>JAZEWT010000013.1:5929754-5952532 GCA_036362905.1 Mordacia mordax
ACTTCTCGTGCGCTTTTCACCCTGGGGTCACAAAGCGCTGCACAAAGTTGTGGAGAGGACGGCATGTCAGTAACGAAATATGAATGGTAAATCAACAACAATAACGTTCTTTTTGTATTTATTTGTTCCAAATCCAAGCTGTGGAGAGAACAGCATGTCAGCAGCAACATTCGAGCAGTTTGACCGTAAAATAATAATATAGAGAAGGGCATAAAATAAGCAATACAAATAATTGTTAAACAAACGAAGGAATAAGTGTTCCCGAGTAGGTGCAGGTCGGCAGTGAGCCATCATCCCAGCACAATACTCAGCCGCATCAATAGTCCTAGCCAGAGAACTTCAAAGCTTTACGGAACGAGTATTGAGACGATATTTGAAGATGCCCAGGGACTTAATAGAAGCGCATTCCGGAGTCTGGGAGCAGCGCGCGAGAAGGCTCTCTAACACCCATCGAATAGAGGTGCGATGTTGCGCACATGCAGCAAACCAGTATTAGAGGATCGATGTCATGTTGAGGAGGGTGCCTGAAGTAGGTCACATATGTCAGAGCAGCACCAGTGATAGCCTTGTAGGTGAGGATCTTGAAATCGATCCTATATTTAACCGGTAGCCAGTGGAGAAATACTAGTACTGGGTTTGTGATCGTTTATGGGTGTGCGGACGAGGAGTCAAGTCACTCCTGGACTCCGGACTACCTAAGCAACGTCAATGGTCTGGTCGTCAAGCATCAATTGGATAGGTTCAGCCTTGGACATTGTGCGGGGTTCTGACAAGCAAAACTTGTTTTGTTGCCATCTAGTTTTAGGAAATTTGAATTGAGCCAAATATTGCTGCAATAAAAGGAATTTGTTTTAAAGATTGTTAAACATTGCTCAGCTTTACATTAGTTGTTTTAATGTCTATTTGCTGTGGTCGCAAACGACTACAGAATGTCAAGCGGTGTTGCAAATGCCAGCCTACCATTGCCGATGCCACGGGGATTTTTACCAACATGACTAATCCAGACGGTTCAACGTTTAAGACGGCATTGGAAGTTGTCTCAAGGACTGCGTCATGCCCATGGTGAGGCTGCGTATACCAAGTGGAAGTGCCACTACATAGGGGCACTAAAGCACAGATGTCTATGCACGTACACACATTGACACTTTTGATAAGCGATCTGGCTGACGGGTCTATATTTTTATCAATGACTTGGTGAGTGGTGATAAGAGGGATAAGGAAAGCGGGTGAGAAGATTAAGGTAATGGCCACAAGTACCACAGAAATTACACAAGGTGTATAAATATTCGGTTATAAGGATAAATATAATGCAATTATTCTTCACCTTCCAAAAAGCACGGAAATTTTCCATGTAATAGTATCTTATGCAGAGGTCATGGCCAACACACCTTACTTTAACGATGGCATTTCAACTTTGGGACTTAAAACGAATTCTAGTCTACACAAAAACCCAAAGAACAAAAGATGTTTATAGTCATAACAACATGATGCTTTCGTTGTAAACCCTGACTATAACATCTTTACCAACATGGGGGTCCAAGTAGGAGCAGTGGTAGTAACACAAAGCTTCCAAAAATAGGCCAATAGTAAACAGCGTTCAACCAATGACAAATTATTATTGTTGGCATACATGTTCACCGTCATCTTTACAACCCCCCGATGGGAAATAATACCTTCACAGTGCCAGAAGCTGGGGAAATATTTCGGCACCAAAAACAATTGCTTCAACAATGGAGAACCTCTCAAAGACAAGTTGCAAAGGAATTTTATTGTGGCTAGCTTGAGCAAATCAGAATAAAAACCGAGCGTGCAAGGCCATGGATGTGGGGTTATTTGCAGTAAATATGAAGCAAATGAGCTTTAAATTTACAACAGGTTTCCACAGCCAATGACGAAATATATATGTCCGGGTCACATCATGTGAATAAGATTGTGTTAATGTGCCGTAAAACCTCCTTATACAACAAAGTTGTCAGGTGAACGTGGCCATTTCATAAATTTATCCGAAGAAAAAATACATTTTCCACATTTAAACAAAAACACAATAGAAAATGTCTCTCAAGGAATAAAACAAGAAGCGAATTGTATGGTTTCAATTAGAGGTGGAAGTCTCAGGATTCCCCATGTGATGCACTTCATTAACGAAGCCTCATGTTGGTTGTATAATGGAATCCTTATAGTTAGGAATCCTTATAGTTAGTCAGGGTGTTCGCAGAGGAACTGAATGCCATTCTTGCAGGAATCTCCCAGCTCAAGCAACAAAACACAATTTTCTAATTCTTACAAAGCTATGTCCACAATAGACTGTACACTATTTTCTGAAACATTGTTTAATTTGAGCGGCAAAACTTGTTTTATATAATTGAGGCAAACTCTTAGACAACGAATGCTAACCATTCAGAATACAAACTTGATGTCAGCATAGTACAGCACAACAGTAATGAAGACTCGAAAATGTTTCATTCTTTTTAGTGTCAAATAAAATGCATGTGGAATTTAAAAAATGCAATTTTCAAGGATATACTTGTAGGCAAACAAGGTTAGCAATTTCAAAATATCTATCAGTCGCCCATTTTCCTGTGAAAAATACAACCCATGCATAACCAATCTCAATGTATGTGGCCAATTAAATATGTATTACATTTCAGCCATGCACTTCACAGTTATGAGCTCCAACTGTACTCATTGTTGATATTCTCTTGTCTGCCACCACAGTCTGTTATGCTGCTGGTCTGAACTCGGCACTTGGAACCTCTGCTGCAATGGTGGCTGTACTTGCGGGAATTGCTGATAATTCGGATACTGGGTGTCGTTTTGCATGTATCCTCCTCTACTTTGGTGGAAATAGTCTTGTTGATAGCCTCCCACTGCAGGTGTCTGAAACCACCAATCCATTCTTGTGTCTTGTGGTGGCATTTGATGAAATCTGCGACTCGGGGGTCTGTGGTAGTTATTCGGTCTATGGTAAATTTTGTGGTCTCTTCTTGCAGGGACCTCCCTAATGGTTGGTTTTTCTTTGCCACTACGAGAGGGGTGACGCACGCTGGATGATTCCCTTGCAGGACACAAAGCTGTCCTCGAGCACCTTTAACAATAAACAAAACGCAATAAATAAATTATAATAATGTAACTTCCTTTTATCATTAGAGTAAGCACAGCATCACTTCAAGAAATGATCTGCCAAATATGACTACAAAACTGTTTTGTTGAGATATCAATACAAAACAAGTACTGCAGAACATTTGGGGGAAGGAAGGGATGATGCTTTGAAGTTACAAAGCTGAGTTAACGAGACAATTAGGATCCATTTTGGGGTGGTCAATGTGAACAGCAATGCAGTTCTTCAACCAGCAGTCCACTGGTGTGCGTTCACATTCCAAGACGATGAACGAGGTGCTCATTGAGCCCACTGTAGTGACAATCACAGCAAAACATAGAACAAATCTTACCCTGAATGAGCCCTCCTTTTCAAATCTTGGAGGTAATTTTCTCTCTCAATAGGATGACCTCGAGCACTGTTAAAGGCTGACAACCATACCGAATACATTTTCATTATCATAAAAGTACCGTTTGGTAATCACTAAAACATACCTATTTAACACAATGCCAGTTTATGTGTATAACACCAATATGCTACTTAAACGGCACAATGCCTAATAATAATGATAATTGTACTTCTAGAGCACTTTTCACCTGAGGGTTACAAAGCACTGCACAAAGCTGTGGAGAGAATGGCATGTAAGCAACAACAACAGCATATGAATGGCATACCAACAATAACATGTTCATTAACCTATATTACTAACTTTTAAATATAAGAGAACGATGAAACGATCAGAAAAAGCATGTATTATATAATTATACATTTTTAGAGGGATGACTGCGTAAACAATGTAATTTTACATTTAGTGCCGCGCTTCTTGGAGGTCTGTCGTATACCATTACTTACAATTGTATGGTAATAGAGGGATAACGTATGGACTTATGGGCAGCAATGTTGCTCCATTTTTTACAAGTTGGTCATGCGTGAGGTGATATAGACACTAACACTGCCTGCGTTACTTTCTTTCATTCAAGTTGAACAAATTCAACATTTTGCAATCTTAGCTACAAAGCCTTGGGGGTTCACAAAGAGCAATAAACACAGACATGCTACCCCCTTCAGTTATTTCCATTCCCACGCAAGTCAATATCATAGCCGAGGATAATTTATTATTAACATAAAAAAATATGAATATCCCAATGTCTGTCAAATTCCTCACCATTTATAGCTTCTTCTGGATCCATTTTTTCACAATCAATAAGATACCTGTTAATACACGCAATATCCAGTTGCAAATGTTAAATATCCATTGATACGCTAAGCTAAGTCTTGGGCATTAACTACAAATGCCATGAAATCAAAGGGGAGTTTATTTCCGACTGGCCTTACTCCAATTTTAATTGTCAGAATGGAAGCCTTCCCGATGAACAAGATGTGGGGACTCCTCCCACCAGTTGTACTTGACAGTCACCTATATTCCCATCTCATCTTGCAGCACGCTCGAACCTTGTACATTCACGCACTGCAGGGAGTGCGAAGTGATCTTGCCAGGGGACTCTAATGACGTCAATGTTAAGCGACGTTTGTAGAAAAGTAAAACAACTCTGGACCAGTTTCAATGTTATTCAACATTCATCAACGTGAAGGGCTCCTTCAGCAAATGCGCAATTGAGCTTACCGACACACCAGGTATCCAGTTCGGTTCACACCGTGAGTGCAATGCACGCCTATCAGTTTGTCTGCAATACAATAGAAACACCTTTCAGCAAACTGCCGCCGAGACAGTGCAGTGATTAAAGGGCAAGGCGCCTTGCAGGGCTGTACTGCGTTAAACGCAACATCGTAGATGTTAACACCAAGTTTCTGGTTTCCTTCTCTATTCTCTTGTATGCAACTTAAGTATTGATCGTTTTCATCCACGTCACATGTGCACCACGTTATTGTCCCTTCGTCGACCGCTTTTATATCTTTCACGGTTCTCGTATAGTTCTTCAACAGGTTGTTACGGTAGCTGTCCTCGGAAACTGCATCAAAAGCACCTGTAATCACACGACGACTGATTTAGTGAGATGTCCTTCATTTCGATTTTCACTTGAGACAGAGCAATATTTCTATAAACTAGTACTATGATTATGGTGACAAAGACGCATATACATCATAGTCTTCCTGCATCTACGGTTGCAATGGCAAAATGGTCCTAAAGCTCTTGACATTGCTGTTGTTATTAAATTGCATTATTTCGATGCGGTAGCAACTTCTTCTTACATCTCTATACATCTCTCTATCTTATATCTCGAGTTCATCTTGCAATGCCATTTTATATTTTCAGTCTCCATCCCGATAGTCCCAAAGAATGTGCTCCTTTCATTCCTTACCATCTGATCCCCTCTCATCTAATTTATTATTTCCCTTTTTCCCATCTCTGCCATGTCCTAATTACCACTGTGTCTGAATTTCCTTTCTTTTCCATGTACCCACATTTCTCTTCAAACTATTTCTCCTCTCGACGTGCATCTCTCAATTGTTATGCTCATAGTTATGCTGTCTATCCCTTTATCCCATCCGCTCGCAAACTCTCGCACACAGGTTACACTTCAAATGGACCCTTACCCTTCTTCCTTAACATATACATAGTACCTACATATACATAGGAGTCATGCATGGGACACACACATACATACACAGTACCTACATATATATGGGACACACACATACATAGTACCTACATATATCTAGGAGTCATGCATGGGACACACACATACATACATACACAGTACCTACATATATATGGGACACACACATACATACATAGTACCTACATATATATAGGAGTCATGCATGGGACACACACATACACACACAGCGCCTGAGGATGCCTCCAACGTGTGAGGTGAAACGTCGTGAAGGAGACAGGGGAAGCGATCGACGCGGCTGTCCTGAAAGAGCAGCTTTTCGAAGCAATCATCACACATCGTGCCGTGAAAACCTACATCATTACACAGTTTATACTTAAAAACAAATATGTATAACATCGGTAGTCTTAACCAGAGTAAACAGTTGACAGAACATGCAAAAATCTTTTGACGATGAAAATGTAGTGAAAATATATAGTTATCACTAACCATTGTCTGCATTTTCTCCAATGAAGGTTTTGATGGCTTTTTTAAAGTGGGCAATGGTCTTGTGATTTGGCACTTCATGGCCCACAGTAAATATTTTTTCATACTTAATTCCTGCTGTTGTCAGGTCCTATAAAACAAGTTGTTAGGCTTTACATTTCAATGATCAGAAATTACACGTTACACAATGTTAATATTTAACATTCAAATAAGTTAGCATATATTAGAACAGCAGCTTGTCACAACTTTATTCATGCTCAAATATGATTCATAATTAAAATAACTCAACATTGTGCTAAATTTATATACTCGTGAACTTTGCAATTTTATCTCATCTCATCTCATTATCTGAAACCGCTTAATCCTATATAGGGTCACGGTGAAGCCGGAGCCCATCCCGGAAACACAGGGCGCAAGGCAGGAATACACCCGACGACGGGACGCCGGTCCATCGCCGGGCATTGCGGGACAATTTTAGTCTGCGAGCCAATCAACCTATCCAGGAGCATGCTTTTGGACTGTGGGAGGAAACCGGAGTACCCGGCGAAAACCCACGCGGACACGGGGAGAGCATGCAAACTCCACACAGAAAGGCACCGGAGCCGAGAGACTCGAACCCGGGACCTTCTTGCTGTGAGGCGTCAGCGCTAACCACTGGGCCACCGCGCCGCCCTTTGCAATTTTATTTCCATAGCAAAATGAATCCCCAAAAAAACTAAAGAATCTCTCAACTGCAAATTCCCAACCATAACCTCAGTAGTGTTTCCATGTTCTTACTAAACAATACCAGCTATTGCTACAGGACTCCATCGCTTTACATGAGGGATTTTCTTGGAAAATGCTACTTAACTTGAAATTACTTTCAAGCGACCACCACGGGCTTGTACTCAAACAACTTCCTCTTCATCTGATAATGAAGCTCTCATCTCATCTCATTGTCTGAAACCGCTTAGTCCTATACAGGGTCACGGTGAAGCCGGAGCCTATCCCGGCAGACACAGGGCGCAAGGCAAGGATATACCGACGATGGGACGCCAGTCCATCGCCAGGCACTGCGGGGCAATTTAGCCTGCGAGCCAATCAACCTATGTAGCAGCATGCTTTTTGGACTGTGGGAGGAAACCGGAGTGCCCGGCTAAAACCCACGCGGACACGGGGAGAGCATGCAAACTCCACACAGAAAGGCACCAGAGCCGAGAGATTCGAACCCGGGACCTTCTTGCTGTGAGGCGACAGCGCTAACCACTGGGCCACCACGCCGCCCGATAATGAAGCTAGAGTTATTTAAATATTCATTGGAGGAAGTACTAAGCCTTCTCTGCCCTTTAATATTCTACATGATACGTGCACAGCGATAACAGATAATGGCCGGCTGGAAGATGCTTTATGCATGAATGGTATGCTGCTAGATCGCAAAAGTAGTTCATATTCACGTGCATGCCGAGATTAAGAATTACACAACAATTTTTGCACAAACCTTAAAACAATATATATGCTAAACATTACACTTGCATAGGAATGTTCCCCTATCAATTGCAAACCTGTACCTAACCCTTTGTTATTATTTTTCTCATTTCAAACACGTTCTCCTCACCTCGTTAACTAATCTTGATTTTGGTGTACGACCCCTGTTTAATTAGTTTATCAAGTATCCATGATTGCTTCGAAAAGCTGCTCTCTCGGGACAGCTGTGTCTATTGCTCCCCCTCTCTGGATCGCGACGTTTCGCCTCACATGTTAGAGGCATCCTTAGGCACTGTGTGTGTGTCATGTGGGACTCCTATTAATATGTAGGTACCATGTAAATATTAAGTCTCTTCTACAGCTGTTGCTTTCTTCCAGGAACAATGAAAGGTCAAGGGTCCATTTGAAAGGGTTCCATTGTTACTTTAATTCGAAGGCTTTCGTGACCAATACTATCAATGAAATCCATTTTTTGGGTTAGGTCACGTAAAAATTATAGATTATAAAATAGTGTCGTTTAACCTTCCACCACCCGACACGGCCAATCAGCAAGGGGTTGTCACACACCTGTGTGCTGAGATAGGAAAGGAATTGGCGCGTCTTCTGTTCAACGTGACAACCCCTTGCTGATTGGCCGTGTCGGGTGATGGAGGGTTAAACGACATTATTTTATAATCTATAATTTTTTACGTGACCTAACCCAAAAAATGGATTTCATTGAGGGTTCCATTGTCTTGCTCGCGCACTGGAATTACATTAACACAATTCAATTCTGCCTCTGACTCGCGTACTAGTTTGTATCGCATGAAAGCCTGCACAGTCCCTCAAACACTTGATGATTCTCTCTTGATGTCTGCAGTTCATCAAGAGTGAATCCAGTAGGTATGTAATAAATAAACATTGATTGAAATATTATGGGCGGCGCGGTGGCCCAGTGGTTAGCGCTGACGCCTCACAGCAAGAAGGTCCCGGGTTCGAGTCCCTCGGCTCCGGTGCCTTTCTGTGTGGAGTTTGCATGCTCTCCCCGTGTCCGCGTGGGTTTTCGCCGGGTACTCCGGTTTCCTCCCACAGTCCAAAAGCATGCTCCTGGATAGGTTGATTGGCTCGCAGACTAAAATTGTCCCGCAATGCCCGGCGATGGACCGGCGTCCCGTCGTCGGGTGTATTCCTGCCTTGCGCCCTGTGTTTCCGGGATAGGCTCCGGCTTTACCGTGACCCTATATAGGATTAAGCGGTTTCAGATAATGAGATGAAATATTATGCAAGGTAATTGGTTGTTTAACTGTATTAGGAGGGAACGCTCGACAAAGCTATCCTGAGAAAACAGCTTTGGAAAGATGTTCATACTTTCTCATGCTAGCAGAACCACACTTCATTTACAGTGGGGACCATATGCTTGAAACATTTTTTTTGACTTTTGGTATGTCCAGAACATAATATTAATAATAATATTTGCAATGATGTAGGTTTTCACGGCTCGGGACAGCCGCGTCGATCCATCGACGCGGCTATCCCGAGAGAGCAGCTTTTCGAAGCAATCATCAATAATATTTGCATTTATAAACAGCCGCGTCGATCCATCGACGCGGCTGTCCCGAGAGAGCAGCTTTTCGAAGCAATCATCAATGATATTTGCATTTATAAAGCGGAGAGACCAGCATATCAATAACAATTCAAAGTAGATTAATTAAAGTTAAATGACTATACATCAATGAATCGTTAAATAGTAATAATTGCATGTATATAGTGCTTTTCACCCAAGGGTCACAAAGCACTGAATAAGTGTTTCCTGAGCAGGCATAGGTCAACAGTGAGCCATCATCCAGGCACACAACAGTGAGCAGCATCAACAGACATTGCCAGCTCTAAAAACATAGCAGACAGAATGGTTTAAAACGGTATGGTTCATTAATTAATTATGGGTGCATGCTCGTGTTTTTTCCATTGTCATTCACAATTTTATTGCAATTTTGCTGTTGGCTTCATGTCATAAGACAAAGTATCTGTTCTGAAGTGTTATACAGCAGTGCATCACCCTGTGTTAGAGACTGGCCCATGGAAAATTACATCACAATTGTACTTCTAAGATCCAGTAAAGTCACCTTGTGTGTTGCATGCACTCTAAAGCAACTGTATCTGTTCGGTGTGAAAATGGATTAATGGCCATGTGTTTACACAAATTCAGTAATTTTAGAATTGCCTGTGAACATAAGAGTCCAAGTAAACTCCCAGCACCATAAGGAACAAGCACATCCTGTGAATCAGCAAATCCTCATTACTTGCCTGCGGATCATAGTAGCGTGTGGTGTTTGTAAGGTCAATGACCAATCCAAGGCTTTCATTTTGCCTTGAGATGTTCTCCAGGAGTCCGAATGGACTCATCTGAGTCACTTCTTTTTCAAGACGATCCAAAATGGCCTGACATCGCACAGCAAAACGATACACGATTAAACAAGGGTATTGGAAACAAGACATTACTACACCATTTCCACACTGTGTATAATATCTGTGGGCAAGAAGGCCACTCAGATTCCTGTTTAACTACCCAGTGGTTGGTTTTAAGACATGACAAGAAACACACTACTTGGTGGGATGAATAGTGAGTTTACTAAGCTGTTTTGCAGACAAGACATTTGGTAGGATTTATGCGGCCTCCGTTTGGTGGCCATTTTTACTTAAACACAGCACCATTCCTTGAGTAGTACGGAAAATGACTTCATTGAGCAGTGCTTTTTTTCATATATATAGAGAATGTGGGCCTATAGCTGCAGTCGTGCCGCCCTCGAATCCACATGAGGAGAGTCATCATCACGTGACCTGTCTGTGATCTGACATTGCACGTAAGAGTCATGAATACATGTTATTTTCATCACAACTGTACTGCAATGCTTAAAAAGTTCGTGAACCCTTTAGCGTTTTCTGTACTTTTGCATAAATTTGATCCAAAATGTGATCATATCTTCATCTAAAAGAGAAAAAAAACCTGATTAAACAAATATCACGCAAAAAAAATCTACTTTTTCATTTATTTGGTTATTGATAATATAATCCAACATTCAATTTCATGTCGGAGTAAGTATGTGAACCTCTAGGTTACACAGCTTAAATAAGGAGGTGACTACGGTCAGGTGTTTCAACCAATGGTATGACAATCAGCAGTGTTGGGTGGCCCTGCCTTATAAACTTTGGTCGTTACCATCAGTCTGGGCGTCGTGACAGATTTGTGGAAGCGTGTCATACTCCTATCAAAAGAGATTTCTGAGGCACTCACAAAGAGAGTTGTCGATGCTCATCGATTTGGAAAGGGTTACAAAACCACTTCTAAAGATGTTGGCCCCCACTATCATGCTGATAATGTACAAATAATGTACAAATAAACCTACATCATTGCAATGTACACGTAGTGAAAATTCAACACTATTGTTACTCTTTCCAAGGGTGCTTGTCCAAAACATTGAACAAGAATGGTGTGCATGGGAAGATAGCAAAGAGGAGACCACTGCTGTCCAAGAAGAACATTACCACCTGCATTAAATTTGCCAAAGACCACCTGGATAATCCACAAGGGCATTGGAAGAATGTTCTTAGGACAGATGAGCCCAAAGTGGAACTTTTAGCTTAAATGAGAAACGTTATGTTTGGCGAAAACCAAACACTGCATTCCAAAAGAAGAACCTCATGCAAACCATGAAGGATGGTGGTGGAGTATATTGGTTTGGGGCGTATTTGCTACCTCAGGACCTAGACAGCTTGCCATCATTGATGGAATCATGAATCCTGGATTGCGCCAGCAAATTCTACAGGAGAACGTCAGGGCAACCATCCTTAAGCTGAAGCTTAATGGAAAGTGACTCAAACAGCAAGGCAGTGATCCTGAACACACGAATAAATCTACAAAATGGCTGAAGCAGAAAAGATTGTGTTTTGGAATGACCAATTAAAAATTCACACCTCAACTGAAATGAAATGTTGTGGCAGAACTTGTAGTGAGTAGTTCATGCAAGAAAGCCCAAGAATATGAGTTGAAGCAGTTCTGTATGAAGGAATGAGCCAAAATTCCTCCAAGCCAATGTGCATAACTGATCAACAGTTACAAGAAACCTTTGGTTAAAGTTACTGGTGATTAAGGGGTACTACCAGTTACTAAATGTAAAGGTTCACATGCTTCTTCTGACAAAAACAGTCCGTTGGAATATTTTGAGCATTACATTAAAATGTACATGTGTTGTGTGCTATTTGTTTAATCAACTTTTCGTTACATATTATTAGACCTTAGATGAAGATATGTTCACAGTTTAGGTGAAATTTACGTGGAAATAGAATTTTAAAGGATAGATAAAAGTTTCCCTCCACTATATATCAACTTTACTTTTCTACAATGATTAGCCAAATAATTTGAAATAAAGATTTCAATACATTGGTACGTCTGAATTGCAGCATAGTCTACAAACCCGGACATGTTCTTTCACAGCTTGGGTTATCTTAGCTGGGCGGTGGTGGCTATGCATGCCTGTAATCCAACACTGTGGAGGCAAGGATTGACAGATGGAGTAAATGTTTGCAAAACATTTACATTTGCAAAAATGTTGGGGTTGAGGTTAGCCAGCAGGTGGTGAATAAAAACATGTATAGATGCACTCACTTGTCTTAGAGGGACTTTAAATGAGATGAAGCGGGTTCCTTTTACTCTTTTTCCTACAGGTACATAATTCTCCCATCTAATAAACAAAATTGATCAAAATTAGTACTTGTATTAAACAAATGAATATAACATCAAAATAAACCGACTTTGATATCTGGAGGCCTATAAGATGTAAATTTTTCTCACATCAAAGATACAGAGATGCAAATGGAAGACAACCATTGCTAGTTTAAAACCACAAGTTACAAAATGTAAAACCTTTTATGTAAGCGTGACATTGTTAACAAAAACTGTAGGTGTAAAATCACACACTGTATAGTCTCCCGATTATGACAAACTTTTTTTCAATAGTAATTTAAAATAAAATTTGTGGGTATGTCTTATGAGACATGTGGCATTAACTGCCATCACATGTGTAACTTAATTGTATACGTTCACTGGCAAATAGTATGGCACACGCAATACAGACACCCCACAGCCATAACCATCATTACCATATCTCTAGGCATGAGACCCAATGCTTTTCCAACTATTGAATCTATATTTAGTGTAGTCTATGCAGTTTATATTTCGTCTATAGTTTATATACAGTCTACAGTATATACAATCAGGTCGGCACAGTGGCCCAGTGGGTAGCGCTGTCGCCTCACAGCAAGAAGGTCCCGGGTTCGAATCTCGGCTCAGGTGCCTTTCTGTGGGGAGTTTGCGAGCTTCTCTCCCCGTGCCCGCGTGGGTTTTCGCCGAGCACTTTGGTTTCCTCCCACAGTCCAAAAAACATGCTGCTGTATAGGTTAATTGGCTTGCAGACTAAATTGCCTAAAGATGTTGGCGTCCCATCGTGGGTACACCCCTGCTTTGCGCCCTGTGTCTGCCGGGAAAGGTTCCAGCTCACTGCGACCCTGTACAGGACTAAGCGTTTTCTGATAAGATGAGCATATACAATCTATAATAGAGTCTATAGTCAATACATAGTCTAATCAATACAGTCTATTCATAGTGTTTACAGTGTATACATACAGTCTACAGTATACATAGTCTATACAGACAATCTTTAGCATATATATACAACCTTTAGTATATACAGTCTATAAATATGTTTAGAGTATACAAAGTCTAGTCTATACATACATAGTCTAATCTATACATGCAGTCTATAGTATACTGATGCGTCGCATCCTGGGTGTGGCCCTTCCTTATGCCCCGTGTATACTGAGGTTGGCTATTGCCCATGTTCGAGATGATCACCTAAACATCAGCAGATCTAAAGAGCTTGATTCCTACATCAGTTCCTTGCAACCACAACCTTCTGGTCTATTTTTTTGAGCTGATAATACTTCCGACGCCCTCATTGCATCCACCGGGGCACCAGTAACAAAAAGCCCATTAACCTGCCTACATCTGATTTCCCTAACCCCATCCACGCATTAAGCCCTACATATCAGCTACCGAGAAAACAACAAGTTAGACCGTTTGCAAGTCGACGTTGCTTGGGAAATATACCGCTGGTCGGTGCCCCTCTGCCAGCACGAACATTGTTTGCAACTGAAACCCACTCCACTCATCTCTGATCTGATCTCGGACAACAGTCTGGACCTACTCTGCCTAATAGAGACCTGGCATCATCAAGATGATTTTTTCACAATGAATCGGGCCCTATAGTGAGACTTTGCATTGCATCTGAAGGCTCGTTCCCATGGACGTGGTGGTGACCTTGCAGTTCTCCAACATGTGTCTGCCGACATCCGACTGATTCCATCGCTGACCTTCACTTCATTCGAGCATATGTCTCTGGATTGGAGGTCGGCTCAACCTGTGAAGTTTGTGCTGCTCTAATGCTCACCTGGAGGCTCCACTTTTTTTTATCAATGAACTGTCTGAGCTACTTTCTAAGCTGTGCTCCAGTTCTGAAAGGATCCTGATTCTTGGCGATTTCAACACCCATGTTGACTCTCTAAAGAGCCCTCTTGCAAGGGATCTCATGGCCACTCTGACCTCACTTGGCTTCTCTCAACACGTGACATTTTCCACTCACAGATGCGGCCATACTCTCGATTCGGTTTGCTCATGGGGCATATCGGTAACCAACCTGTCCATCACTGATCCAGGTCTATCTGATCACTCCACTGTGTGGTTTGGTCTTCAAGTACCGCCTTCAATTTCCATAACCAAATGCTAAATCCAATTTCAAAACCTTAACGCCCTCACTCCAGACATATTCACTGCAGCAATCAACAGTACTTCACTTTCGCCTTGGTTCACGCTGCCTCTGATGCGACAGTAGACATTTACAACAATGTGCTATAAAGCGTACCGGATGATTTGGCCCCATTAAAATCATGCTATGTCTCTGGCTGAAAGCTATCCCCCTGGTATACTGCTGAACTCCGAGATCTCAAGGTGAATGCACGCAGGGCCAAACGAACTTAGAGAAAATCTGGCCTCACCGTTTATGGTAAAATCTTAAAGGAACAGTTCATACGCTACCGGAAAGCACTTGAATGTGCCTGTACCAACCATTTTTACGGCATTCTGGCTGACACCTGCAACAAGCCCAAGATTCCTTTCTCAACCATTAATCAGCTCCTTCGTTCAACCAGTCACTTATCCTCACCTCTCTTCACTAATAAATATCAGCAAGATCACTTCATTCAGTCATTCTTAGAAAAAAAAACTGAAGCCCACCATATCTCTACCTATTTGTCCCTACTGATGAAGGCTTGCCAAGTATTCTTGTCCTCCTGGACTTGAGAGCTACCTTTGATACCAATGACCGCCCAATCTTACTTGAGCGACTGGAGGGTACAGGGGTCTCTGGCTGTGCCCTGCATTGGCTGAACTCCCACCTCTCCGACCGGAAGCAGTTTGTCAGCCTTGGAGGACAAAACTCAGAGATCCATCCTGTTTTGTCTGGAGATCCTCAGGGTTCAGTTCTCGGCCCACTGCTCTGCAGTATCTACATACAACCACTTGGCCATATCCTGCGCAGCCTCAATCTCAGCTACCATTGCTATGCTGATGACATCTAAATCTATATCCACGCAAAGCCATCCATCATTGTGTATGTTTTTTTCATCATGTCGCCTTCACTGTCAACTATGAAGGGCTGGCTCAATTCAAATTTTCTAAAAATATATGGCGCCAAAACAGAAGTTTAGCTTGTTGGAACCCCGCACCAATTGTCCAAGGCTGAAACTACCCAACTGATGCTTGACGACCAGACTATTGAAGTTGATAAAGCAGTCTGGAGTCTAGGCGTGACTCTGATTCCTCACTCAGCTTCGAGACGCACAACAACAAGGTGACAAAGGTAGCTAATACACATCTTCATCTCCTCACGAATTTATTATTGCAATGCACTGCTCCCTGGCACTGTGCCTACCTAATCAATCATCTCCAACGTGCGCAGATTGCGGAGATTTGGTCAGCTGAATCCCTGAGCATCTTCAAATCTCATCTCAAGACTCACTTGTTCCGTAAGGCTTTTAAGTCCTCTGGCTAGGACGGTTAATACGGCTCACTGTTGTCGTGCCGGGATGACGGCTTGCCGACCAGCGCCTGCTTGTGAACATTTATTCATTTTTTTCTGTCCGTTTATAATTTATTGCCACTATCTGACTGTCAGTTGAACTGTACTGACGATATTCTTGGCGTGCCGTTAACTCCGCAGCTATGTGCGGCGCTTGTGACCTTTGGATGAAAAGCACTCTAGAAGTGCAATTATTATTAATACAAACTTTAGATGTGCCACTCTTGTCTCCTGCCTTGTTGGAACATTATATGGGATAAATCACACATTTTTTTTGTTTTACCATATACACCCTCTTGCAAAAAACAACATTTTGTCTTGTGTGTTAGCAACACCTGAAATAATGGTAATTTACATACAGAAAAGCCCAAAAAGCCCACTATAGATGTAACACCACCATCCGCAGAATTTAGCATGAATTATCAAGTAAAACGGAGTCTTGCAATGAGACTATCTCAATGCAATAAATAGACGTTAAAGGATGTTTCCAACGCGCATTGTGTCAGGTATGCCACCACCACTCAATTGTATAGTTCTGCTCTAAGTCTAACAACAGGACAAGAGCATCATCAATTTAAATTAAGTCAAAGCCCTATTGAAACGGTAACTTTCTCCATTGTTAGTGATAGTGCCATTTGCTGTTATTTCAATAAAATGGGACGGAAAAACTTGGTCCATCCTGCTTGCTGCCATACCGCCAATGCACACAACCCTCACCGTTCATCTCGCAGGTGGCGAGCCCACAAGACAGCTCCGTGTTACTACTTTCGGCTGAGCCCATCCGAGTTATGAGGGTGGATGGAACAGCAGCCACTCGGTGACGAACTCCACCTCCAGGCCAAGTTCTAAGGGTGGGTGCTGGCATTCCAATTCTGGGCGAGGTTCTTTTTAATTTAGTTTGAACCCTGATGAGGGTTTTTGGATAGTTATTTGTTTGAAACCTTGCCCCACACCTGACCATCAAATAATACCCTAGCAGGAGTGCAAGGTTCCAGGTAATACAGTTCTGGGTTTCATTGGAATATGAAAACCCCTCCACCACACAAAGGTTAGGATCCTTGGAATGCCTAGTAATCCACCAAGAGGAGCTGGAGTCCGTAGATAGTAAAAGTTAGTTGTGCATCGCCCTATTCAGCATTCTGCCACCGTGACCCTCACCAGGAAAAATGGCAATTGAAAATGAATTGATGTACAAGACAGAAACAACAATTCACCAACGTGAGCCAAAGTGTCTCCAAACAACCTTGTTTGGTTATGAGTACTTTTGCCAGTGTATATTTGTGAAGAGTAGAAAAGGGTTTTTTTTACCATTTCTGGCAATCATACAGGTGTTAAGATTTTAAAACACCAAATAGACACCTTTCACAGCTCGACCAAAGCTACTGAACATTGATATTGCATTGTCCTCAGTTAACTGCCTTTTGGCAGCATCTGGCTAACACTGACAATCAGGCTCAAAAGAAAGCAATGTCTGATGTGGGGCAATCAGTTTGAAGGACAATGCATACGTTATCACAGCTTTCTGTTTGCATATTTAGCCACAAGTATGTGGGGCTTTTGCAAACTAGACACTTTGTGAAAGGTGTCAATTTGGTGTTTTAAGATCTTAACACCTGTATGATTGCCAGAAATGGTAAAAAAACCTTTTCTGCTCTTAAACAAAAAAAAAACCTTTTCTACTCTTTACAGTCTTGTTTGGTGTTCATCGTGGCTGTCGGCCTAATGCTAGTATAAGATATTTCACACTTTTAGGTGGAGGCCAAAGACATTTGTACTGAGCCTTAGAAATAAAGGGACTATTTAATTAAAGAAATCAAACAAGGCACTTTTCTTTCATTTTGGCAGGACAAGGTGTCACCACAATGGGCATAAAATTAATTTCCACCAACGTTAAAGAGATCCAATGTCTTTACCACACTTGGGTGACTAGATTTCTCAAATCTCCCACTTTCACAGTAGCAACACTCATGTCAGTTTTCACACGTGAGCATCAGTGCTGTTAATAGGATTAACACAGGGATTAACCCCTTGCAGTTGCACGTAAAACACAATGTATAGCCCACTACCGGTGCCGCCGATCAGCCGCTCTCATGCATGTCTTAAGTATGACAATTATGGGAGAGGATCTCACCGATCTGGCATGGTGTTCTTGCCCATCTTGTGGCTTAATCCAAATCCACGTTGCCAGGCGTTCCCACCACGAATCATATTCTCGGGTCTGCGTTGAGATAACAATGCGATGTTATTATGTACAGGGCACTGGGATTAGAGGTTGTTTTAGAAGGCTACGACTTTGGCATGCTAAGGAGTATTTAGCCCACTCTTCCACGATGGAAGGAGTGGGAGTTTTCCACTCTACCCCACCACACGCAACCTGCCGATCGCCTGTGATGTGTTGGGTCCAATTATACTGAGCGCACAGAGGGTAGGCCTCGAGCGGAGCCTGCTGCTTGCCTGATCGGCCTGGCGAGTCGCGGGCTCGCGCGCCTCCCGCTGCCGTCAGTGTGAGTCGCGGCTGCGGGTGAGTGGTGAGCGTGTGCCGTGTCCGTGTGCCGTGTCCCGAGCGGCAGCGAACGCGTTGTACAACTCACGCGAGGCCCGCGGAAGCGCTCTCTCTCTCTCTCTCTCCAGCCAGGCCCGCGGACACGTCACGCGATTCACTCCGCGCGCAGCGATTCGGGACGCGATTCGATTCCCGAATCGATACCGCACCACACGAGAAGTCTGGATCGTATCGAGTGCGTAAGCCTCTCGTCGTCCGTGGTCAATCCACTGCTGGATGAAGGCCTCCTCCACAAGCCACGATGCAACAACTAAAGAACCCAACAGCGACTCGTTAACGACAGCTGTCCGCGTCTACTGACAGCCATCGGAGCTCTTTGATGATTTCGCGTGCAGTTGTAATCGTGTCTTCATTGCCAGCGCAAGGATCTCAACTTAACATTGATATTTCTGTTAATTTTATTGAGAAAGGTGAACTAGGCCGAGGTTTGTTCCTGAAAGCAATGTTTGATCTTGATATTGTTCTTTGATCAATATCTCTTGTAATGCAGTTGTTTTTGCTCTATTTCCTTGACTGCTCTGCTGCGTGTCTGTGTTTTAATATCTGTGACCACGGGCCTTGCGAGGGAGACTCACTCGTGTCTCTAGAGCTATAACCTGGTTAAACAATCTGTCAACATTTTAATGATAAAATCATCCGTCTCCGACTACCCTTAACGCTGAACGATAATGGCCTTGAAAGGCTTATGCCCAGGAGTAAGACCTTAACGAACGTCTTCATATAATATTGATTGCATTTATAGAGCGCTTTACACCCGAGGGGTACAAAGCGCTGCACAGAGGTACGGAGAGTTTTAATTTTATTCGGTGTGACGGGGCATGTGTCTACCTGTGTGCCTCATTCTCATTATCATCTTATCTCATCTCATTATCTGAAACCGCTTAATCCTATATAGGGTCACGTGAAGCCGGAGCCTATCCCGGAAACACAGGGCGTAAGGCAGGAATACACCCGACGACGGGACGCTGGTCCATCGCCGGGCATTGCGGAACAATTTTTAGTCTCCGAGCCAATCAACCTATCCAGGAGCATGCTTTTGGACTGTTGGAGGAAACCGGAGTAACCGGCGAAAACCCATGCGGACACGGGGAGAGCATGCAAACTCCACACAGAAAGGCACCCGAGCCGAGAGATTCGAACCCGGGACCTTCTTGCTGTGAGGCGACAGCGCTAACCACTGGGCCACCGCGCCGCCCTTCTCATTATCAATACCCGCTTAATCCTGTACAGGACCGCGGTGGCCGGCGATGGACCGGCGTCCCGTCGTCGGGTGTATTCCTGCCTTACGCCCTATGTTTCCGGGATAGGCTCCGGCTTCACCGTGACCCTATATAGGATTAAGCGGTTTCAGATAATGAGATGAGATGAGAGGACCGCGGTGGGCTGGAGCCTATCCCCGGCAGACTCGGCGCAATGCGTTGCTCTACCCAGGATGTGACGCCAGGACATGGCAGGGCACTGGGGGCAATTTGGTCTGCAGGCCAATTAACCTAGGCAGCAGCGTGTCTGGACGGTGGGAGAAAACTGGAGTTGCCGGCGAAAATCCACGCGGACACGAGCAGAGAGAACCTGCAAAACTCCACGCAGAGAGGCACCCGAGCCGGGTACCGAACCCGGGACCTTCTTGCTGTGAGGCGACATCGCTTTCCACTGCGCCACCTCGGCGCCGAACGGAACCAAACCGTGCCATCCTGACCTCACACGACATCTGCAGCGAGTTGTGAGCCAAGCAGCTCCAGAGGGAAGAAATGGGTGTCCATGTTTCGTGTGATGTCATCGCACTTGAATGAGAGCAACAAAATCGCCTTGAGGTGCTGCGGAAGCGTGTGTTTAGACTCTACATCTCATCTCATTGTCAGAAACCGCTTAGTCCTGTACAGGGTCACGGTGAGCCGGACCCTATCATGGCAGACACAGGGCGCAAGGCACGGCGCAAGGCAGGGATATACCGACGATGGGACGCCAGTCCATCGCCGGGCACTGCGGGGCAATTTAGCCTGCGAGCCAATTAACCTATGTAGCAGCATGCTTTTTGGACTGTGGAAGGAAACCAGAGTGCCTGTCGAAAACCCACACAGACACGGGGAGAGCATGCAAACTCCACACAGAAATGCACCCGAGCCGAGATTCGAACCTTGGACCTTCTTGCTGTGAGGCGACAGCGCTACCCACTGGGCCACCGTGCCGCCCTATAATCTACATGCGTCTCGATATTGTACCTTAAGTGTGATGTGAGCGGGTCGGCTTGTGCGGTGGAAAAACAACCGGTGCCACGTGAGCCGCGCTGGACTGGCTTTGTTTTGCCAATGGAAAAGCGATATAAGTGTACAAACTAGCAGAGTACCTGGCCTGCAGGTGAACTTTTTCCAAATGTATACCACCTTCTTCTGACATCTCTTATTGATAACTTGTTAAGCTGCTTTGACTGCTTTGACCTGGATTTCTTCCAGACGTCCTTTTTAAAAATATTGTTCACTCTGAAATTGAGCCACGAAAGTTTTCGGGTTGTGTAGGTGTTTGTGTGCTTGTGAAGAATTCCAACCTAGTAGCCTCAGTGTAGACGTACATAAAAACACTTTCTCCACGTATAGATTATCTTCTACATCTGTCCACCAACCCCATCATTTCATCAGTTGGGACGATTATTAGCTCGCACTGTCGACCAGGGTGGGGGGGCAGTATAGTTCTGACACCAGTGGTATGTTAAATGCCAGGCACCCAGTACTACCACGAGTTCACTTGCTTCTATGCTTCCTAGCCAACGCTGCTAGGGGTGCAATGCTGTCAATACAAGCTTAATTATTCTGGCAATGGGTCCATTGAAGATATTTGTTATCCAGACATTACTCGAAAATATACTTGAAGTTTTCTAATAAACAAGGCTTAACGGTATTTGTGGGACGTGTGTCAGAGCAGTAATTTAACCAGCACACAAGGTGCGTCCATCTTCGTAGCACGTGTAAAGATATAAAAAAAAGATCGTCTGAAACTCGTGGATGTTGGAGAATCAGAGCCATGAAGGGTAAAAAAAATAATTTGTCTCCACCGATCTATCTATGCAAGCAGTAAAATGTAATCTTACACCACGCATTAGTCTCTTTTGAGAGTGCATTGTTTAATACGAAGGGTAGGTGTGACTCGTGTGAATTGTCAATAACCACGGTTTAATACACTGACTCGACTACGGTAAGAAATTGTTTTTATTTCCATGTCTAAATAAACTTGCAATATTCCTTCCAGTGAAGTGTATCTTACAACAACAAAAGCACGGCCCTTTGTTTTATCATATAACAAGATAATCGCCAAAAGGCACCAAACAATACATTGTTTTGTTTGAAAACATCAACGCTAAATGTTGGGCTTAATTTCTCACGGAATATTGTCCTGATCGCTGTTATATTGAGAGGCGGTAGCGGGTTACCAGCAGAAACAGCTATAGCGAAAATATATACTGGATGTGGTGTGCTGGGTGCATAAATATGTTTCAGGTCACCGACCCAGAAAAACTTGACTGAGATAAAGCCATCGTTATGACACAAAACGTTTGTAAATAATGCTGTGCTGTACAGAGTGGAAGGCCTCATCCACTCAGGACGAGAGAATTTACAAGGTTTACCTCAAACTGTCATTCTGCAAGCCTTGCGCAGCTGCAGTCTCTACGATTAGCGTAGATAGTGATGTCAACGCGTCGCATGCATGGAAACATTAATGGAAACAATATCGAGGGAATCCGCCCTCCAAAATTGACAGGCCTATGTACTCTCTTATCATATGACTTTTGTTATCTGTGGGGTCCAGTCCCGCTATGACTAGTTCTGTTATCTGCAGTTGGCTTTTGCCATATACACACACACAGCCTAATAATCACAACATGCAAAATTCACATCTCACCATGCAAAACAGCCCCGGAAATTTACCCGCTTAATTTCAAGTCTTTATCCAAAGAAAAAATGCATGGTAGGATGCTCATTTACCGACATATTCAAATGGAACCGATAACAGAAATGTCTCAGTTGGATCTCAAACGTATTAGAGGGGGTGCCACACGGAAATATACCCTCATGCATAAATAACACGAGCTGTGTGTAGAGTGATGGCCGTGAGGTTCAGCTCAGGGTTACGGTAATGTGAAGAATATAATTCGAAGTGTGTGTGCGTGTGGCTTTCCATTACAATAGTTTCAATTTCAAATCTGGGTCAGGGCTAATGGAAACTACTTTTTTTAAGTTTATATATATTTTTTATTGGTAAAATACCAATGGGAAATGTTTTGTGAGCACGAACGTAACGTTTCACACGTGATCCATATCTATTCTGGCCAGAGGTGGAACACATCGAGCATTGTAATATTGCCCAGTTATAGAGAGTTATACCTTTGTAGGCATGTAAGCTTAGTCTTCAAAAATAATATTGCAGATAAC
>JAZEWT010000013.1:5952885-5964330 GCA_036362905.1 Mordacia mordax
TAACCGACTCATGCCTCCCACAGCTAGGTGTGGGACATGAAGCAAAAGAGCGTGCCGTGGCCAGATGACGGACATTAGTGTGTACTTCATCGCTCCTGTGGAGAAGACACGTGGCTCTTTCGTTTATTATATCAACGGCTGTATTATAACCGCGGCACATGTGCCACATCCTCATATCGTGCGTATGGTGCACTGTGGGCCTCGCTAGAATTCCTGCTGCACCGTGCTGCAGACTCCGTGTCGCATGAATCGGTACACTGGGTCAGATCACTGCAGGATTCAATTTGTGATGTTCATCGTATATCCCACCTCCACTCGACACAGCCTAATATATAACGAAGTCATTTAAACTTACGTGCCAATGCATTACTGCTTTAGCACACCAGTGTGTTGGGGAACAATCCACACGCATTTAACAACTGTGTACGGACAAGCAGCACGTATGGATTACGAGACTGATTAGGGATGCCTGCGTATAAAATTTACTGATGTGACAATTGCATATACACTTTTTGTACGTACTGCATGGATTAATTGTATTTTACTGTGGATGATTCGATTTTAATATAACTTTATTCATTAGAGGCCTTCCCTGACATAGGAACATTATCAAGAGCTGCTTCTATCTGTTAAATAGGTACAGATACATATATATAAAATTATATTGTTATATAAAAATACAGTATTGCTAGGTTAGGTTACAGATTATATGCCTCATAAATAACAATTCCAAACGTATATTTAAGCATTCATTCAGGATGCATAAGCCATCTTAAGTGATTGGGAAAAGTACCAATGTGATGCAGAACACGATTTGAGAAATGTTTAGAAACTGCACCCAGCTTCTGTAACTGGATGATGGCTGAACGTTTATGTTTATTGCCCATGTGTTCTGTACACATATACCGTCAACTTTAAAGCGCCATGCAGAAGGATTGATGCCTGTATGCTTTTTAAATTTGAAAAGCCTTATTGACATCATTACACAACGGTTGTAACACTCGTAACATGTATTTTAATATGCAATGTAAAATGTAATTTCTTACAGAATAAAAGGTTAACGGAGTAATTGAGTAGTCAGACGAATTTGCATCGTTCATTCATCCTTGTTGTACAGACTGGTTGCAGTAGGACCTCAGCGGCGTGCACCATATCGTCAGTCTCTCAATGATTGCCGGAATCTCATCGCAGTATTTCTCCGAGCCAGTCAAGTACAGATATTCTCCGTCGTCAAAGTCGACCTTAAGCGAGCGCTGTCCAGGAGTCCATCCTAGGACTTTGACGATCGCACGGTTAAACACCACCAGCTTGGACTCCTTCTCCACCAGCACCACAGCGGAGGCGGACAGCGCCAGGAAACAGGGCACGTCGGTTGAGGAGAAGTCGTGGGCGAGAACGTCCCACACGAGGGCCCCTCTGCCGAGCAGCTCGGCTCGAGGCCGCGGCACCAGCTTCTCCTTGCGCCACGGGTTCAGCGGGAAGGCGAAGCGAGTGTTTGCGTCCAGCGCCGTCGTCGTCACCGACTTCTCGGCGAGCTCGCGGAGTCCCTCGTGACGCGCGCGGACGGCCATGGCGTGGAACTTCTCGCACTTGTGCGCCGCCTTCTCCGCGTTGATGATTTTCGTCAGGAGGAACTCACGGAAGGTGGGCAGGTCGGAGAAGAGGCCATCGCGGGGTAGCTGCGGCCCGAATGCGGGAACACCCTTCGAGCGCGACACGGCGACCCTGGGGAAAATGTACTTAATACATAAGGTAACCGGTCATAACGCGCCGCGCAATATTAATTCGCTCTCGAAGAGACAGTCAACGATTCAGAGGAACCCAAGAGAGGTGGGGGAAGCAGGAGACAGCCGAGTGTCAGCCGCCGCCAATATTCGCCAGAATACTGCGTACTATATATATTAAGATGTTGTCGGCCTAATAGTGAGTAATTATTTTTTAGCTGTGCGAGGAAACCGGAATGTTCAACGAAGAGATCACGAACACCACACTGAAAGGCCCTGAGCCGGGAACCGAACCGAGGGGCTGCTTGCTGTGAAGCTTGAGCATTGCCACTGCGCTGCCCAGTGGTATAAATGTAGAGATAACACGACTATCAGAGGTCTGCGCCAGAGTGGGATCACGAGATTCCCATGGCTGGATGAGTGCAGGAGGACGTGTCAGGCCTAGGATGTTGTGATTGAAACTCGGTGGGAGATCGGAACTCGGTGAAGGAAATCACTTCTTTTGCCAGCTCGGGACACTTTATTGTTATTATTTCCGTGCCTTTATAATACAATCTTAACGTGTTCCCATATAACCGCTTAAAGTTTTAATACTTCATTTTGCCAGCTCACATGTACGGTACATATGTATTATTTCACAGTTAGCTTTTTTCCGTTATCGTTATCCCATATGCAAAATGTATCAAAATTGCCCTTGCTATCAGTGAAGATGATCGATTACTGAATACAATAATTTTATTTGTTATTTGTGTTGATTTATAGTCATTCTTTTACTTAATTAATCTGTTCTGATGTTGTTGACATGCCATTCTCTCCACAGCTCCATGCAGTGCTTTGCGACCCTCGGGTGAAATGCGTTTTAGAAATACAAGTTGTATCATTATGCTAATATGTATGTGTGATGTTATGTTTCTGGGGATGGAAGTGCGGTTATCATTTCGGTTTAAAGCACAGTTCCTCAACTTCCTCTCACGCATGTTCCTAAAGTTCATCTTTACAACAGCCTGACCACAAAGCGGACTTTCTCATGAACATTTTTGACACAACAATAATCCTTAAGATCTGTGATGAGCGTTTCTCCTCTCTGCTTCTCAATGATTCACCTCCCACGTTGAAGGTATCCCCACACTTTTGAATTAAATTCTCATGCATGGAGCCATGAACAATCAACATCAGTACTCAAATGTAGTATCAATAAGAGTTTGTGAAAAAACGACTGAATATCAAACACCATTATACGGAGCCTTTGTAGGTTATGATGAGGAATTCGTTGTGCTGGATACTGACGCAATTATGCAAAGCAGAGTACTGTCGCCTCAAAGCAAGAATGACCCGGGTTGGATTCCCGGCTCGAGTGCTTTTCTGTGTGGAGTCTGCGAGTTCATTCTCCCCGTGCCCGCGTGGGTTTTCTCTGAGAACTCTGGTTTCCTCCCACCGTTCAAAGACACGCTGCTGTCTGGATTAATTGGCACGCTGAGTAAATTGCCCATAAAAGTAAGCGCTGCGATATACTGACGTTACATCCTGTGTATTCCCTTGCCTTATGACCTCTGTCGGCCGGGATAGGCTCCGGCCCCCCGCGACCATGTACAGGATTAAGCGGGTATTGATAATGAATAAATAATTCAACCGTTCCTACACTGAAACTGGGTGAAGAAAGTTAAAACAAATGTTAGGCGGGGAACCGATACACAAAGTAAACTCCTCGGCGCTAACCGTAACCCGTCGCTGTGTCTGGCAAACGCGCGGCAGGAGCTCAAGGTCCTTATCGAACGGGGCGCGGGGAGGCACCTGTAGGAGACGGACGGCGCTCCGGGCTCTGCCACAACGCGCACGACGATGAACACGTGCTGGAAGTGGGAGCGAACGCAGCGCGCCGTGAACGCCTGCGAGCGGGGCTCCTGGAAGATGACGGTGACGATGTCGTTCCCGATGTGTCGCTTCCGCAGCACCTGCGTAGGAAACCGCGATTGCGATGGGAGATCGACAGACGTCGCTCATCGCGAAGATCTGCAGCAAGGCTCCGGGGAGCATGGGTTTTATTTATTATTTTGTTATTCATACCGAAATTCGCGAAGCATAGCGTTCTAATATTAAACTGTGAAAATAATCTCATCTCGTGCCGTTGTCAGAAACCGCTTAGTCCTGTACAGGGTCGCGGTGAGCCGGTGACTATCCCGACAGACACAGGGCGCAAGGCAGGGATATACCCTCGATGGGACGCCAGTCCATCACTGGGCACTCCGGGCAATTTGGTCTGCAAGCCAATTAACCTATGCAGCAGCATGTTTTTTGGACTGGGAGGAAACCAGAGTGCCCGGCGAAAACCCACACGGACACGGGGAGAGAACTCGCAAACTCCCTACACAGAAAGGCACCCGAGCCGAGATTCGTACTTGGGAGATTTTTGCCGTGGGAGCGACAGCGCTACTCACTGGGTTACCGTGTCGCCTTTGAAAATAATTATTTAGAATTAGTTTCTTTTAGGTTAGCATAGGCATTATCTTTTTTATTTCATCATAGCTCTTCAGCTCGCAGTTGTCACGTGGGCAAGTATGCCGATTGATTTGGTTTGTCAGCAAACTAGAATGTTGGAAAGCCAGAAAATATTGGTACCACACTTTACAAGCCCCATCGGGAAACCTACTGTGCGACTCAACCACTCATCATGCACGCATATTCACGGAGAACGACTTAGAGGCGTGAGGAACTGCGTTAGAGGCTGGGGAGGGGGAAGGCAACGAGACACGTAAGCCAGCGCCAACATTTGGCAATGTATCGGTCATATATGACGGTGTTATCGGCCAAATAAGGAGTGCTTTTAGCTATGGGTGGAAACGGGAGTACATGATGAAAACTTACAGGGGCACCTACAGAACATACGAACTGCACACATCATGGCCCCGAAGCAGGAATCGAAGCGAGGGCTTTGCTGTGTTATTGTACAAGTTATAGCTGGGCCATCCTAGTGGCGACCACCGAACAATGTCTCTGTTCGTCTCGCGTGCCCGTACCTGCTGTCGGTCGTTGGCCATGTAGGGCAGCATGGTGGACACGTGGAACATGATCTCGTGGCCCTGGTAGGCGGTGTACAGCGAGTGCGTTCCCGTGGAGTCCACTGCACGGGGCAAGATGAACACAGTGGACACGGTGGATTAATTAAAGTAAGAACACGCTGTCAAGTAGCTACCATGGGATGTTAACGGATGATTTAAACTCCGAACACACCCGACAGTTTGTGCTCACTCTCGTGGAGAGAGAATGACTAAGGCAGCCATGCGTTGAGACGGTGCCAATAATGTCTGAAGCTCTGCGGCCTTCTATATATTAAGGAGTTAGTGGCCAATTAAAGAGAGATCATACATCTGGAAGGTAACCGGAACATTCGGGAAAACCCAAGCATTCGATGGGAAAACAAGCTATCCCAAACAGAGGGAACAGGTGCAGGCCAGCTTTTTACTGCACTGCTTTCTTCCGGTTGAGCCAGAGTTATAGATCCTCCTCGTCACCAACAAGAAGGGAGTTTCACAACAATTGCGCGATATCATCAAAGACGTTCTCGCGCTGGATCCGTTCAAAGAGACTTTCACACACACACACGTGTCTTTTATATTAAATAATATATATTTGGGATCGTTTTATAATAGTACCATTGGTAGATAACTAGCGTTGTGATGAAAATAATTCCACGTATCCGCCAGTCTCTTAGGTGTAATGTCAGATCATGCACAGGTCGCGTGATGACATTTCTCCTCGTGAGGATAAGAGGCGGGCACGATTGCCAGTGCAGGCCCACATTCTCTATAAAAAGCGCTGCACGTTGAAATAATTTCCTGTCCCACGGAGCTTCCAGGAATACGCCGTCAATTTTCGGGGGGTTCCATAACAGGAACTATGAAATATATTTTGGCAAGATTAAACTAAAAAAATACGTGTGATCGAGTTATATTTATTGCCAAAATGATATTGATGCACTGCATTGCTGGAGCATTGTGGGTTTTTTTTTGTAAATGCAGTCAAAAATACTGCTGATTTGCCTTCTTAAATGCAATCTCTGAGCCCGCTGTCTTAATGTGGTCACAACAGCGTTTAAAATCATCCTCTACCCCGGATTGTGCTGGACACTATAGACTAAACTGGAGCAGATACCACCACGTACCGCACACCGTAGTAAAGCTGGGGTAACTGAGATTATATAAAGCTCTCTCATATTGCGTTATAACAGATTGTCGGGGCAAGTGCTCTTGGTGAGGAAGATAAACAGAATTGACTCCACACTTAAGGTTTTCACAGCCAATGATTCATAATACATTTTTTGGATTAGGGATTGCGTGGGATTAACTCAAAAATCAATGGTGAATCTGCCTCTACGATGGCAGAACCTTAGCAATGACGATCCTTGTAGGCTTGTGCTAAGGCTGCAGATTTTCATCGATTTCTTAGAAATCTTCAACAAATTATTAATTCAGCACTTCCATAACTAATTATCTCAGAATTGGATCAAATGAGGCAAAATGGTCACATTCAACTACATTTTAAAGTATGGGCAACTTTTTTCCAGTACAAAGATGTAAAAAAATGAGCAAAAGTTCTATCATTTATGACAATCACATAAGTTTATGGTCTTAAAACGCCAAATAGAAACGTGTCTTTGCTGCTTACGATTAAAAGTATCAACAATTATAGAACAGTGTTCATGATAATGATAATTGACGTTCATTATTTAGAAAACAACGATAACAGTGGAAATAATGTTAATGATGGTATAAATGATGATGAACGCTGATAGTAATGCATTTGAGAGCAGTGCACCCAATGGACAGACTGCTCGGTTAGGCACCGCTTTAAGACGGTGTAGGCGTTAATAGTCGAAGTCCCGCAATTAACGTACCGGGAGCTGTTTCGCCCTAATGTGACCGCTATCGGTCATGGTGACTCTGGACAGCCACCATCTCAAACGGTGGGTCGCGACCCATCAAGTGGGCCCTGGCACCACCATCTCAAACATCACCCAAGTGGGCCCTGGCGCCACCATCTCAAACATCACCCAAGTGGGCCCTGGTGCCACCATCTCAAACATCATCCAAGTGGGCCCTGGCGCCACCAAGTGGTCCGCAGAAATCAGACCAAGAGGTGCAAAATGTTGAGAAAACGCTGGTCTCCAGGCTTGAGTTGGTACTGATAATGAATGACGATGAACGTTGGTCGCGAGCAGCGGACCCATGTCCAGCGTCTCACTTTTGTTGTCGAGCTGAGCTCGGAACTTGGAGAAGCCCTTGAGACGGACGCACTCTCCCAGCAGCAGCAGGAAGTCTGTGAGTGCAGGCCCCGCTGTCTCGTTGTTGTACATCTCGTCCTCGCTGCTTTGCCCGGCGCGGCAGTACATGACCCCCACCTTCAGCTGCGAGCACAGCTAGACGCACGGCAAGCACAGTATTAAACCTTTACACGGGAGATAAAACTAACGATCCCCCCCCCCCCATAGAGCCTTAACGGGATGTAAGAGCAAGTGTGCTTAGCGAGTAGCGCTTATGAATGCCCGAACAGCGCACGAGGAGTTGGGTGGCCAGCACCACGCCCGGCCAATTTTGTCTCCCTGTGGAACTGTTTACACGCTGCACCAGGTACTCATGTGAGGTTGAGTCGACATAGATGTTGGCCATGAGCAGGACATGAACCTGGGTCGCTGGGCTCGTAGCGCAGCACACTCACCTCTGTGCCCCCTTCCCCCACCCGAAAATACAGACGTATAAAGGGTAAAGGTGCAGCCCTGTAATTACTCACGAGAGGGATTATTCCGGAGCTCACGCTAGCGGAGGCTCTTTCCACCAGCAGGAACAATTGCAGGGTTACACCTTTAACTTTTAGATCACAATACCAGAATGGACCTTTTTTTTTTAATCATTTCACAATCTTTTTACAATAACGTATTCAAATGTATTGTTTCACTTGCTTTTCTGTTATATTTAATGGCCTCGCATTTGGCAGAGTGAATTTAGCAAGAGTATATATGTGCATCATTGATTGATAGTTTATTTGGAAGCTTGTTGGATGTTGGTGATATTGTCGGCGAATCGGTGGTGCAGGGGACAGTGTTGGATCATCTGATCAATGGCTTGGTGGTTGAATCTCAGTGGACTTTAGGTGATTATAAAATACTTCATATATCCTGAAATTGTAGGGCTGCACCTTAACTTTTGTTTTACGCTATAATGTTCAATGATGTCCACGTGTCAGGACTTCATCCGGGCAAGTTAAGAATTGGTACGATCTGTGGCCGTAGGTTGCATGAATGGATTCGCTTTGACCCCTGGTTCGAATGCCGTTGTGTTGGACTTTGATACGGGATGTTGCACGGTCATGATAACAGATATAGACCGACTTAGAAATGTGCCCGGGTTTGCTAAACAGAATTGCCCTCGGTGCCCTGCAATGGACTGGCGTCGCATCTTGGGTGCTGCTCTGCCTTGCGCCCTGTGTCTGCCGAAATAGGATACGACCCCCCGCGCACTCTACAATGCAGACTTAAGCGGGCACTGATAATGAATAGATTGAAGCACCATGCCCTCACTCTTTCGCTGCCACCCGGTGACCGCTCGACTCCGTGTGACCCGCCGCCGCTGCCTGCTGATGTCCTCACCCCCTGCTCGTCGAGGCGCAGCAGGCTGTCGGCCACCTTGCGAGTGTTGGCGGCGAGCTTGAGGCCCCGGAGGCCCTGCTGCGCGTAAAGCTCGGGAAGCGCGGCCTCCAGCACGTCCCGCGGGGGCAGCCCCCGGGCCGTGCCGTGCCGGGCGACGCTCGCCACAGCCTCCTCCACCACTGACCCCCGCAGCGTTGGCAGCTGAGAACGGCGCGAGGGGCACAGTTACTCGCGACACAAACAACCAAGCATGCGTCCGCTCAAGGTCCCCCCCAACCCCCTCATTGGCTGGGACCACCACTGACAATATTGGAGTTAGGCACATGCAATGCGGATGAATCTGGTTAAGACATATGTCCAATAAGCAGGGGGCAACTGGAAATAATCACTGGGAACGCACCCGAGTCCACGTCTCCTTTAGAGCGGGGGGGGGGGGTTAGGGGTCCTCGCGTCACCCCCTAGAAATTGTTCAGTTTATGAGAAAGCATTTCCTGAATTTCTGTGACTTCTGAGATGTAGAATAACCATCCGAATATAAGACTACGAAAGCCAAATACGTTCACACTGGTAACGGTGTTCCTGTGCGCTACCGGCCAATTCTATCTCTGAATATTGAAAAACGGTGACAATATGTAGCAAGTGTCTGAAAAACGTAGGCGCCGACTAACCACGTGGCTGCAATCCTCCTCCACGCCTCTCTGCGGTTTCCTCGTTTTCCCTTCGATGGCATAGCTTCGAAATGTAACTAATACTGTGGGCGTTATAAATTATAAATTAAATGTACATTGCATCTAATCCGAGAGATTTACAGGAACGGTACAGTACAATTAATGACATTAGCAGTTTCTACCGCCCTATGAGTAATCTTGTTCCAAGCGTATAACCTATTCTTCTGACGTCTCTTGTTGATAATGTTTTCTGCTGACGTTATTCCTTTCACCGGAATATTCCTTCGTGAATGTTTCGGGCTTTCTGAAGATTCAGATAGAAATCAATGTGGGCAGGAGAGCTCACGTAAGACCCGAAAGCCTTAGTGTTGTGCAGATGCAATTTGTTCTTATGAAGGTTTTCAACCTGGTATACCCTGAGTCTGGACATTCATTAAAACCACTCGATTCATTATGATGCAAACAAAAAGCTTTGATAATACATATTAATTGTCTTTCAAACACATATGCATATATCATCAAAGATTTTTCTTTGCATATTTTCCTACAATTATGTGTGGCTTTTGCAAACTGTATATTTTGTGAAAGGTGTCCATTTGGTGTTTTAAGACCTTAACACCTGTATAATTTCCAGAAATGGTAAAATATCTTTTCTCTTTTTTGCATATGTATACTGGCAAAAAAAAACATACTTTAAACAGCTCGACCTGAGCTACTAAAGTATTGATATTGCATTGTCCTGAGCTGATTGCCTTTTGGCAAGATCTGGTTAACACTGACAATTAGGCTCTAAATAAAGCCATGCAGGGCGGCGCGGTGGCCCAGTGGTTAGCGCTGTCGCCTCACAGCAAGAAGGTCCCGGGTTCGAATCTCTCGGCTCGGGTGCCTTTCTGTGTGGAGTTTGCATGCTCTCCCCGTGTCCGCGTGGGTTTTCGCCGGGTACTCCGGTTTCCTCCCACAGTCCAAAAGCATGCTCCTGGATAGGTTGATTGGCTCGCAGACTAAAATTGTCCCGCAATGCCCGGCGGTGGACTGGCGTCCCGTCGTCGGGTGTATTCCTGCCTTACGCCCTGTGTTTCCGGGATAGGCTCCGGCTCACCGTGACCCTATATAGGATTAAGCGGTTTCAGATAATGAGATGAGATAAAGCCATGCTTCGTGTGGGCAAATCAGTTTCAAAGACAATGCATATATCATCAAAGCTTTTCGTTTGCATCTATTGCCGCAAGTATGTGTGGCTTTACAATCTGGAAACTTTGTGAAAGGTATCATTTGGTATTTTAAGATCGTAACACCGGTACAATTGCTAGAAATTGTTAAAACCTTTTCTCTTTTTTTACATATGTAAAATGGCAAAAGTACCCAGGGTTTTCTCACTATGGCTCTCGATGTCGGTTTGCGGGTTCCCCCTCTCTCCCTTTGGTGGTCATGTTGATTGTTCTCTGGGTCCTCCAGTTTTGCCTCCCACGTTTATAACAGTACGTTCAGATTATATGGATGCGAGTAGAATTTCCCAAGTTAAATGCCACTTCAACGAGCTATCGTGGCGTCAAACTGTGATGGCCGGGCTCGATGGCGATGGAGTTTTTCTCGACAGGAGATGTGCAAGAGCTCGAACCCAGCCCAGAGGACTAACCGCCACACTCCCACCTCTCCACTGCCTCGGTGCACACCACATGCTGTAAACACAAACACCCTCGGTATAACCTTAACTGACTGTTGCGTCGGGTACTGTTAGTGAGCGCCAATTAATACCGAAATGGCACATGAGGCAGTGGATGACCAGCAGCACAGCAGGCCGCCTCTATCTCCCTAGTGCCGATATTCACACATCGTACCAGATACTCATTTGAGGCTGAATCGACCTAGGGGATGTCCAGGACTAGTTCAAACAATTGTGTCCTGACACCGACCGTGAGCGGGAATCGAACTCGGATCGCCTGGTCCATGGCGCAGCTCGCTGATCGCGACACCACCGCTCCCCACCAGCTGCTTACACCGCGTGTCCTCACCTGGCTTCTCCTCACGATGATGCGGTAGAGGAACTGCGGGTTCGCATCCTGCCCGCAGCTCATCTGCTCGCGCATCAGGGACACGGCCACCGGGCCCAGCCGCTCGCTCACGCCCACGTAGTTCTGATGCTCTGAGGACACGGGGCGCAGCACAGCAAGAGCAGCGTGGATATCGCGCACGGCCATTGCGCTATTTGTATCTGGAGAATTAGCAGTGGTGGTGCCAGTCCACTGAGGGACGTAAGGAGAAATGAGAAATTTTGTGTGCGTCAAGTGAGCGTCAGCAGCAAGGTATATGAGTATTAAGTGGACATACTTTTCTTTTAAACTGAATACTACCTGAAGCCAGAGTTTTGGTCCAGGGATTGGGTCGTCGAGGCCCCCCGCCACGACTGCTACCC
>JAZEWT010000013.1:5979838-5992402 GCA_036362905.1 Mordacia mordax
TTCAATGCTTTCGTTATATCCATCGGGGCGCCCGCAACGAAATCCCATTAACCTGCCTACAATTTTTCCCTTCCCCCTTCCCCGTACTAAGACCTACATATCGACTACCGAGGAAACAACAAGTTAGGCCGTTTGCAGTTCAACGTTGCTTGCTAAAAATACCACTGGTTAGCGCCCCACTTCCTGCATGCACTTTGCCTGTAACAGAAACCCACTTTGCCCTGCTCAAAGTGCGCTCTCTGAACACCGAAAAAGCACTGCTCATCGCTGAGCTGATCTCAATCAACAGTCTGGACCTACTATGCCTAACAGAGATCTGGCATCATCAAGGTGATTTTCTCACGTTGATTCAGTTCCTACCACGAGACTTGGAATTCTATCAGAAGGCTCGTTCAAATGTCCGTGGTGGCAGCTTAGCAGTTCTCCATCATGTGTCTGTCGACATCCGACCGATTCCATCGCCGACCTTCAATTCATTTGAGCATATGTCCCTGGATTGGAGGTCGGCTAAACCTGTGAAGTTGGTGCTGTTCTACTACCCACGTGGGGCCTCCACTTCTTTTGTCAATTAACTGTCTGACCTGCTTTCTAAGATGTGCTTCAATTCCGAAAGGATCCTGATTCTGGGCGATTTCAACATCCATGTTGACTCTCTAAAGAGCCCTCTAGCAAGGGATCTCATGGCCACCTCTGACCTCATTTGGTGTTACTCAACACGTGACATCTGCCACTCACAGATGTGGCCATACTCTTGACTTGGTTTGCCCTTGAGGCATTTCAGTAACCAACCTGTCCGTCACTGATCTTTGTCTCTCTGATCACTCACTGTGTGGTTTGATCTTCAAGTACCACCTCCCATTTCTATCACCAAGCACCATGTTCAACTTCGAAACCTTAGTGCCCTCACTCCAGACAAATTCACCCGCAGCAATCAATAGCACTTCACTCGCCGCTTCGGCTTAATCTGCCTCTCATGCGACAGCAGACACGTACAACAAGAAGCTATCAAGCATACATGATGATTTTGCCCCATTAAAATCACGCTATGTCTCATGCAGAAAACCATCCACCTGGAATTCTGCCGAACTTCTGGATCTCAAGGCGAATGTACGCAGGGCCAAACTATTTTGAGATAATTTGGCCTCATCGTTCATGTTCAAATCTTTAAGGAACAGCTTCTCCACTACCGGAAGGCACTAGACTGTGCCTGTACCAGCCATCTTTCCAGCATTCTAACTGATACCTGCGACAAGCCCAGGATTATTTTCTGGACCATTAATCAGCTCCTTCATCCTACCAGTTACTCCCCCTCACCTCCCTTCACAAATAAAGATTAAGCGGATCAATTGCTACAGTTTTTCTCTAAAAAAAACTGACGCCCATCGTATCTCTACCCAGCCTCAACCACCAACCAATACCTCAATAAATGTTCCTCCACCTTTCTTGACCTCAAAACTTAAAATTTTAAAATTAAAGGAATCGAAGGTCTCTTCTTTAGCTACCAGATCTCGGCCCACAAACTCTACCTGGATCCTTTCCCATTCAAAATCATCTGGGCAAATTTCAAATTCCTTGCCACGTTCGTCTCTAATCTGTTCAATAACTCACTTCAATCTGGTATTATTCCCCCATTATTAAAATGTCTCACAGTTACCCCCTGCTTAAAAAAAAACTGGCCTCAATTGCAACATCCCTCATAATTCTTGCCCCATTTCAAATCTACCATTAATCTCTGAATTCTTTGAACATGCCGAAGCGGTGCAACTCCAGAAACACGTTCTTAATAATGACCGCATCAATCCTCTTCCAATCTGGGTTCAGATTCGGCCATAGTACTGAAATTGCTCTCGTAAAAGTAGTTGATGACCTACTCGTCGCTGCTGATAAGGGCTTGCAAAGTATTCTTGTCTTCCTGGACCTGAGTGCTGCTTTTGATACCCTTTGACCACCTGATCTTACTTGAGCGACTGGAGGGTATAGGGGTCACTGGCAATACCCTGCATTGGCTGAGCTCCTACCTGTCCGACCAGAAGCAGTTTGTCAGTCTCGGAGGACAAATCTCAGAGATCCATTCTGTTTTCTCTGGAGTTCCTCAGGGTTCAGTTCTTGGTCCACTCCTATTCAGCATCTACATACAACCTCTTGGCCATATCCTGTGCAGCCTTAATCTCAGCTATCATTGCTATGCCGATGACATCCAAATCTATATCCACGCAAAGTCATCTATCAATGCGTCTGGCTCAATTAAAAAAAATTAAAACTAAATGGCGACAAAACTGAAGATTTGCTTGTCGGAACCCTGCACTGATTGTCCAAGGATGAACCTATCCAATGGATGCTTGACGATTCGACCATTGAAGTTGCTAAGGCAGTCCGGAGTCTCGGTGTGACTCTTGTTTCCTCATTCACCTTCGCGACACACATCAATAAGGTGACGAAGGTAGCCTATTTCCATCTGAGAAATATAGCCAGACTGCACAATAGCCTGTCACCCTCTGATGCTGAGAAGCTAATACACATCTTCATCTCTTCACAAATCGATTACTGCAATGCACTGCTCTCTGGCACGCCTGCCTACCTAATCAATCTTCTCCAACGTGTGCAGAATGCGGCTGCGAGAGTCCTCACTCGCACACCCATCCACGATCATATATCCCCACTACTGATGTCTCTCCACTGGTTACCTCTTAAATACAAGATAGAATTCAAAATCCTCCTTCTCACCTCAATACTCTGATTGGCGCTGCTCCGACATACATCTGTGACCTACTTCAGACACCCTCCTCAGCACAACTTCGATCTTCCAATACGGGCTTGCTGCATGTGCCCATTTTGCACCCTCATTTGATGGGTGACAGCCTTCTCGTGCGTTGCTCCCAGACTCTGGAATGCCCTTCCACTGGAGATTCGACCAGCTGAGACCTTGGGAATCTTCAAATATCAAGACTCACTTGTTCCGTAAGGCTTTCAAGTCCTCCAGCTAGGACTATTCATGTGGCTCAGTGTTTCGTGCTAGGTTGATAGCTCTCCTCTGATCTGCGCCTGCTCGGGAACATTTATTCCTGCCTTCCTTGTTTGTTGCAGAATTATTTTTTGTCCTTCTATAATTTATTACTATTATTTGACTTTCCGTTGGGCTGTCCTGATGTTGTTGACATGCCTTTCTCACCATGGCTCAGATTTGTAAAACATATATATAAAAAAACGCTTTTTTGCTAAATTGTCGTTCTTATCTCGTTGTTGATGTGGCCATCTCTCCGCAGCTCTGTGCGGCGCTTTGTGACTGTCGGGTGATAGGCGCTCTAAATATGTAATTATTATTATTATACGATAAATGCTACATTAAACCATTTCCCAATATATGTATTTTTAACACTGAGAATTTTGCATTTTAGATTTATAGTTGAAAGTAAGATCATATTTTACATGTTGTTCTTCAACGACATGTATATTAAAAAAAAAACCCCAAAAAATGATTGTTGCTAATTTTCCGTTCTAATGTCGTTGTTGTTGACATACCGTTCTCTCCGCAGCTCTGTGCAGCGTTTTGTGACCCTCGGGTGTAAAGCGCTCTATAATATAATTATTACTAATAATTATATTCATCCATCTCGAAGACTCTTGACATGAGTCAATCTGTGGCGTCGACGATCTCGCTTTTCTTAAATTATTCCAGTTATAACCATTTTTGTAATTTCCCCTTTCCTGAAAATTTGCCCGAGAAACTACAACTGTCTCCTTCTAATGTCATTCAACACCTTCTTTCTATATCCCATTAGTGACAAAAATTCTTCATTTAAGGTGTGACAAATGAAGAATATATACATGTCCAAGATATATTCTATATGCTTCTACAGAACCACATTTCAGATGCTTGAGATCTTTTCTATACTTGGTGACATTGTCCAACATTCTGATGCATACGTGAAAACTGGTATAACGTAACAATCGAGAACTCTTAGTTTCGTCCCCATAGCAATGTTATTATTTATCAGCATCTTTTTCATTTTGAAAAATATTAGGCCATCCTTATCCTCCTTTTCAATTCATGATCCCATTTACCATCTGATGTTATGCGGCTTCCCAGATAGTTGAATTTATTGACTTATTTTACATTGATGATTGCTTCGAAAAGCTGCTCTCTCGGGACAGCCGCGTCGATGGCTCTCTCTCCTCTCCTCGCGACGTTTCGCCTCACACGTTGGAGGCATCCTACGCCTGAGGAGCAGCTTTTCGAAGCAATCATCATGCATCGAGCCGTGAAAACCTACATCATTATTTTACATTGTCAGTACCCATTTTGATGTTGCGTACAAGTACACGTTTCTTCGTTGAAATTACCATGCATTATTTTCCTAGAATTGATAGTTAAACCCTTCTCCTCACTTTTACTAACAACTTTATCCATAATATCTTGCAGCTTCGCCTATGAATCGAATAAGGAACCTACATCATCCTCAATGCAGGTTATTCATATTCTGTCCACCAATTATCCACCCTGACAAACTTTCAATTTCTCTCAAGGTGTTCTCACTGTACAAGTTAAACAGTCCGGTAAAAATAGACAGCCTTGCCTCACACCTCTTTCAATTTGGATGAAATAACTTCGTTTATTTATGATCCTTACTGCTGATCCCAGTATATGTTCCTAAGAATTCTCAAAAATTTACCATTAATGTCCAGTTCTTGAATCGTTTTCATTAGCTCCTCGTGTTTTATAATAATTGCATAGAGCGCTTTTCACCCGAGGGTCACAAAGCGCTGCATAGAGCTGTGCAGAGAACGGCATGTCATCAACAACATCTTAACGGCATATCAACAACAGCGTTTTGTTTTTTATTCCAAAGGGCTGAATGGAAGTCACTACCTTGTGAATGCATGTGGGGGCGTGTAGTGACGTATTGCAGCTGAATGACATGGATCACGGTATTTCATGTTCTACCATGTCATCTATTGCGCTGTGCCAGTGGGCTATTTTATGCTCGTGCACTCACTATTATACTGTGGAACAATGAAAAAGAAATACAGATCTTCATTTCAGTTGCCCTTTCTGAGAGCATTCTGATGATAAAAATGGCATTTCTTGTACCTCGATCGTCAACAAAACCACACTTAACTTCTGCAACATCTGGTTTTAGTCTGCTTCTAGCTCTGAGCATCAACACTTTTAATAGAATCTTTGTTACATGCCTCATTAGACTCATGGTTCTATAGAGGTCACAGTCAACAGCTCTAGGCGTTATGGACAGTGCAATAAAGATCGATTTAGTAAGATCCTAATTCTCGTTATGTTAGTTTTTTATAAGCCAATGTCTTCCAAACATTTTATTTGCTTTACTGCTATTTCATCTGCTCCTGTAGCTTTGTTGTTTTTCATTATATTAATAACTGTTCTTACTTCTGACTTGAGGATTTTCAAACAATCCATCTATTTTTTGAATAGATGACTTTCTTATTCTCCTTGTCGTGGTGGGGGGGGCTTGTGTGTTCCAATGAACTTCAGAGCTATGTCGTCTGGAGTCCAGCACTCCTGGTAGGGTCACCCATGGCGAATCAAGACGCAGCCGGGGTATGCAGTGTGTCCAGTTTGGGGGTGTGGAGGTGGCATCGCTACTGTTTTGCAGATGACGTTGTTCTTCTCACCTCATCGGATTGTGACCTCCGACGGGCACTCGAGCGTTTCGAGGCTGAGTGTGAAGTGGTTGGGATGAGAGTCAGCACCTCCAAATCTGTGGCCATGGTCCTCTCACGGAAAAGAGTGGGTTGCCCTCTTCAGGTCAGGGGAGAGCAGTTGTCCTTAGTGGAGGAGTTTAAATATCTTGGGGTCTTGTTCACGAGTGATGGTAAGCGGGAACGTGATGTTGGCCAGCGGATTGCAGCAGCGTCTGCAGTGATGCGGGCACTGTACCGGTCTGTGGTAATGAAGTGGGAGCTTGGTCCTAGGACAAAGCTCTCGGTTTACAGGTCAATCTCTGTCCCTATCCTCACCTATGGTCATGAACTTTGGGTAATGACCCAAAGAACGAGATCGCGGATACAAGCGGTACAAATGAGGTTTCTCCAAATGGTTGCTGGGCTCACTCTCCGTGACAAGGTGAGGAGCACAGAAATCAGGGAGAACCTCAGAGTAGAGTCGCTGCTCCTCCGGTTTGAGAGGAGCCAGTTGAGGTGGTTCGGGCATCCCGTAAGGATGCCCCCTGGAAGGCTCCGCCAGGAAGTCTACCAGGCACGGTCGGTGACCTAGGGGCTGACCCAGGACACGCTGGAAGGATGACATCCTTCAGCTGGCCTGGAAACGCCTGGGAATCCCCCAGGAAGAGCTAGAATGTATTGCTGAGGAAAGGGATGTCTGGTCCACTCTCCTTGGACTGCTGCCACCGCGACCCTCACTAGGACAAGCGGTGTAGAAAATGGATGGATGGATGGCTTTCCTATTCTCGCGTCGTGAAATAAATCTGCAATACAATCTGTCCATCTCTTCAAAACGTTTTCTCTCTGTACGAGTATGTCACCATTTTTAGCTTTTGTGTATCCACTAGCAGTGCACTCTCCTTTAATAATAATAAAAAATTATAAAAATTGCATTTACAGAGTGCTTTTCACTCGAGGGTCACAAAGCGCTACACAGAGCTGCGGAGAGAACGGCACATCTACAGCAACGACATTCCAACGGAAGATCAGCAACAATAACATTTTTTGGGTTGTTTTTTTTTTTAACATACATGCCGTTGCTGAACTTGTAAAATATGATCTTTCAACTTAAAAATAAATGCGAAATTATCATTGTTCATAATACATATATTGGAAAATAGTTGAATGCGCTTACCTGTAATGTCTTTGATATTCCTATACAATGATGGAACAATTTGGCATTTTGTTTTTCTATTTCTGTGCATTGTTCATTAAGCCATTTTTCTTTTTCTATCTTACATAATGATCAACATTTAATTATGCACGGCGATGGACTGGCGTCCCGTCGTCGGGTGTATTCCTGCCTTACGCCCTGTGTTTCCGGGATAGGCTCCGGCTCACCGTGACCCTATATAGGATTAAGCGGTTTCAGATAATGAGATGAGATGAGATTTTATTATGCAGTATCTGATACATTATCATATTACGGTTTAATCTTTCTTCTGCCCTCCATTACTTATATTATCTCTTCCGTCACCCACTTCTGTTAACTTTGTTGTCCTTATACGGGTATAACCTGTTTGGCCTTTCCAACAAATGCTTTTTTAAACATTTCCCATTTCGACATATTTGCCTCCTCTTCAAGTTCTTCAAATCATTCTTTAACAGCAGTTGTGTATCTTCCTCTAATCAGATCGTTTTTCATTCGACGTGTACAATCAAGCTTATTCTTCAAAAAATTCTTTAACAGCAGTTGTGTATCTTCCTCTAATCAGATCGTTTTTCATTAGAAGTGTACAGTCAAGCTTATTTGCAGTTTTTGGCCTTATCTTGATGATGCAAACTACAGATACATGGTCACTTTCACAATCAGCCTCTGGGTACAATTTTGATTTTTGAATTGCAGTTCTGAATCTTTTGTTGTTAGTAATGTAGCAATAACCTCACCATTCTCAAGACACCAATCTATCAATATATCTTATCTCGTTTATTTTTTGCTTTCCAAGCCCATGAGCTCCAAAAATATTATCTATTCGTTCATTTCCAACTTTTTGCATTCAGATCACCCATCAATATCACTGCCGCTTGTGGTTTACACTGCCTCTTGTGGTTTACACTGCCTCTTGTGGTTTACACTGCCTCTTGTGGTTTACACTGCCTCTTGTGGTTTAAACTGCCGCTTGTGGTTTACACTGCCTCTTGTGGTTTACACTGCCTCTTTTCTTTATACAGATCTTCATAAAAATACTCCATATCTGCTTCTTCACTTTCTGCTCTCGGTGTATAAACTTATATCACTGAAATATTGAATGGTTTAGCATTTTTTTTCACCAACATGACTATCAGATATTGCCCAAAACCCATGTAGACACTTTGAGATGTATTTATCTTTTATTAAGCCAGCACCTCTTTCGTGCCCCTGACATGAAAAAATAATCTTCACACCTCCTGATACAATTGTTCCTTCATCCTTTCAACGCTTTTCACACATACATAGAATATTGATGTTTAGTCATCATTTACAGCTTAATATTGTCCAAATTCTCGATTTGATTTCGAGTTCTAACGTTCCAAGTTGCTATTTTAAGTTGTTGTTTTTTCTGGGTGCGAACAGTCTCAGACTGAGTCACCTTTCGCACGTGACTATCCTGACCGGTCGAGGTGTCCACACGATTTATCGTGCGGACCCCTTCACGCCGCTGTGGTTTTCGGTAGATTTAATTTTGACCATTGTTTTATTTTGGCAAACTTCTACAGTAGGTTGCCACTTCTTTCTACATGAATTACAGAACGCGATTCTCTTTTCATTTAAAATGAAAACCATGATTGCACCAAGCTGTGGTACGATGACCAACACAGCTATGTATCTACCACGTATTACTATCCCAACAATCACTATAACCGCCCGCATTTAGGAATTTCCAATAAAAAAAATTCTGCTTCGAAGCTTCCATTACTTTCCGTCATTTTCATATTATTTTTGTTCTTCGGTCAAGTCTGTAGTAATATTTTTAATAAGCACTTTATGAGCACACCTTATATTTAAACAAAAAAATCATGATTTTTTCAAATATTTCATCCTAACACTCTACAGACTATTGGTTTTATTTTATAACTATGCAGTGACTTTATGCCAAGATTAGACAATTTTCTGTTCATTAAACAACGTACATTTACATGATGATGATTGCTTCGAAAAGCTGCTCTCTCAGGACAGCCGCGTCGATCGCTCCCTCATCTCTCCTTGCGACGTTTCGCCTCACGTTAAAGGCATCCTCAGGCGCAGTATGTGTGTGTAGTGCCTGTTGCTCCTTTATATATGTGGGTACTATGTATGTGTCAAGTCAGCTTTGTTGTGTGGGGTCTACATCTGAATCACATTAACACTAATCTCCTTATCCTATTCAAACCCAGGAACTGCGATAACCCCCGCCTGCTTTGTCTGTGGCTAGTCCCCTAATTTGCATCTCATGAAATAACCTCTCACACACCTGGCGATCCCCCTCTGATGTCCACACCCAATAGCTCTATATCTGTGCATTACTGACTTCAATAACTGGCCTCCAGTATTGGCTGAGCTTTATATTCATTTCTTGTTTTCGGTTCATGGCCCTTTTTGTCTTGTGAATCTCAATTGCTTCACGAATTAATCTTGGACCTTTATGGCGGATGGCTGCTAGTATTCATATTTTATGAAAATCGATTCTATGTTATTTATCTACACTATGTGCTGCTGTTGCTGATTAATGCATGTGCTGCAAACGTACTGCTGCCTCGTGTTCTCTTTTTCTTGTGGCTATTGTTCTTCCTGTTTGTCCGATGTATACTTCCTCACAGTTGCTGCAAGGGATGCAATATATGCCTTCTGTCTGTAGCGGTAGTCGGTCTTTAGGTGATTTGAGTACGTCTTGTATCTTCTGGTGGGTTGTGAAGACTGTTTTTATTTTATATTTTTCTAGGTATTTGACAAAAAGGACCATGAACCGAAAAGAAGACATGAATATAATGTTCAGCCAATCCTGGAGGCCAGTTATTGAAGTCAGTAATGCACAGATATAGAGCTATTGGGTGTAGATATCAGAGGGGGATCGCGAGGTGTGTGAGAGGTTCTTTCATGAGATGCAAACTAGGCCACAGACAAAAGCAGGAGCGGGTTATCGCAGTTCCGGGGTGTGAATAGGATAAGGAGATGAGTGTTAATGTGATTCAGATGTAGACCCCACACAACAAATGCTGACTCGACACATACATAGTACCCACATATATAAAGGAGCGACAGGCACTTCACACACATACTGCGCCTGAGGATGCCTCTAACGTGAGGCGAAACGTCGCGAGGAGAGGAGAGGAAGCAATCGACGCGGCTGTCCTGAGAGAGTAGCTTTTCGAAGCAATCATCATGCATCGAGCCGTAAAAACCTACATCATTACATTTAGAATCATATAATCTTTAGCATATGTATGAATGGCACATTGGCAGCACATAATCGTGAAAAAATGAGGAAAATCCTATATCCCTTACAAATGTACCAGAACATGTTGTGATTTATTACCAGTCATATCTGTTCATGCAGTACTTGCGTGAAAAGTTTGAAATATGAATTTTGTGCATGTCAAATGTATAATTTTATAATTAGCTTCGAAAAACAGTATATTTTAATAATGTGTGAGATTTATCGGATGTTGTGAGAGAACACTGAGTCAATGTTTCCTTTCTCAGTAAATCTTCATTGATGCTTCAAACAATGCCGCCAAGTCCTCTTCATTCTGAGGCCTAGGAGACAGCTTGGTAACTCGTTCCTGAAATATATTAAGGACATAAAGTCTCATCTTATCTCATTGTCAGAAACCGCTGAGTCCTGTACAGGGTCGCGGTGAGCCAGAGCCTATCCCGGCAAACACAGGGCGCAAGGCAGGGACATATCCACGATGGGACGCCAGTCCATTACCGGCACTGTGGGCAATTTAGTCTGCAAGCCAATTAACATAAGCAACAACATGTTTTTTTGACTGGGAGGAAACCGGAGAGCCCGGCGAAAACCCATGTGGACACGGGGAGAATATGCAAACGCCACACAGAGAGACACCCAAACCGAGATTCGAACCGGGACTTTCTTGCTGTGAGGCGACAGCACTACCTACTGGGCCACCGTGCCACCCAGACATTAAATTGATGTGTTAGTAAAAGCTTGTGCATTTGGAAGCTTACATTCAATATACATTGCAATGTTGCAGCCCTGAAATGTCTTGTTAATGTCACCGATGGTGGAGGGGCATCCACTATCTCTATCAAAATTCCAAACGATTAAGAACACTGCAAGTAAGTCAGAAATAACGGTTATCGGCATTGTGAAGAACGCTTCGAAAAGCCTAACAACCCACGCGACGTGCGGAAGCCCTCATTCAGCAGTTGATTGGACACAATAGCCGTACATGTACAGTTTAAAGTCATCAACAATCACAGGTAAGGATTAAGCTTAGCATTCAAATTCTCAAATTATAACGCATTTGTACAAAAACTAAATACACACTTTTGTGACATTGCATGAGAATGCAGGGCCACATACAGCCCTACAGGTCTGACCATCAAAACACCTGCAACTTGACAGTCTTTAGTGTTGCGCAACCAATTTTAATTATTTATTAATTACGAATGTGTATACGTGTGTGATAACCTGTGTCACCCCGGACAATAAGGGCATCCACTAAGCAATTAATAACACGCATGAAACTTACATCGGTACACAGATTCGCAAATGTGACTGAATTTAGTGTACAAACGAGCCATGGCGTGGCTTCGTGAACTTGATGGGACTCTCGACAATATTCACCTGGGGCAGGGTGCCCTTGACGAGCGCGGGGATGTCCTGGGACGTGTATCCCACGGCGCTCAAACCATCATCGACGTTGAGGTCAAACAACAATGCACGCAGGGTGTCAGCCAGAATGGACCCCGCATCCGTTCGCTTGGCTCGGCTCACGTCCGCCCCTAAGGCATAGGGCGAATGTTTAAAACGTTTGATTTGCTCTATCGGGTCAGTCAGTCAAATTAAAAAAAAAATTAAAACTGCAAGGAAGTGTTGAGCTATGTAGCTATTTTTTAACAGTTGTCCAGCGGGGAGGGGTAAGACGTTGCGACATCTCAGAACACCCTGGACAATTTAGTCAGAAAAATTAACGAAGGCAACATCCCTTTGAACTGTGGGAGGAAACCAGTGTACCCCGTGAAAATCCACGCAAATAAGGGGCGATCATCCAAAACACCACACAAAAAGGCAATCGAACTCAGCGTCTTCTTGCTGTGAGGCAGCAGTGCTGCTCACTGCACCACTGTGCCTCCCATCAAAGCACTGTGAGGTTAAGGATATATTGAATAAATAATGAAGGACAATGATAAAAAACGAAAAAAGGTTTTACCCTTTCTGGCAAAAATACAGGGGTTAAAATATCCGGAGACATTGATGTCTGGTTTGTTACCAGAAGGAGTCAAAGATTTAGTTTTTCTTTATCCATTTACTGGTCTCCACAGTTAATGGAGGACAATTTTTACTTTTTGTATTTTTACTGCTTTACTTGCACAATCAGGAACTTAAATATTGAATGGATCGGTACGTTCCAAAGTCAGTAGCACACATGTTCAATATCATTGCGAGCTATAAAAACGTTAATGATGGTTAATGGCTTTCTGAGAGCCTCTGATGTGCCAGTGACACAGCTGACTTGGCACATTAAGTGTGCTAACCATTAAACCGCTCCAGCATCACATTATATTAGTGTGATTCAACATTTCACTATCCTGGATAGCTGAGTATCATCACATTTGCCAAGTGATTGGAAGATTATATAAAGTGATGTCCCATTACTCAAATTGTAACACAATGATTAAAGCATAAAAGATAGATCTCATTGTCTGAAACCGCTTAGTCCTATACA
>JAZEWT010000013.1:5997552-6015565 GCA_036362905.1 Mordacia mordax
AGACACCTTTAAGAGTCCTCATCTATAATATCCGTGAGTTTCCTCCGGGTTTTCCGGTTTCCTCCACACCAAAAGCACTCATTAATTAATTGGCCGATAACAACATAATATATAGGAAACGGTGTGTGGCCAGTTGGCATTATTTCACTGCCTGGCTGACTCTCCGCCTCTCTGGGGTTTCCTCACTACACCTCCGTGTCTCGTCCATGACTAAGCACGTTATGAAAATAATTTCTGTTATTATTAATATTATTTTTACCTCTTCATGTGTTTGGCCACAACACGCAGCGCATGCATTGACCACACGTCGCTGATGGGGTTGCTGCCTTGGTATGCGGGCCGGTTGATTGGGTTGGCAGGGCATGGAGAGCGCTTGTGGTAGGGGAGAGCCGTGTACGACTCCAGCGCATGGCTGCAAACGCATACACGTACACACACACGTATACACACAAACACGTACACACACACAAACATGTATGCACACGTACACACACACATACACACAACAACAACCGCCATTCGCAACTAAGTGTCAAAGGCTCACTGACAGAAGTTCACGGGACGGACCCAGATGTTATGGGTTGCCTGACTGAGATAACTGGCAGATTCACCATCTGTGCTCTCTACTGTGCCAACTTGCTATGTTTTAGCTGCCCGACGCTCCACTCGTTGTTGTGAGCGTCGCTCCTCCATCCTCCGTTGTTGTTGGAGGGCGACTGCCTCCAGCTGCCCCATAGCGTCCATCACAATCCTCTTCCACAAAGGTCTATCTTGACACTGCTGGTACCAGTCTTCATCAAGTCCACTCAACTCCAGGTCCTCCTGTGCCACATCACTCCATCTCTTCTCTAGCCCGTGCCGTGCCCGTTTTTCCCCCTCTATCCGGCCAAACAATAACTGCTTGGGCATGCAGTGGCTGGGCATGCGGGCTACATGACCCAGCCACCGCAGCCTCACCTGCCAGAGGAGCTTACCAATGGGACTTTGTCCAGATCTTTCGAGAATTTCTGAGCTTCTCCCACAATCTAACCTGGTTAAATCCAGGATGCATCGAAGGCAGGCCAAGCCGGAAAGTTTCAAGACAACGCAGATGTTCCACCAGGGGGGTTCACGTTTCGCAAGCATAGAGAAGAGAGGGCATGACCACAGCTAGAAGACCCGAAACTTTGTGTGGAGCAACAGGCCAGGCAGCTTCCACGCAACATTATGTGCTGATGAAACGAAAATGCTGCCCGACTGATTCAGAGCGAGACCTCCGCTGTCAAACCGAAACCGACCATAAGCACACTGCCTAGGTATGGAAACCTCTCCACTGTCTCCACAACTGCCCCATCACTCATGGAGAACTGAGGAGGTGGAATATTCGATGGAACTAAAGACCAAGACAGGTGCTTTGTTTTGGTGGGACTGATGCTAAGACCCCACCTCTTTGTGGCATTCTCCAGGTTCAACAGCAGAGCCCCCAACTCCTCCTCAGAATGAGCAGCGATCACCCAATCATCGGCATAGATAACATGGTTGGCCAACAGGGAGCCATCCCTTGATTGCACCCGGGCATCGATCAGCCTCCGATTGTACCTGTACCAGATGGAAATTCCACTGGAACATCCATGAAAAGCTTCTCGAACTACGTGGTCAAAAAGATGTTGAATAATGTAGGAGCCAGAGGGCATCCCTGTCGCACCCCAAGGTGAACAGGGCATGGCTCTGACTCCGGACTTTACCCGGGCTTGCCCACTATCATAAAGGTCCTTAATGATGGTGAGCAGGGTGTCAGGGATCCTGAAAGCACAAAGAACAATCCACAGCCCTGGCGTACTGATGGTTCTGTTCGAGAATACGGCGTCTGTGCAAGACCGCCCCAGCCTGAAACCACATTGGGGTTCTGCAAGCATCTCCTTGGCGTGCCGAGCAAGGCGCTGCTGAATGATCCTTGCCAGGACCTTTCCCGGCACACTGAGGAGTGAGATGCCCCTGTAGTTATTACAATCGGTGCGATCACCCTTCTTAAAGAGGGGGACCACTAGGGCATCCTTCCATTCTTGCGAGACCCTTCCTGTGCTCCAGACGGTTTTAATGATGTCATATAGGGCAGTTTGCAGACAAGCACTACCTTTCCTCAGCATTTCGCTTGAAAGATCACCTCTGCCTGGTGCTTTTCCTGGTCTCAGGCTTTGGATCACCTTATGTACTTCATCTATAGGTAGCATCTCTGCCAGCCACCCACAGGGTGTGGCTACTTCTTCTATTAACTGAGGTACCACAGCCCCAGCAGGGTCACCCCCATGTTGTACTACAGTGTTATCTGATCCGGAGGCGTTCTCCTCCCCCAAGACCTTACAGAAATGCTCTGCAAATCTGCAAACTTGTTCCTGGGGGTCGGAAATCAGATCATTTTCCCCTTTAAGAATGGTAATCGGTGCATTGTTGCAAGCCAATCTTTTGATGGAATTCAAGAGTGATTTCTGATCACGGGCTATCGAAGCAAACTCCATCTACTTAGCAAGCCGTGACCACCACTCATCCTTGCAATGCCGCACAACTCTCCAAACCTCCAAGCAAAGGCTGCGGTAAACCTCGTTTTCGGGCGTAGGATGTTGCATGCGGTGGGAGTGGGCCTGCTGTTTTCTTTCGGATAGCTTGAACACCTCTTCCGTCATCTAGGGTTTCTGGAGAGGTCTGGACCAAGTACCCAGTGCAGCCATTCCAGCTGCATGAGCAACAGCCATAAACTTTGCCCATTTCCCTTTGGCTTTTGGGAGGAGTGGGGGACGATGTCAGCCCCAGCTGCAAACGATGATGAAATTCTCTTTTACAGCTTTCATCACCTAGCTGAGACCAGGCCACTGTGGGTTTGAATGGGGTCCTTGGCGGATGCTCACCACTGCCGTGGAAGAATGGCAAGCGGACCTTAGAGATGGCAAGCCGATGGTCAGAGGTCAGATCAGCTTCTCGGTAGGTCCTGGTGTCAAGGACATGGACCCGCATCCGCTGCTCCATCAATATGTAGCTCAGCAGATAGTCTTGCTTGGACCCGGCATGCACCCAAGATGTTTTGTGGATGCGCCGATGATGGAACAGCTTGTTGGTTATTAGGAACCCATTGGCTGCAAAAAAAATCTAGCAGCCTCCTACCATTGTTGTTAAGCTGATCTGGCCCATGACTTCCAATCACTCCAGCCCAGGTGTCTGCATCATGACTCACTCCGAAATTAAAGTCACCTAGCAGGATGACTCTATCCCGAGGGGCCACTATAGCCAACACCTGTGATAGAAGGCCATAGAAGGCATATGACTCATTGGTCTTGCTTGCATCCCTCTATTGATGTTCATCTTCAGTGGGAGCTTAAGCCACCACTACTACAATCCCTCACCTCCCATTTATAGGAAGGTGAGCCCACAGTAGCCTGGGACTCAGGGAGACACTCCCTGTTGCTTGGCAGTTTCTTGTCCCGAATGGAGGATTGTCCACCTCTCCTGCTCATTGGAGCCAGAACCAGTCCACCAGACCTTCTGTATCCCACAGAAGTCCAGGCGGTACTGGACCAGCTCCCGATAGAGGAATGGCAACCTCTCCTCCACAACGAGCATTCAAACATTCCACGTGGCCACACACAGCGGCTTCTTGCTGTTTCTGGAGGAACCCCGGGGGCGGGAACTCAGTCTTCTGGCTCTGCCAAATGGGGTTTGGCCAGGATACGTCATAAGCACCTGTCCCCCAGGGCCTCCAGGACAAGTTTGTGTTTTTCTTTTATTTCACGTGGTATTTTGGTAATAAAATTGAAGGTAGGGGAGTTACCAGCCCCCCGCACCCGTCCAAAGCCCCCTTGGCTACTGTGAAAGCTGTGGGAGCAGCCATCACAGCATTACCGACTAGCATCACGAAGAGGAGGGGGGTTGTTCGTTCATTCATTATCAGTATTCGCTCAATCTTATATAGTTTTGCGGGGGCCAGAGCCTATCCCAAAAACACAGGGCGCAAGGCAGGGCCCTCAATGGCCATAAATGCCAGTCCATTGGAGGGGAACGTGGGTAATTAAGTCAAAGCCGATAAAGCTAGGCAGCATGTTTTTGGAAGGTGGAAGGAAACCGGTGCATTAATGAACAATTATGATTTGTTCCATTTCATTTGCACTGTTTGACTAACTAATTTTGACAGCCTAAATTGGCCATCACATAATGTGCGTAGATAGTAAAGTATCGATTCCGACACACACAATTCTATGCACACATTACCCGCATAAAAAAAGGATCAAGTGTATTAATCATTAAAATGGCGAGTCACAACAGTGTCTTTTCATTATTTTATTATTGAAATGTGTGTGCTGTGCTCTCAGTTGAAAGTGCCGGTAGTTGGAATGGAACACTCACCAGAGAACATCAAATCCACTGTTGGCGCAAACGCGCTCTGGCATGTGCAGCGTGTGCAATGGGTCCACCAGCCCCAGCAGAGGCTTGATGGCTCTGCTAGCAATCCCTGCTCACGACAACATAATACAAATAAATGGGAGTACTTATATAGCACCCCATATCAAAAATAATAGGGCGGCATGGTGGCCCAGTGGGTAGCGCTGTCGCCTCACAGCAAGAAGGTCCCAGGTTCGAATCTCAGCTTGGGTGCCTTTCTGTGTGGAGTTTACATGTTCTCTCCCCGTGTCCGCGTGGGTTTTCGCCGGGCACTCCGGTTTCCTCCCAGTCCAAAAAACATGCTGTTGCATAGGTTAACTGGCTTGCAGACTAAATCGCCCGAAATGCCAGGTGATGGAGTGGCAACCCATCGTGTGTGTATCTCTGCCTTGCGCCCTCTGTCTGCCAGGATAGGCTCAGGCTCACCGCGACCCTGTACAGGACTAAGCGGTTTCTGACAATGAGATGAGATCAAAATAATAATAAGCACATTTATAGAGCGCTCTTCACCCGAGGGTCACAAAGCACTGCATAGAGCTGCGGAGAGAATGGCATGTCAACAACAACAACATTAGGACAGTTCAACTGAAAGTAAAAGAGTGGCAATAAATTATAGGACTTAAAATAAGCAATAAATTTAAAAAATAAACAAAAAAGGAATAAATGTTCCTGAGCAGGAGCAGATCAGCGAGCCATCATCCCAGCACAATAACAGTGAAATGCATTGACAGTCCTAGCCAGAGGACTTGAAAGCTTTATGGAACAATTGAGTCGAGACGAGATTTGAAGATGCCCAAGGACTCAGCTGATCGAATTTCCTATGGAAGGGCATTCTACAGTCTGGGAGCAGCACGTGAGAAGGCTCTGTCACCCATCGAAAGGTGTGATCTGGGCACATGCAGCAGGCACATATTGGAGGATTGAAGTTGTGTTGAGGAGGGTGCCTGAAGTAGGTCACGGATGTATGTCAGGTCAGCGCCAGTGAGAGCCTTGTGGGTGAGGAGGAGGATCTTGAATTCAATCCTGCATTTAACAGGTAACTAGTGGAGAAACATCAGTAGTGGGGATATGTGATCGTAGATGGGTGTGCGATTGAGGACTCTAGCAGACCCATTCTGCAGACGTTGGAGACGATTGATTAGGTAGGTAGGGGTGCCAGGGAACAGTGGATTGCAATAATCAATTTGTGAAGACATGAAGATGTGTATTAGCTTCTCAGCATCAGAGTGTGACAGGATGTTCTGCAGTCTGGCTATATTTCTGAGATGGAAATGGGCTGCCTTCGTCACCTTGCTGATATGTGTCTCGAAGCTGCGTGAGGAATCAAGTTACACTTCGACTCCCGACTGCCTTAGCAAATTCAGTGGTCTGGCTGTCAAGCATAAATTTGATAGGTTTAGCCTTGGACACTTGGTGCAGGGTTCTGACAAGCAAAACTTCTGTTTTGTCGCCATTTATTTTAGCAAACAAACTGGACACTTTGTGAAAGGTGTATATTTGAATTGAGCCAGGCCTTCACAGTTGACAGTGAGGATGACATGCAAAGACCAGACGCATTGATGGATGGCTTTACGTTGATATAGATTTGGATGTCATCAGCATAGCAATGGTTGCTGGGATTTAGGCTGGCAGGATATGGCGAAGAGGCTGTATGTAGATGCTGAAGAGGAGTGGGCTGAGAACTGAATCCTGAGGAACTCCAGAAAAAACAGGATGGATATTTGAGTTTTGTCCTCCGAGGCTGACAAACTGCTGCCGGTCGGAGAGGTTGGTATTATCCTGAATACACCCAATCTCCTCCAATCTCGAAAGCTAAGCCGGAGTGAGCCTGATTGATACTTGGATGAAAAACCGTCTGGAAATACCAGGTGTTGTCGGCTTATGGATGGCACGGTGGCACAGTGGGTAGCGCTGTCGCCTCACAGCAAGAAGGTCCCATTTTCGATTCCTGGCTCAGGTGCCTTTCTTTGTGGGGTTTGCATGTTTTTCACGGTTTTAGCCATGTACTCTGGTTTCGTCCCACAATCCAAAGACATGCTGCCTAGGTTAATTGGCCCGCTGAGTAAATTGCCCCAAAACGTGTGCCCTGCATCATATCCTGGATATTTCCCCACCTTGCACCCTCTGTCGGCCAGGATAGGCTCCACCCACGACCCTGTACAGGATTAAGAGGGCATTGATAATGAATTAATGCATATAAAGCATACTGCACGCAACACTCCACAACAGTGATGTTGTACATTATCGGTTCACGTGTCACAGTAGAGGCGATATTAAATAGGTGGATTTTAGGCCAACTACAGAAGACAAACAAGACACTGAGAACTTATAACTTTACAAGAAAGGTTGGGTCAATAAATTGACCGGCAATTGAAAAAGCCCAGTCAGCAAATTTTATGCAATGCCATGGGAGCACCAGGTAGTTTGCTGTTTACGAGCATAGAATTCAGGGAAAATGTATTATATTACCATTGAAAAGAGCTCAGTTGACAGGACAATCACAATGTTTGCTATAAAAGAACTAAGCAATGCCAAGGTGTGGTTCAAGTCAGATGCATGGCTTAACTTTCAATTCTACTTAGATTACCTGTTTTAGCCTTTAGTGGCTCATAGTCAAAAATAGCCACACCTGTCGTTTCACTGCCAGTTCCAGCTGTTGTCGGCACTAGATAAAAAAAACCATTAAGGAAATGTGTGAAATTGTGCTGAGCCAACATATACATTTAACACACGCAAATGCAAACACAGTCGTCATGGTTATTTGATCGCACTCTACCAAGGTCAGCAATGCAATTTATTGGAATGGTGCAAATATCACTTAGCCAGGAATCAAACTTAGGTCGCCGATGATATAATGCTGTGAACTAACAACCATCCCGGCGATGGACCGGCGTCCCGTCGTCGGGTGTATTCCTGCCTTACGCCCTATGTTTCCGGGATAGGCTCCGGCTTCACCATGACCCTATATAGGATTAAGCGGTTTCAGATAATGAGATGAGACTAACAACCATACTACTGTAATGATGTAGGTTTTCACGGCTCGATGCATGATGATTGCTTCGAAAAGCTGCTCTCTCAGGACAGCCGCGTCGTTCGCTTCCTCTCTTCGCGACGTTTCGCCTCACACGTTAGAGACATCCTCAGGTGCAGGATGTGTGTGTAGTGCCTGTTGCTCATATATATGGTGGTACTATGTATGTGTCGAGTCATCTTTTGTTGTGTGGGGTCTACATCTGAATCACATTAACATTAATCTCCTTGTCCTATTCACACCCGGAACTGTGATAACCCGCTCCTGCTTTGTCTGTGGCTAGTCCCCTAATTTGCATCTCATGAAAGAACCTCCCACACACCTTGTGATCGCTCTCTGATGTCCTCACCCAATAGCTCTATATCTGTGCATTACTGACTTCAATAACTGGCCTCCAGGTTTCGCTAAGTTTTATATTAATTTCCTGTTTTCGGTTCATTGTCTTTCTGTCTTGTGCATCTCAATTGCTTCACAAATTAATCTTGGACCTTTATGGCGGATGGCTGCTAGTACTCGTATTTTATCAAAATCGATTCTATGTTGTTTATCTACACTATGTGCTGCTGTTGCTGATTTATCCATGTGCCGCAAACGTACTGCTGCCTCGTGTTCTCTTTTACTTGTGGCTATTGTTCTGCCTGTTTGTCCGATGTATACTTCCTCACAGTTGCTGCAAGGAATGCAATATATGCCTTCTGTCTGCAGCGGTAGTCGGTTTTCAGGCGATTTGAGTACGTCTTGTATCTTCTGGTGGGTTGTGAAGACTGTTTTTATTTTATATTTATCTACGCATTTGCTAATTTTGTCTGTGGTGCCTTTCACATATGGCAGGAAAGCACAGGTTTTGATGTCTTCCTCCTCATTTTCTTGCTGTTTCTGTCTACGTTCTCTCATTATGGCACGTTGGATTTCTGGCCATAACCAGAGAACGCCAGTTATTGAAGTCAGTAATGCACAGATATAGAGCTATGGGGTGTGGACATCAGAGAGCGATCACAAGGTATGTGGGAGGTTCTTTCATGAGATGCAAATTCGGGGACTAACCAGAGACAAAGCAGGAGCGGGTTATCGCAGTTCCAGGTGTGAATTGGACAAGGAGATTAATGTTAATGTGATTCAGATGTAGACCCCACACAACAAAAGATGACTCGACACATACATAGTACCGACATATATATATATATGAGCAACAGGCACTACACACACATACTGCACCAGAGGATGCCTCTAACGTGTGAGGTGAAACGTCGCGAGGGGAAGAGAGGAAGCGAACGACGCGGCTGTCCCATGAGAGCAGCTTTTCGAAGCAATCATCAACCACACTACTGTTTCACCCGTACATGTAAAACACACAGATAATGAGAAATATTGTTTGTCTGGCTCTTTCATCTCGTCACTTTCTCATAAGTTAATGCTCGTCATTTTTACGTTAGTGGTCTCTGTAAAGTAGTGGGCAAGCATTGTGGGCCAAGAAAAAATATTCCCACATGCATGCTATCATGTATTTGCGTCAATTTTGACATTTTCACCAGATAAACACATCTTCCCATTGCAGTGTGACTGTGGTCTCCCGAAACAGACCATGCATTTGTGAATCTGGTCTGAATGCCCAATTCAAAAATACGGAAGGGAGACAACAGCGACACGGCATTACTCCTGACGTAATCACCTGGCTCAGCCTGTAACTCGATGTTACCATTATAGCTATCGCTCAACACCCACACCAGCCACACGTGAGAAGACAGCTGCCGCTTACCGGCAATGAGCGGTTTGAGGGTGGCGGTGACAGGCATGCCCTTTCCAATGGGGGCGTTCACAAAGTCGAGGAAATCGGCATCAGGGCTGGCACTGTACAGGTTTGCAGCTTTGCAAGAGTCCATGACTGAGCCTCCCCCAATAGCCACGTATGCATCAAACTCACCATTGCGTGCGAATGCAATGGCGTTCTTAAAGCTGCAGCAGGGTATGGGGCAGAAGATAACACAAATATACCATTACACTTTTTGTTCGTCCCTGATGGTTCAGCGGTAGAGCAAGCAGCTTTAAAATTGGAAGGTTGTGAGTTTTAATTTGTGATTGGGGATTGAGTCTATCCCGGAAGACACAGGGCGCAAGGCATGGCTATACCGAGGCTGGAACACCAATGCACTGCAGAGCACTGGGAGCAATTCAGTTAGCTGGCAAATTAACCTAAGAACTAGCATGTTTTGGGGCTGTGGAGGGATAGCTAAGAACCCTGCGATTACCCACGTGAATACAGAGAGAACATGCAAACTCTACATGGAAAGTTACCCAAGCCGAGAATCCAAACAAGAATCCTGGTTACTGTGAGGCAGCACTGCTACTCACTGTGCCAGTGAACCACCCATGTATGAAAGTGAGCTTGCATCAGAATTTTACTTTCACCTCGCCCCCCCCCCCAGTGTGAAATGTTGCTTGTATGAGACCCGTGATTGTGCAAGGTGTGACTATATCCAGCTCCGGTCCGGGTGTGTTGTTTACTCATTAATGCAAGTATTAAGAACCTGGTGTCTTTGATTCGAACGCTTTTGTGACCAATGTTATCAATGAAAATCATATTTTGGATTAGGTTACCTAAAAAATGTTTTTTTTTGTAACTGCCGAGTTTGCTCTACAATACATCGTTGTGCTGAGATAATGAAAAATTGGCACGTTTTGTTCACGTTTACAAGATTTACTAATTGGCCGTTGTTGGGTGGTGGAGGATTTATGACAAACATTTTTTACGTGACCCAACCCAAACAATGGAAATCATTAATAACCTGGTGTCTGTTGGCTCGACGCGCACATCGTCGTAAACCTTGTAGGAGATACTGCTTCTCACGAGCGAGTCTAGCACGACCCTCATTGGAGGCAGCCGCGCCAGATTCTTATCGGTCATGACGCACACATTGCGTGCTCCGAGGTTCTGCAAATCCTGCAAGAAACGACACTGAATAAATATGGGTACTAATGATTGCTTCCAAAAGCTGCTCTCTTAGGATAGCCACGTCCATCGCTCCTCCTCTCTCCTTCACGACGTTTCGCCTCCGACATTCAGGCGTTACGCATGGAAGTGCGTTACGCGGCTATCCCGAAAAAGCAGATTTTGAAAGCAATCATCATGCGTCGAGCCGTGAAATCCTACATCATTAATTTATGGGTATTTTTGCCAGTATACATATGTAAAAAAAGAAAGAGATTTTTACCAACTCTGTCAATTATACCGGTGTTACGCTTAAACAGCTGGACCTGAGCTACTAAAGCTAACAGTCAGAATTAGGACCTAAAGAAAGCCATATCCGGTGTGGGCCAATCCGTCTCAATGACAATGCATAAATTATCAAAGCTTTTATTTGCATATTTGGCACAAGTATATGTGTTTTTTTACAAACCGGACACTATGTCAAAGGTGTTCTAAGCTCTTAACACCTAAAAAATTGCAAGAAATGGTAAAAATCTTTTCTCTGTTGTGACATTGAATAACATACGTTCTAATTATATGATATTGCAAATAACAAAACGATAATACCGTGCGGCTGACGTTAAAAGCCGAGCACAGAACAGTGATTACATAATGTCCAAGGATTACAGCATCAGAAAACGAACATGAAACACTTCAGTAGAATGTACGATAAAAACATCTGAGAGGGACAAAGGGAGTACAAACCGCACGTGGAAGGGAGAATAACAATTGTTTTAATGAAATCTTACAATTTATAATGCACACAGTATACATTCAATGCCGAAGAAATTTGTTTGAAGAGAGAAGACCTCAAGGCCTGAGGAAACCAGGCTTTGAGGTCATCTCTCTGCACCAACATATGACAGATATTGCATCCTGTATTTTACGTCATTCGCCAATTAATTATTGGTTTTTAGTCATGGGAGGAAACAGAATCTGGGGGAAATGCATGTTGAATAGGAGGAGAAGATACAAGCTCCACACAGAAATGCGCGCCAGGTTGAAATCGAACCGCCTCGGGCAAGATCTCCTTTTATGAGGCGCGGATGTTACCGCTGCATAGTCACCATGACAGTCATGGCAAGAAATACTCGTGATACATTGTCCTTTAATTCGATACATTGCAGCCAAGCATACGAAGCCTTAAGAAAATGAATCTGACCTTGGTTGTTACCAGTGTACAAGTGCACATTACAACTGGACGTGACTTTGTGAAGCAGGGGATGAGTAATGAGACTAGCAGGGCTCAGAGTCTTAACATTTCCAGAACACCACAATACAGACATTTCTATACGAAAGATATTATGGTTTGCTTCTTTTTCATGATAGGAGTGACAGCAGCATCTTGAGCACAAAGGACAAGGTACGATATGGAGGCGATTACGACAAGGCATGGGCCGAGGGCGAGTGCATGGTAAGGGATGAGCTTGGTGGGAAGAGGATTGAGGACAGGAGAAATATAGGTTGGAGATTATGCGTGATGTTCATGATGCCAGAATGCCAAGGACGTGTAGCAGATTATGAGTAGATGTGAGTACAATTATTATTTACAATGAATTAATGCCAATCCATATATATCAGTTGCAGTCGTACCATGCCAATCTCTCGGGTCACTCCTTCTCCGTAACGAATGTTGGAGCATGCCATCTGAAAATAAAAAAAATCATCTTCCATAACGCCTTATAAAGAATAATGCCGTACAAGTTATGCTACAAATGTGTTTACATGCTTGTTGTAAACATTAAACGTTTCACAACCTGTGGTGTTCATTTTATATATTTAGGATTTTACTATGATCTAATCTCCCTAAAGGCACCTGATTAGATCAGATTTCAGGATCTAAATGGTTACGAATCTCGTTAGTGCTTGCGGGGATGACCACCAGGTTTGGTAGCTATGAGAATGCAAACTGGCCAAAAGATGGCAATGATGATATATATCCCCTCACATGTGTGGGCTTTCTCCAGGTACTCAGGATATTAGAAATACAGGATATCCCTAATAAAGTATTGTTATCAAGTGAGCATCTTATGGGTACAGAATTGCATTGTTGCATTATTCAACCTGGCTTGAATCCAAAGCTGTTGTTTTGGGATAGCTCTGTCGAGTGCTCCCCCTCTCTACTTCGCCAAGTTTCACCTTCCACATTGAAGGCATCCTCAGGTATTCTGACTTAGAAGGCCTGAGTCTCAGAACAGCTTCAGTCTCAGAACGCCTAAAGATGTCTCCAATGTTGGAGGTGAAATGTCGCGAAAGAGAAGGAAATAGCTCGACACAGCTATCCCAAAAGAACAGCTTTGGAAAGCAATTCTTCTGACGTGATACAATGCACCATTGTGCTGGCTTGAATCCGTTAAAAACTATGTTTACATGTCTTACTTGAATACCCATGTGCTTGTGAATTAGCCAAATATAATTTACTACACTAATGCCCATTCCTTACCTCAAAGGCATAATCTGTCTGCCTCTTGTTTACTTCTGCTGTAATATAACAGCACGCAATTCATGATTCACATTTTGTACAAATCATTAATGAAGCAATGTATTCTGAATTAATATTGGCAAAAGTAAAATCGCGGGGCTCGACCACCATCTGATAGTAAAGTGAGGTGCAAAGGCTGGATTAGTTACCTGTAGCAGTGTAAGCATGGGAATGAGCAGGGCATCGACACCTGTTGATCATGTACAATACAATCATCAGCTTCACTTGGCACGGGTGCTCAATTAAGCAAAACTTTGCACAAAGTGGTGTTTCCTTACAATGTATATCATAATCAATACCTGCTTAATTCTGTCCAGGGTTGCGGGAGACCAGGGCCTATCCCAGCAGACAGAGGGCACAAGGTGGTACTATACCCAAGATGTGACGCCAGTACATCACAGGCAACTGGGGGCAATTTACTCAGCAGGCCGATTAACCTATGTGGGATAAAACTGGAGTACCCAATGAAAACACACACGGACACAGAGAAATCTCTTCCCTTATATAGTTGTGTAGATAATCTAATTGGAAAGTGGTCTAATTTTTCATCAGATTTCACAAAGCTCAATTTGTTTGAGCCCGGACAGGCCAGGATCATGAGCGACCACCAGGCACATCTGGCTAACATGGTAGGCAGCAAAGGGTGCAGTGGTGACAAATACATCGTTCTCTATTTCTGTGCTTTCACCTCAATGTTCCAACCACCTTCACTGACCAACACTGACCAGCGTGATGAAGTATGGTCGTATAACACCCATAAACAGCACAGCGTGTGGGGAGGCCCTCATTCAGCAGGCGATTCACAGAAGGTTGACGTGTACATGAACACATTTCTATTGTGAAGGTGTTATTTTTTTGGCTGTTAGGCTGCAGAATGTAAAGTTAAACCCATCAGTAACGGTAGCAACAACACACTGTGTTATTGTAAATCATGTGAATAAATTTAGCACAAACGAGCATGAATTAAAACATCATTAATCAAAACACTAGTCGATTAAATTGTATTTAGAGGTTACAGACACGTTGGCAGTGGTACAATTATCATCAACACCTTAACACATCCGGTATTAACAAACGGGCAATGGGTCTTCTTCAAAGCACATCACGAGCGACAGAGGCTCGTAGTGTCGTTGGTGACGATTTCTGCAATGAAGATCACAATGTAGCCGTGGAAGCACACCAGCAGGCTGCCCACGGGATGCCTCAAGTAGGTCCGGCGCATGGGTGACTACGGCGCCATTCTTCTCACACGCAGCAGCGTGAAGGGTGGTACAGAATAGGGCACGACACCCTGCTCTGCACCACCCTTCATGTCACTCAGCACCTCTCACTCATGCACAAACCCCCCACGCGTGACATCGCGACCCGTCTGTACGGCCCGATTGCTGGGTGTGAGTATGCACATGCACCTAGCCTGGCACAGCGCGAGGCTTGGCACCACAGTTCCGCCCCGGCGGCAAAAGCCCGCCCAGGCCTTCTGCTGCTGCCACAGCCAGCTGCCCGCGACGCACCGGAGGGCCAACACTGCCGCCAGGCCACCACCAATGGCCCGTGTGGGCCTCCCGCGGCCTCCCTGCCGGCACCTCCTCCATTTCCTCAGGGCTTTCAATGGGGCAAAGTCCCCCTAAGGGGACCCCCCTAACCCCTCTATCATCTCCTCCATCTCCTTGGGGCGAGGCTTTTAATGGGTGAGGTCCCCTTATGGGGAACCCCCAACCCCTCTTTTACCTACTCCATCTTCTCGGGCTTTTTAATGAGGTGAAGGCCCAACTAAGGGTACACCCCCATTCCCTCTGCCGCACCACGTACAGTGCTCGGCAGGCTCCGCCGCCACTCGCACCACCACTCCGGTGGCCATCCGCAGCACATGAGCTCCGATCGCTGCTACCTTTGGTTGGAACTCGAGGCTCTGCGGCACATCCCCAGCACCTGCCTCCCACCGCCCACATGGGCGTGTCCCTCAATGACCCCGCCGCCGCGGCTGGGTGGCGCCGGCTCCGCCCCTTGGGACTGTCACTCGCTGACTTCACCAGCATGGTTGGGCAGGGCCTGGCACCCCGCCTGCGCCCCGCAGGCCCGCCACCACCGAGCAGGCAATGGTGCTCCTCACTCCATGCCGCACTTTTCCGTGCCGTCCTGTCTTCTCGTACCGTGCCGTCTTTTTGTACCGTGCCATCTCCTCCGTGCCGCGCCGCCACTGAACACCGCTGAACACCTCGTCTCTCAGCTCTTTTCCCACCCTCTCAGACTCCAATCTGTAACACTGGCTCGTCTCTAACACTGACTCCTATCTCTAACACTGGCTTCTATCTCTCACACTGGCTCCTATCTCTAACACTGTGAGTCCTATCTCTAACACTGGCCCCTGTGTCTAACACTGACTCCTGTCTCTAACACTGACTCCTATCTCTAACACTGGCTCCTATCTCTAACACTGGCTCCTCTCTCTAACACTGTGACTCCCATCTCAAACACTGGCTCCCATCTCCAAGACTCTGACTCCTATCTCTAAGATTGGCTCCTGTCTCTAACACTGACTCCAATCTCTAACACAGGCTCTTGTCTCAGACACTGACTCCTATCTCTATCACTGGCTGCTATTTCGAACACTGTGACTCCCATCTCTAAGACTGTGACTCCTATTTCTTTAACACTGTGACTCCTATCTCTAACACTGGCTCCTGTGTCTAACACTGACTCCTGTCTCTAACACTGACTCCTATCTCTAACACTGGCTGCTATTTCTAACACTGTGACTCCCATCTCTAACACTGGCTCCTATCTCCCAATACTGGCTCGTGTCCCCAACACTGGCTCCTATCTCTAACACTGTCACTCCTATATCTAACACTGGCTCCTATCTCTAACACTGACTCTTTTCTCTAACACTGGCTCCCATCTCTAAGACTGCGACTCCCATCTCTAACACTGGCTCCTATCTCTAAGCCTGTGACTCCTGTCTCTAACACTGGCTCCTGTCTAACATTGACTCTTTTCTCTAACACTGGCTCCTGTCTCTAACACTGGCTCCTCTCTCTAACACTGTGACTCATATCTATAACACTGGGTCATGTCTCTAACACTGACTCCTATCTCTAATACTGGCTCCTATCTCTAAGACTGTGACTCCTATTTCTAACACTGGCTTCTATCTTTAACACTGTGACTCCTATCTCTAAAACTGGCTCCTATCTCTAAACACTGGCTCCTGTCTCTAACACTGGCTCCTATCTCTAACACTGTGACTCCTATCTCTAACACTGACTCCAATCTCCAACACTGGCTCCCATCTCTAACACTGGCCCCCATCTCTAAGACTGTGACTCCTATTTCTAACACTGGCTTCTATCTTTAACACTGTGACTCCTTTCTCTAACACTGTGACGCCTATCTCTAACATTTGCCATTATCTCTAAACACTGTGACTCCTGTCTCTAACCTTGGCTCCTATCACTAACACTGTTAGATGTTTAATGTTACAGCAGAAACTATCCGACGAGCTTGCAAGCTCTGCATGTGGGATTCCTGCGACACAGCGAACTTTTGAACTAACCAACGCGAACAATTCATCAAATCGCAACATAATTTACAGTATTATATTGTACAAGGATGTAACCCTAACCACAAAGTAAACAGTGACAGACAGTGCTACACAGGACAACATGCCTGCATGCTGCAACCGCACTGTGCGACTTGGCACGGCTCGCTGGCGGCGGCGGTGCCTCGCTCACAAAACGGTCTTTGCTTGTGCTTGGCAAGCTCACGATGCTTCACGAGTGCACGTGAAAAACAACGAGAGACTTACGAAGCTTTCTGCAGCGCCTTGAGCAAGTGTACGACCTTATCCGCCCTGACCGCTGCCATGCCGCGCCTTGCTGGTGCAGTCGTGGATGGAAATGGCGTGGGCCAGGATATTCGTGGTGTTGGGAGGACGCGGTACAGCCTGAGAGCCTTCTTCATTGGCTGCCTCTGCGGGGCAGCGCACGGGGTCGAGTTGCTCTCACATGGCGGGGGCGTGGGGCTGCCTCGTTTGGGTACCCGAGGAGAGCAGATGGAACGCACGCACTTGTGTAGGATACGCGCACTGGATGGTGGCTGCTCAAGCAGCCTGTGGTTGTAAATTACATCATACCAGCTGTGAGCAACTCTCTGTGACTTTGTTGTTGGGTTACCTGCGATTGTCACAAGATTAGTTTTCCATGGCAAAACAAAGACAATGCACGTACTGTGCCCGGTAACTAACAAAAAAAAACATTTGAGTAGTGCTGGCCAAACGTTCAGAAAAAATGCTCAATTAGAATATCACGCAACTACAACCCTCCACACCGGATACTTGGTCTCAAGTAAGGCTCTCCTGGATAAACAAGTGTAATAACAGCGAACTAGTCTACTGAAATAACTTTGTAATTGTATTTCACTAAGTTTATTATATTTGTCTTGTGCTGTAGTACTGTAGCACAAACAATTATTACCGAAAAGTTGTTCAATTGCAATTCAATCAACAAGCCTGCTATGTTGTAATCGTTGCAACATTCATTTTATGTCTTATGAGGCACAATTCTCTTAACTGTAGAAAAAAAAATTACCTGCTATAGCTGGTATATTGTCAAGTACTCTTGGAAACAATGAGAAAAAACATGATTTAACAGGTAAATATCTCTGCATTAAAAATGTATTATATTTTTTACTGATTTAGTTTTTTTTCAGAAATATCGTCAGGAAATAAAACTGAAAATGCATCTGAGCAACAATTATAAACAATAACAATTACTGTTGTAGGTTTCCACGGCTCGATGAATGAGAATTGTTTCCATGGCTGTTCTTTTAGGATTGCTATGCCCAGTGTTCCCCTCTCTCCACCACCTTTCGCCTCCCCACGCCTGAGGATGCCTCTCAAATTGGGAGGCAAAACGTTGCACTGGGGAGAGAGGGGACGCTCGACGCAGCTGTTCCTAATTAACACAGCTTTGTAAAGCAAATTCGAACAAGAGTATTTTGCAAAGCGGTTGATATGGTTGTCATGGATCGTATATTAGTATAGTACTGTGGAGTTGGGCGGCGCGGTTGCTCAGTGGCTCAGTTGTTAGCGCTGTCGCCTCACAGCAAGAAGGTCCCGGGTTCGAATCTC
>JAZEWT010000013.1:6016065-6027810 GCA_036362905.1 Mordacia mordax
TGTCCTTGAGTGCCAAGAAAGGCGCCTTTAAATAAAATGTATTATTATTATAAAGTAAGTGGTGAAAAAATAATAATTCTTCAACAAACAGGGTAGGAATAAATGTTCCTGAGCAGGCACAGGTCGACAGAAAGCCATCATCCCGGAATGACAACAAGAGCCGCATCAACAGTCATAGCCAGAGGGCTGGAAAGCCTTATGGAACAAGTGGGTCTTGAGATGAGATTTGAAGATGCCCAGGGAGTCAGCTAACCAAATCTCCAATGGAAGGGCATTCCAGAGTCTGCGAGCAGTGCGCGAGAAGGCTCTCTCTCCCATCGAATGGAGGTGTGATCTGAGCACATGAACGGTGAGTCCAAATTGTCTTCAAGTCCGTTTGGCCCTGCGTGCATTCGCTTTGCGATCCCTGAGTTTAGCAGTATACCAGGGAGATGGTTATCCACCTGAGAAATAGCGTGATTTTAATGAGCCCAAATTATCCCGTACGCTTCATAGCACGTTGTTGTATGTTTCTACTGTCGCATCAGAGGCAGAGTGAGCCAAGGTGGAGAATTAAGTACTGTTGATTGCTGCAGTGAATATGTCTGGAGTGAGGGCGTTAAGGTTTTGAAATTGGATTTAGCGCTTGGTTATGGAAATTGTAGGTGGTACTTGAAGATCAAACCACACAGTGGAGTTATTCGACAGACCTGGATCAGTGATGGATAGGTTTGTTCCCAATATGCCCCATGAGCAAACCAAATCGAGGGTATGGCCGCATCTATAAGTGGCAGATGTCACGTATTGAGTGAAGCAAAGTGAGGTCAGAGTGGTCATGAGAGAGCCCTTGTAAGAGGGCTCTTTAGAATCAGCATGGATGTTGAAATCGCCAAGAATTCGGATCCTTTCAGAACTGGAGCACAGCTTAGAAGGCAGCTCAAACATATCATTGACAAAACAAGTGGAGGCTCGAGGTGGGCAGTTGAGCAGCACAAACTTCACAGGTTGAGCCGACCTCCAATCCAGAGACATTTGCTTGAGTGAATTGAAGGTCGGCGACAGCATCGGTCGAATGTCGGTAGACACATGGTGGAGAATTGCTAGGCTGCCACCACGGCCATTTGAACGAGCCTTCTGATGGAATGTAAAGTATCGTGGTTGGGCCTGATTCAATGTGAGAAAATCATCTTTATGATTACAGGCCTCTGTTAGGCAGAGTAGGTCCAGACTCTCGTCTGAGATATGTTTCGCAATGAGTGGGGCTTTTTCAGTGTTCAAAGAGCGCACATTGAGCAGGGCAAAGTAGATTTCAGTTGCAAATAATGTTCGTGCTGGAAGAGGGACACCGATCCAGCGGTATATTTCCCAAGCAACGTCGACTTGCAAACGGTCTAACTTGTTGTTTTCTCGGTAGCTGATATGTAGGGCTTAATGCGTGGATGGGGGTAGGGAAATCAATTGTAGGCAGGTCAATGGGTTTTGTTTTGCCAACGCCCCAATGGATGTAACGAGGGCGTTGAAGTATCATCAGCTCACGGCAAATGGCCAGAAGGTTGGGGTTACAAGGAACTGATGTAGGAATCAAGCTCCAACAAATATTTTTAAATCGTTCAGTGAAAGTGTTTTTTACCATGCCTCTTCTTTTAAATATACATTTAGCTACAGCCTGCTTTTCCAAGTTCTTCGAAAAGGCTGATGAAACACAATTTGAAGAATGAAAGTGCACATTAGTCGCCTGTGGCAAGCACTGAACTTATTCGCGATGTTCAATGGGGGGCGATGAAGCGAGTAATAAGAAACTAAACAATGACACCCGCACAAAGCCAGGTCTAGAAGCAAAATGTGTCCACCACTGACCTCAAACGCAGTGAGAACTGCTCTTCGAAGTTACTCTTCCAACGAGGGAGGCGCAATTTTGTGAAGGATAGAGCAGGAACGCTCGACACGGCCATCCAAAAAGACGGACTCTGAAGAGCAATTCTCATACTTCAAGCCGTGACAACCTACATCAGTAATCACACGTGGTGGAGATTCTAGAAATGACGACTGAATTACAAACACCGTTATACGCAGCCTTTGTAGGCGTTGATGAGGCATTCGCAACAGTGGAAATGGAAGCAATCATCCAAACCAATGCCTCAATAAAATGTGTATCATTCATCGAACCAAAGCTAGACTGAGACAGCATGAAGAAAATTAAAACTGAACATGCCTTGCAGGGGTACCAATAAGGTGATGTGGTTTCAGCAAAGTTATTCACAATAGGAAGTGTTTTCTGAAGAAAAAAAAACACGATTTCAGAAGTAAAGCCATGGACATAGACCCACTGGCAAATGGCATGGTGATTATCACAACCTGAACATCAGTCTCGATACAGTGGCACTTGTATCCTCATTCACCTCATTAAATACCTTGATTTCGTATCTCCTGGCTTTGACATTCCATCCCCAAAGGCACCATCAACCGAATCATAACATCAACAGGCCATGTGCACATCTCATTTCTGAATGTACAATGAAAAACTTTATGGACAATATCGTAAATCTTCGTGACGTTTCGCCTGTGCGTCACGGGACGCCTGAGGATTCCTCCAACATGCAAGGCGAAACGTCGCGACAAAGAGCGGAACAACACTCAATGACACGACTATCCCTAAAGAACAGCTTTTGGAAGCAATCGTCATGCATCGACCCGTGAAAACCTACACCAGTACAATATAAGAAACCACTGCAGTCTGTACTCTTTCAGTGGAGGAATTAGAAATCTACAGGACGTCTGTCCTGAAGACTCCTCGCTGTAGCTGGCAGACCTCGACGTTGGCATTTGGTCTCCTGAACATAGAATGGGACAGTGACACATCTACATAGCACGGCTCTTGTCATCCGTCTTGTCTGCTCAGCGTGTTACTGGACAGCCTCATGCGTTGTCTATGTTTCGTGTGTGTGAGTCTCTGAGTGTTTGGCTGGGTGCGTGGATCAGCTTCAGCAGGGAACCGTTTTTAAAGCGTGTAAAGAATTGCCGGGTTACTACAGTACGTATGTGGTCAGTGTGCACCTGTGTGGCACTCTGTAAGGAACTTCCCCTTCCCACGCGAGTCAATGCAATAATCCTCTTATACCATTGCGCACTGGTGTGTGTATACAGTACACGTGACGGCCATGTACTTCGAATTAGACATGAAACTTCTGCCGGCGATGGACTGGCGTCCCGTCGTCGGGTGTATTCCTGCCTTACGCCCTGTGTTTCCGGGATAGGCTCCGGCTCACCGTGACCCTATATAGGATTAAGCGGTTTCAGATAATGAGATGAGGAGATGAGACTTCTGTGCAGTGGGTAAACGGTAACGATGCTGAGTTAACGGCGCTTGTGAGAAATTGATTATTTTAAATTGCGGTAATCAGCGCACAGTGCATTGCTTCGCCGGCACCATATCTGCCTTTAGTTTTTTTTTTCCCACAGAAGACAGTATGGTTCAGTTTTGGGTTAAATGTGACAGCGGTTTCCTGTGTTCGGGTAGTGCGGGTGGAATTTTCACGACCGAGTTGGGCACCAGAGATGTGAGAACAGATCGCGCAGCAGTGCGCAAAACATTTGTGAACATTTACCCAAGTTCATGACAAAATTGTACTTCTCCCTTCGACTGTTCAATTTTACAGCGTGGCAGTCGGTTAGACGCGTCTATAATTGGTACGCATTAGTGTTGTTAGTGCAGATGTGTGCGGTACCCCCTCCCCCAGTGCCCTAGCACCCAGCTCGGTGTGAGAGTCACCAGTTCTGTTATCTCGAGGGGTAGCGCTTCGCCCACCCTTCGAAAGCGTGCCTCTCCTCAATTCAGCTGCTGCTGGAAGATAAGCGACGGGAATGGACATTCGGGGGTATTGAGAAATAACGTGAAGTGCACCGAAAGTTTAAAGGGCCGCCTGCAATGCAACGACGGAATAAATTGTTGTGTAATAGGTGAATTGCATGCGCGCTCATTTTTGCAAACGAGTTTCCACCTCCGGCAGCTTCTGTGGTTTTCCTGCCACTATAAAATGCTTTGAGCACAAGGGTCGCTTAGAGAGCAGCGAGAGAAACGAGACCCAGGGCCTCTGGAGAATTAGTTTGACATCTATTTACTTGCTTGTTTTAGCATTTAATTATAATACATATCAACAAACCGCGAACGAACAACGCAGCATACTCTTGTGCATGGACAGCAATGGAACAGGGTCGCAGCACACGAGAGAGTCTGAATCTAACATCGACGAGACAAGAGGAGCAAGAGGTAGAGGTCGATTGAGACAGAGGGGGTAGTGTTAGTGCAACAGTGGTAACCATTCTCAACTAGAGCACCACATAGTAGTGATCCGTTGAGACCAGCCCGAGTGGGACAAGTGGTATTTGAGATTGAACCCTTGGCATCTGAGACATTGTGGCGAATCCTGGGCTCTTAGAGCAGGACAGGTTCAGTTGTAAACGATGTCCAGATACGTTGGAAATTGCATTTTTAAATTGACACTGTTCAAATAGTAACTGTATATATCTTACTCTATTAAGATAAAAACAGCGATGAAAATAAGCTGGCACAGTCTGGTACAGCCTTATCAATAAGTAGTTGAAACATTTGGTAAAGTTTAGATGGGAAGCGGTGCTGCGATACGACCCTCTTCTCGGTAGGCGTTGTAAGTTACTTTCCGCTCCTGAGTATAGAACAAGAGGCGATTGGAGATGATTCCACCACAAGTTTCCCCATAGACCCCCATTACCCCGCAGCATCCTGCAGCAGTTGCGCAATCGAAAGCCGTCCTCGTCACACGGTGACTCCGCTCCACCTCATCCGCGTGGTGGTGACCTGTGGACAGCACCCGTCAGGGACCAGCCCCCTCCCCCCCCCGCGCGCGTCACAGTCTTCCCGTCTCTCCACCGCTGCCGCGGCTGCTCTAATTTACTGCCGCTGCGGTTCCCCATCGCGTTCTGATTTTGACTTCTCGCGATGGTCCAAGTCGCCCCATTCGATACCGCCACGACATATGCGTCGTGCTCATCAGACGCTTTGCTAATTGCGTTATTAAACGCAACCAGCAAGGTTGTCTGCTCCACGAATGCTGCGCTACGTTTAGATTAACACCCATCTCTTGCTACTGAATCTATAAACGATATAATTTCTAGAGGTGTACGGTATACAGAACACTGCTCCCTGTGAACGCAGAACCCTAGGCCTATTGATGTCCCCCCCCTCCCCCGAAATAAGCCCCTGTGTGAGGCGCTTTGCAGTGACCTAAGCAGTCCTGTACTACCGCTCTTCTCAACCATCAGCGGGCCGCGAGCGCCACCTCGTGGTCCGTGAAGATTAGACCCAAGTGGGCCTTGAGGTGCAACGGGTCCAGAAACGCTGCTGTATTTTACCTCCATCTCCACGTCCTCACATCAATTTCTCTCGACATAAATTATCTGGCTGCTCATCTCATCTCATTGTCAGAAACCGTTTAGTCCTGTACAGGGTCGCGGTGAGCCGGAGCCTATTCCGGCAAACACAGGGCGCAAGGCAAGGATATACCCACGATGGGACGTCAGTCCATCACAGGGCACTGCGGGAAATTTAGTCTGCAAGCCAATTAACCTATGCAGCAGCGTGTTTTTGGACTGTGGGCGGAAACCGGAGTGCCCGGCGAAAATCCACACGGACACGGGGAGAGCATGCAAACTCCACACAGAAAGGAACCCGAGCCGAGATTCGAACCCGGGACTTCTTGCTGTGAGGCGACAGCGCTACTCACTGGGCCACCGTGCCGCCCTATCTGGCTGCTAATAAAGCTTTAAAGCATGTTTGCACATTTCGTCTGATGCTGGAAGCACCGGCAAAAACCGAGGGTTCTATATCTGCCGGCGGCCGAGGGCGGCCGTGACCCAGTGGACGTCAAAGGTAGGGTGATGCAATTCAGGCTCCTGGCCGCTAGGCGGCTGCTGTACGAGCACAAGAACTACCTTGGAAGGCCCTGGCCATCAGCCTGATGTGCGACGCAATTCGGCCGGTTGGGGTACGGCCGTAAGCTTTTCTTGAGAAACCACGAGCTGGTCGTTTGCACGATGCTGCCCAAAGTCATTATCAGAGCCTGTTTGACGCGTGGTGCGGTTTCGAGTGGACACCGTCGCACGCGCAGTGTAACCACACACACTTCCTACAGAAACCCCTGTTTCACAACAAACTCTTTAAGAGGGCATGGAACGGGAGCGCACGCTCGCGCTGCGCTGCACCTCCGTGAGGGTAGCAGTGGTGAAAGACCTGGTGGACACGCGCCAGTGGATATGGAGGAGTGCGGCGGACATCTCTGCACTCTATGCTCACCGGTGAGAAACTGTTGTGCGAGGTGTTCAGTGCCATGAAGGCGCTGGGTTGAGCCTCCAACGGATACCCGCCGGGGGAAAGAACGTGGCCACCACCCTGCAATGCTCCTCAACCAGGCTGCTGAGCGTAAGGATGCGGGAAAGATCCTTGAAGCAGAGCACTGCAGAGGGGCGGCGCTACAGGAAGACTGCAAGCAGGTGCTGTGCACGCACTACGTGAAGGCACTGCACCACAGAAACCTCGAAAGTTTGCCGGACTTCAAATGGAGGAGGGGCCACTTCTGCATGCTGGTGGAAGTTGTCCCTCAATGGAGGCACATGTAGAGGCCACCCGCCACAAAACGATGCGGAGGTCTGTGGTGGAGGCTGGCGCATTGCGCGCTGCCCTCGGCCGCGTGGGTCAACCGAATCGACCCCGGGACATCAGACGCCTGTGTCGACTGCGGAGAGAGAGAGGGGACCTCGCTCACCAGTTCCTCGGATGCAGGCGACTGCGCCCGCTGTTTCGGTCCCTGTGCGGCTTCTTTTAGAAAACCGGTAGCGCCGTTCCACAGCAGCGCCATTGTGTGCGGCGGCTGTGCATCCCGAGCCACCGCGGGTGACCGCAGCAGCATCGCGAACTTTGTCCTCGCTCAGGCGAGGCTCGCGATCCACGAGACCCGCACGGAGCTGCTGCAGGGTGACGCGGGTGAAACCTCCACGTTAGCGATGATGACCAAAGGCCTCATCAAGGCGCGGCTCCACATGGAGCCGCACCGTCTATAACATACCGGGGAGGTGGCCACCTTCCTGGAGCGTTGGGGCGGCGCTCTGTGCACAGACGCTCAGGGGATTCTCCGTTTCACACTTTAAATGTGTCTTTTCTGCTGTCTTGCCGCCGCTCTCTAAGACCGCATCTTTCTCGCTCACATTATCTGCAATTTGAATGCGTGCGCGTCACAAATTGTATTGAAGGTGATGTGGGTCACGGTTTGTGTAAAGGGTTGTACATATTGTACATTGTCTCATCTCATCTCATTATCTGAAACCGCTTAATCCTATATAGGGTCACGGTGAGCCGGAGCCTATCCCGGAAACACAGGGCGTAAGGCAGGAATACACCCGACGACGGGACGCCAGTCCATCGCCGATTGTACATTGTATTCCTTGCATATTTTGTTTGGGAAAACTTTCTCGTCAGAGAAATAAAATCAGATGTAAAAATCAAAAGTCTCAAAATTATTTCCTTTTTCAAAGGCGCGGTAGTCATGGCCTTCCTTCCATTCAACTCTGTCCGTGATATTTATTCCAGAGCGTTCCATTAGCTACGCTTCCCAATTGCATCCAGGTGTTCAGTTTACTTTTGCGATTTAATTTGTCTTCCTCATCTTTCTGTGGCACCTACAATTGTCCCATTGACATTTTTCAGTCTCGCCTTTTACCACAACGTTGGTGAAATCCATTCTGTGACCTGCTGCTCTCCACTATGCGTGTGTTACTCATCTCCTTTGGCACCCTTCTGCTTAGAAACCTCATTCCTCTTGCTTCCTGTTTGCTTGCTCACATCCTGCTGTTACCAACTACAGTAACAATTATAATAATAATTATTATTATTACACTTCTAGAGCGTTTTCACCCGAGGGTCACAAAGCGCTGCACAGAGCTGTGGAGAGAAGGGCATGTAACCAACAACGACATCAGAGCAGCTCAATTTAAATTGACAATGTCCATAATTTAGAGAAGGACATACAATAAGAGATTACAATCATTGTTAAACAAGCGAAGAAAGGAATAAGGGTTCCTGAGGAGCAGTCGCAGGTTAACAGCGAGCCATAATCCCAGCACAACAGTGAGCCGCATCAACATTCCTATCCAGAGGACTTGAAAGCCTTACGCAGCAAGTGAGTCTTGAGATGAGATTTGAAGATACCAAAGCACTCAGCTGACCGAATCTCCAATGGAAGGGCATCCCAGAGTCTGGGAGCAGCGCGCGAGAAGGCTCTGTCACCCATAAAATGGAGGTGCGATCTGGGTACATGCAGAAAGCCCGTACTGGAGGAGCGAAGTTGTGTTGAGGAGGGTCCATGAAGTAGATTACAGATGTATGTCGGAGCAGCGCCAGTGAGAGCCTTGAAGGTGAGAAGGAGGATCTTGAATTCAATCCTAAGTTTAATCGGTAGCAGTACTGGGGATATGTGATCATGCATTTGTGTGCGAGTGAGGACTCGACCAGCCGCATTCTGCACATGTTGGAGGCGATTGATCAGGTAGGCAGGGGTGCCATGGAATCGTGCATTGCAATAATCGATTCGCGAAGATATGAAGATGGGTATCAGCACGCCACAGTTCGCGTGTTCTATCTGTCAGCGTGTAACGCGTTGGACGCTGACATTCCAGGCTTTGACGTCCGTGCTCTGGCGACAGGCATTGACTTGTGCCGAGTTCTGGTGCCGCTACTGTTCTGAACACACTGTAACCTAGCAGCGTACCCGCCCCACAGGCAAGTTTGTTCCACGCGTGTAACACGTTGTTCTGACATCAGGATAAGGGCGAAAGAGTGCTTAAAAAGAGTTGATGGTACTCGTGCAAAAAGTGAGAATTTAAATCTGAAAGTGTTACATTCTCAGAAGAGAAATCAATAAGTGGAAAGTAAAACTGAAATGAGATTTTTTAAAAAGCCTTGGTGTTGTGTTAATATAATTTGCGGACATACATATACTGTTCATTATCAGTGTCAGTAGCCGATTAATGCGGAGGGCCGGAGCCTATCCCGGCAGACACAGGGTACAAGGCGAGCTATGGCTAAGATGTGACGCCAGTACATCGCAGGGCACTGGGGTAAGTTACTCAGCAGGCCAATTAACTAAGGCAGCCGCGTGTCTTTGGACGGTAGGAGGAAACCAGAAAACCGGAATACCCGGCGAAAACCCGCTGGGATACGCGGAGAGAGAGAGAACTCGCAAACTCCACACAGACAGGCACCCGACCCTGGACTCGAACCCGGATTATGTTGCTGTGAGGCTGCAGCATCACTCACTCGCCACCGCGCCGACCTTTTCATATACTGTACTCTATGATTGCTTCGAAAAGCGGCTGTCCCGAGAGAGCAGCTTTTCGAAGCAATCGAAGCAATCATCATACATCGAGCCGTGAAAACCTACATCACAATACTGTATATTACATTTACTGCACATATATTTAAACGCTCCATTAGACACTTTCTTTTGTGAAACGTGTTCGTCAAGAATTTACGAAATAAGTGTTGGTTCTACAACTTTTGATTAGAACATGTAACGTGGCGCAGAGTAATCGCTCACTCTCCTCCAGAGAAAACATCTCAGAGATGTGAGTAGGAGCCACAGATCAGCAAAAAGTCATCCGCGCAGTGAGCTGGTGCCAAATCTCCCTTGACCCCACCATCCACCCCCAAAACTCCGCGGTCCTCGATGTGTTAAGCAATTTCCAGCCAGTTACACATATGAGTAATTCAATGTGGCAGGAAACCTAAGCACCTGGAGAAAACCCACGTGTTTCTCATCGTCAGAAACCGCTTAGTCCTGTACAGGGTCGCGGTGAGCCAGAGACCATCCCGGTAGACACAGGGCGCAAGGCAGGGACACACCCACGATGGGACACCAGTCCATCACCGGGTACCGAGGGCAATTTAGTCTGCGAACCAATTAAACTATGCAGCAGCATGGTTTTTTGGACTGTGGGAGGAAACCGGAGTGCCCGGCGAAAACCCACGCGGACACGGGGAGAGAACTCGCAAACTCCACACAGAAAAGCACCCGAGCCGAGATTCGAACCCGGGATTTCTTGCTGTGAGGAGGCGACAGCACTACCCACTGGGCCACCGTGCCACGCGTCCGTGTATGAGGAAATCAAGGAGACATTACTTCATCCCGTACAAATTCGTTTTACACTTTGGCGGAGCGACTTCTTCTAGTGAAACACAGTACGGCTCCTCGACGCCCTGAGGATAGGCGGTGATCCACCAACCCTCGCTCCTGTCTTCATAGCGCTGGGTCACAGGCAGCGCGGCCACCACCTCTTCACCCTTGTGTCACTGACGGCACGGGCGTCGTGACGTTGGCCATGGAGGCGCATAACGAGGACGGCGTTCCAGTGCGCGATGACGTCGCAGGTTTTTAAAGTAATTTATATCGCGATAATAGTAACATTGCGAAATGCGACGTTGTATCGTGCGGTGAATACGATATCGTGGCTCGTCTGCAGTCCCGTGTGTGAGAGAGGGAGGGAGAGCGGCGCAGGCGGAGCGGTAATTAGGTGGTGCACGGTTGCCCTCGTGTGGTTTAATTGTAGAATTGCAGCTGGCTCTTGATAGAGAATCCCTGCTCTACTGATGGAGGTTTTTGGTGGCACCGTAGCGCTGCCGTCTCACTGCAAAAAAAAAGGACATTGGTTCGATTCCCGCATCTGGTGCCTGTCTGTGTGGAGTTTGCACGTCCTCTCCGTACCCGTGTGGGTTTTCGTCGGGTACTCCGGTTTCCACTCAAGGTCCATGGGCATGCTGCCGAGATTAGTTGGCCTACTGACTCAATTCCCCTAGGTGCCTTGTTATAATGATAATAATTGCACTTCTAGAGCGCTTTTCACCCGAGGGTCACAAAGCGCTGTATAGAGCTGCGGAGACAACGGTACGTCAACAACAACAACGACATAAGGACAACAAATCAGCAACGCAACACTAAGATTTTTTTTTTAATACAAATCTGAGCTGTGGAGAGAACGGCATGTCAACAACAGCAAGATCAGGACATGTCAACTGTAAGTCAAATAGTGGCAATAAATTATAGAAGGACATAAAATAAGCAATTTAAAAAAGAATTCTTCAACAAACAAGAAAGGAATAATTGTTCCCGGACAGAGGTCGGCAGAGAGCCATCATCCCGGCACAACCACATCAACAGTCCTAGCCAGAAGACTTGAAAGCCTCACAGAGGGCATTTCTGCCAGGATAGGCAATGGTTCTCAACCTTTTGTTCCTCAAGGCCCACTTGGGCCTGGTCTCCACGACCGCTGCTAGGTCGCGCTCGAGGCCCACTGATGGGTCGCGACTCGCCGGTTGCGAATGGCACAGTCCAACAAAAAAAGATCTCTGGACCAGTTTCAACATTCAGTGTCTCATCATTAGATGAGTCCGGCTTTATGGAACCAATTCAGTACTATAATAACGTGTCGGTAAAATATACAGTGCTGTATATAATATTAAGTGTTGACTATATATTGGTAGGGCGACACGGTGGCCCAGTGGTTAGCGCTGTCGCCTCACAGCAAGAAGGTGCCGGGTTTGAATCTCTCGGCTCGGGTGCCTTTCTGTGTGGAGTTTGCATACTCTCCCCGTGTCCGCGTGGGTTTTCGCGGGGCACTCCGGTTTCCTCCCACAGTCCAAAAAGCATGCTGCTGCATAGGTTAATTGGCTCGCAGGCTAAATTG
>JAZEWT010000013.1:6029771-6054943 GCA_036362905.1 Mordacia mordax
ATTTTGAATGTGCCTGCAGCAGGCCAGACGAATATCACAAACCTCACAAGATCCCGGGCGACATGAGCAGAATGATCACCGGTCTACTGTATAGATCGAGTGCGCACAAGATTTTTTAGCAAAGTGATATGGAATAGATTATACAATGAGGCAGACCTCAAGATATGTACGTCAGTGACGACAGTGCTTGTGTTATGTCGCTCAGTTTAACCACATTGAGTACAATTGTTGGAAAATTCTATAACAATACTTCAAATCATTTTCTCAAATCCATCGAATAAAGATGTCATATATAAGAAGTAGAAATTTAAAACGCATGTACAACTACTGTTTTTGCGGTGATGGGCTGGCGTTCCATCGTGGGTGTATCCCTGCGTTGTGCTCTGTGTCTGCCGGGATAGGCTCCAGCTCACGGCGATCCTGTACAGAACTAAGCGGTTTCTGACAATGAGATCAGATGAGAGTCACTGTTTTTGTTAAGCCACTGCTGGATAAGGGATTCTTAATATCTTTCAGGGTCGTAAGGGACATTTGGTCATACTGGCAACACAATAGCCCTTGTCACAGCCCTGGAGGAGGCTGCAACAATGCTTGATTTTGTAAACAGAGTGAAGGACAATCTGGAGCTTCCGGAGAGGAGGGATCTAGGATCAATCTCACTCCCGCACTTGGGGATATGGTGTGGCGGTTGTAGAATTGTGTGGTGGTTAAATTCGAGAGAGACAACAGAGAGACGCAAACAGCTTTAAAACGCTTGGTCTCAGGTTTAATTACCCCACCATCACCTCCATCCCGCACAAAGCAGCACCATGTAATTGATGTTACACGAAGCACCCTATACAAGACAATCCAACGCGATGCTATGCACGATGCAAACATAAACGCGTAGAACCCTCCCGTTGAAAATCCTCACAGTTACGACCACAGTCTCTGTCACTGGGCTTAAATCCGTGTAGATGTGTGTGTGTGTGTGTGCGAGGAATGGTACTGGCGAAGGCTCTCCCTGCGCTGCACCTTGTCAGCACCGCACTCTGCTGCTCACAGCTCAGCGTCGCTTGGAGGCATGCTGCGCCTCTCGTCAACACGCACCGTTGACGCTGCGATGTGCAGTGCGCGTCAATGTTCGCTGTCGATGCTGCGATCTGTAGTTCCGCTGCCACACGCCGTCGCACCCGTGCCGAAGTCAGGCAAGCTCAACCGCTGGCCTGGCTGTCTCGCCGGGACAGTTCTTACCGCTCGTACACTCACCGCCGACGCAGCAGTGCCTGTCACTGCTGCGGTCGCTGCTTTGGACGTTGTGTCATCACAACATCGCAGCAGTGCCGTCTTAACGCATGGACATGCTGGGCAGTTGCCCGGGGGGCTCACGAGCATAGGGGGTTCCATACTAATTTATGTATGTTGTGACTTGCTGTCAATAAATAAATACATACTTCTGTGTGGAGTTTGCATGCTCTCCCCGTGTCCACGTGGGTATTCGCCGGGGCACTCTGGTTTCCTTCCACTGTCCAAAAACATGCTGCTGCAAAGGTTGATTGGCTTGCAGACTAAATTGCCCGCAATGCCCGATGATGGACTGGCGTCCCATCGTGGGTATGTCCCTGCCTTGCGCCCTGTGTGTGCCGGGATAGGCTCCGGCCCACCGTGACCCTGTACAGGACTAAGCGGTTTCTGACAATGAGATGAGATGAGATAAATATTACATGTCGGGGCCCCAGTGCACTGCTTTGCCCGGGGGGCCCATTATGCTGTTCAGACGGCCCTGCATCGCATGTCCAAGTCTTGCTCGCTCCACTGCTGACTTTGCCGGAGCTGCCGCTCTTGCTGCCGTTGGTCACGAGTCGTCCACGCGTCGCCTCGGGTTTACTGATGCGAGTGTTTTGCCAGTGCCTGCTCGCTGTATCACACGCGGGGGTCGAGCTCTCGACTTTGCTCTGCTGCAGACTCTCGAGAGCTGTCGGCTGCTGGGTCCAGCCTCACGGTTCTGGTGGTGAGGGGAATGTCTGCCTCTCACAGACTTTCTGATTGAACCTCTACGGGCTTTAACCGTCTCACAGGTGTGCGTTCACTGCCCCGTCGTCGGGTGAACAACTCCTCGTGAGTTTCCCACCACTGCCGGTGACCATCGTTACTGCACTCTCCCTCTCTCTCTACAGAAGACTATTTAAGCTGTTCTCTCTGCTCGCGCGCTATCTTGGTTCAGAGTTGTTCACGTTGTCTCTCCTCCCCGTATCTCTATCCTCTGTTTCTGCCCTCCCCGGCTCGTCTCGGCGCTGTCTTGTATACTCCCTGACCACTACTCTGATGTTGACAGTTCTTCTCAGTCAGTCCTATGCCGTCGTCTAGGCAAGACCTTGTGTCATCTCACCTGAGCGTCTAACACTTTCAACCAGTCCATCCGAGGCCTTCTCGTCAATAACAAATGCCCTCACTCTTGTGTGAGATTATAATTTTAAATGTTATGATGTGGGTTTCCACGGCTCGATGCATTCAGGCGCCCGAGGATGCCTCTAACGTGTGAGGAGGAGAAACGTCGCGAGGAGGGGAGAGAGAGAGCGAACGGCGCGGCTGTCCCGAGAGAGCAGCTTTTCGAAGCAATCATCATTTTAAATGTTGTTGATTTGAACATCACCGTTGCCATACAGATATTTCTTAGAGCTACTCCAATGAACGTTCTCATCACTGTTCATATTCCAAACCGTGTACTCCACCAATGAACGTTCAAATGAGGTCACCCCCGATAATCGTGTACCCATCACGTCAACTGAAGTTAGCGTAGTCAAAATGTTAAGAATTATATCGCCCCCTCTGCCACAGATAATGCAACTGAGCGCTCGTCTCTCAAGTATTTTAATATGTGACCCAGCATGTACAATGTGAGTGTCGCAGTAAAGAAATGTCTTGAGCTCCTCGGATTTAGCGGGGGTTGCTTGCGACAAATATTTGGATACTTGTTTCTGGGAGAAGGCACGATACGGGATGGCCGCAGAGTGGGGCCTGAATGGCGAATCACGAGAAGAGGCAAGGTGCTACGCATCCACACAAATAATCAGGCCGAGTTGCGGTTTACAATTAAACAATCAACAGCAATGTAACAAAAATAATAATTTTTAAAGAGAAGGAACACGCGACACCGCTTTTCCGAAAGAACAGCCGTGAAACGCTAGATCGTTACATTGTTGAGAGAACATGTAAGCTTGAGTCTTGCTGGTCAAGTGTCAACTGTTCAACAGTTGCATGTCTAGTGCAATAGTCGTAGAAGTAGTAGGCGCTAAGCCATCACTGAGCCCCCGTTGCGAATGTTCCTCCAGGTGTCGTCATGATCCATTACTCCGTAGCCAGGCCTCCTGGACAGGCATAGGCCACATCATCAAACGCAATGATCCGTGAGCACCAGACTGAGCGTGCGCGTCTCATTGGGCGGTGAGCCCTTGTAACCTCGTGTTTTGTTTGCGATATATTTTTGACACTCTGACTATTTGGTTGAAGATAATCGACAAATACAAAGACACAGACCGTGGCGTGGGATGTAATACCCTGTGCTGGAGAAATCAAGGATGGTGCGCCGTGGTGAAGCAGACTTCTAGTACATTTGACAGCGCGAAAGGAATGTCTCAAAGTGCTCGTTGTTAGACGTGAGCAGTGTCCCGTTCTCTCGGGGGATAAGGGTTGAAGAAGCATAGCTTTGTCTGGAGGCCAAGTCTTCCTTGTGTTGAAACAAGCGAAGCAGGAGGGCCCGATGAGATGGGATGAGATGTGATGCCGAGTGCAGCTGGCCTCCAGCGCACAAACCCGGCCGCATCGCCACTGCTGCTGCACGCTCATCCCCCACCTCAATACAGAGCCCCGCTCGAGGCACACGCGTGCTCAGTACCGCTGCACAGAACGCTCGCAGCGCAAAGAAGCGGGAGGAATTAGTTCAAGAGGCCATGGTGAAGTTGGGCCCAGAGCAGCGTGGTGGTGGGGGTAAGACCGGTTATGTGACCACCAACATCCGCGGATAGGAGGGAACGAGGGGAATGTATTGGCGTGCCTTTTGTTAGCATGTTAAGGGGGAGGAATGGGGAAATTACAACGCCAATGGGAAAGGGTTTTTTTTTTGTTAAGCCCACGCACAGAGAGGGAGGGGGTGGAGGGGGAGTTGGCGTGTTGGAGAACTACGCTCCCGGTGCAGCCGGCGTTAGTGGAGGAGGTACAAGGACGACGTGTGGTCGCACGGTCATTATCGGGGACGGCATAGGAGCTGTATGCACGGGGCGACACAGGTCGTCAGTCTGGACCAGTAAGTAATTAAAACGCGTCAAGTTCTGCAGGATCGCGTGGACTCTTGTATTGCGTGTGCGTAAAAGAGGTGGTGAAGTGGATAGTGGGGAGCGGTGGCTCAGCGGTTAGCGCGCTGGGCTACAAATCCGGCGACCCGAGTTCGAATCCCGCTCGCGGCGGACATCAGCGATGATTTTCTGAACCTTCCCTGGGCCTCCCCTAGGTCGACTCAGCTTCAAATGAGTACCTAGTGCGGTGTGTAAACGTTGCTACTGGGGCTTTGGAGTAGATAGAACACCACGTGTGCGGCTCCAGAGCGAGTCCAGCGTGGATTCGGGGCGATAGTACAACGGTTAACGCTACGTGTGGTGGAGTGAGTGGACTCGAGATGCGACGGGGTCCTGTTTGTGAGCAAGCACGGGCGAGGAGCTTAACGATGCTCGGGATAAATGGAATCGCTGACGAAGCGATCAGCGCGACAAGCAGGAGGAGCTCGGGGTGGAGTGGGACGTCGAGGTGTCTCTTTACCACACATTATTCCACAGATACAAACGTCATTGACCGGCGTGACCCCATTGAGGCTAAAGCCTTTTTTTTTGTGCTGTCCAAACTACATTACACTTCATCTTATCGGAAAGGTTCAAGGGCGGGCATCAATCATCTCATGAAGATCTCTTACCGTACCCAAGGTCAACAAGTACTGTCACATGTGGCTGACTGCAATACAAATTTGATTGATGTAGCAAATGTTGCGTGAATAGGATGATAGAAAAATAAATGTTCACGTTCCTTAAAGAAGAAGCAGTCACCTGTAATGATGCACATACATTGTACGGCTGTTATTCATGCGGCTGCGCAGGTGAAAAATGCTTCACATTGTTTACTGATGAAACTACCATCTGTAGACGAATTGACCATTCATTTTACTTTGGTTCGAATGGGGTGATAACGCAGTAACACAAACCACGTTTTGTACAGAATGACCTCGAGCTAAAATGCAAGAAGATAAATGTACGGTGCAAAGCATAAATAATATTTGCATTTCTATAGCGATTCTCACCCGAGGGGCACAGAGTTATGGAGAGAACGGCATGTCAACAACAACATTATCATAGATAAATTAAATAAAAGAATGGATGTAAATATATGAACATCATCAAATAAAAAAAATAAAAAAGGAAGAAGTGTTCCTGAGCAGGTATGGTCAACAACATACCATTATCCAAGCACACAGCTGTGAGCCTTCTCGCGCGCTGCTCCAAGACTCTGGAACGCCCTTCCATTGGAAATTCCGTCAGCTGAGTCCCTGGGCATCTTCAAATCTCATCTCAAGACTCACTTGTTCCGTAACGCTTTGAAGTCCTCTGGCTGGGACTGTTAATACGGCTCACTGTTGTGCTGGGATTATGGCTCGCTGTTGACCTGCGACTGCTCCTCAGGAACCATTATTCCTTTCTTCATTTGTTTAACAATTACTTTTATCTGTTATTTATATCCACTGATACTGATTTATAACCAGTATTTAACTTTTAGTTGATCTACTCTGATGTTGTTGACATGCCGTTATCTCCACAACTCCGTGCAGTACTTTGTGACTCTCGGGTGTATATTTCCGGGCTGAAAGAAGGTTACCTTTGTCACCTTATTGATATGTGTCTCGAAGATGAGTGAGGAATTAAGAATCACTCCTACACTCCGGACAGCATTAGCAACTTTGATGATCTGGTCGTCAAGCATCACATTGATGGGTTCAGTCTTGGACAATTGATGTGGGGTTCCAACAAGCAAAGCTTCTGTTTTGTCGCCATTTAGTTTCAAGAAATTTTAATTAAACCAGGCCTTCACATTTGGCAGTGAGGACGACATGCAAAGAGCAGATGCATTGATTGACGGCTTTGCGTGGATACAGATGTGGATGCCATCGGCATAGCATTGGTAGCTTAGATTGAGGCTGTGCAGGATATGGCCAGTTGGTTTAAGGTACATGCTAAACTCTAAAGAGAAGTGGGCGGAGGACTGAACCCCGAGAAACACCAGAAACAACAGGATGGATCTCTGAGTTACACCCTCCAAGGCTGACGAACTGCTCTTCTGGTTGGAGAGGTAGGAACTCAGCCAGTGTAAGGTACAGACGGAGACCCCTGTGCCCTCCTGCGCTCCAGTAAGGTAGGGTGGTCACCGGTATCAAAGGCCATGCTCGGGTCCAGGAGGACCATAATGCTTGGCAAGACTTCGTCAGCAGCGACTAGTCGGTTATTAACCATTTTGACAAGAGCAGTTTCAGTACTATGGCCTGATTTGAACCTCGATTGGAAGGGATCGAGGAGGTTATTATGGAAGACGTGTTTCCGGAGTTGTATGGCTACTGCACGCTCAAGGACCTTAGAGAGGAATGGTAAATTGGAGATGGGTCGATAATTATCAGGGAGGTTGCAATCGAGGCGAGGCTTTTTGAGCAGAGGGATAACCATAGCCCATTTGAATAGTGGCGGAGCGATGCAGGAGCAAAGTGAGTTGTTGAGATGAGTGACGAAGGTGGCAATGAATGTGAAATTTGCCCGGATGAGTTTGGATAGGAACGGGCCTATGGAGCAGTTTGTAGGCCGAGAAAACCGTATAAGGTGGAAACGGATACATGAAAGCAAACGTAGCAAAACCAGCAAGCGTGTGAAATGTGTATGTCTGAATAGTGTGCTGATGATTACAGTTCCAGGGGCCGCACAGACGTCTAGCAGCCTCTTCACGTTGTTATTGAGCGGATCTAACCCATGTATTCGTATCACTCCTTCTCAGGTGCCTGGGTCACGACCATCTTGGGGGAATAAAGTTATCATCTCCGTGAGGGCTCCAAGTAAGTAGAGGCACATGTGCGTGTGTGTTGCCGCCGTTTGGGCGTTGACGAATGTCCTCAATTCTCCACGCGTCCTACGTCTGCATCTCCATGGCTCGCAGGCTAAATTAATGTATTTTATTAAGCAGACACTGATGCTATATAATTTAGGCTATCTAAAACCAAAGCCTTAATAAAAGGTATATGTACAAACGTTTATCAAATCCAATTATAGCATAAATATGCTGAAATTGAACATAGAAAATGATGCAATACATTGCCGTAGTTGATTCAGGCGAGATAGACTTTAATGAAGACTATTCACAGTGGCAGAACATATTTCCATTAATTGAAATCAGACGAATATTAGTTTCATCAATCCATGGATAAAGTATCTCCATCTAAGATGTGCTTATGACAGTAATAGCAATCGATGGAAATTACACTCTCGGAAATTACTCAAGAACAATTCAGGCTGAAACGTCCTATTGACGATACAAATTGTACGGGAGAAACAGATCACTTACACGTTTGTGGAACAAATGAAAATAATTGTTGGTGGAAAGACACAACTGGAAAACAGTCGGAAGAATATACAGTAAGACGGTTGTAATGATGTAGCATGACAGTTATCACAACAAAAACCAATCAGACCGGCATCACAACGATGCAAAAGCATGCGAACCAGAGGGGAGTGGCGTGGCTTTTCGAAAATAAATAACAGGAACAGCTGCTATATACAAAGTTGAGGTACTGTAGTGTATTTCACAAGGCGCGGAATAAATCACTTTACCGAGAATAATTAAATCAGTTTTGTGTGGAGGGCGGCACGGTGGCCCAGTGAGTAGCGCTGTCGCCTTACAGCAAAAAGGGCCCGGGTTCGAATCTCAGCTCAGTTGCCTTTCTCTGTAGTTTGCATGTTCTCTCCCCATGTCCGCGTGGGTTTTCCCCGGGCACTCCGGTTTCCTCCCACGGTCCAACAAACATGCTGCTGCATAGGTTAATTGGCTTGCAGATTAAATTGCCCGCAGTGCTCGGTGATGGACTGGCATCCCATCGTCGGTATATCCCTGCCTTGCGCCCTGTGTCTGCCGGGATAGGCTCCGGACTAAGCGGTTTCTGACAATGAGATGAGATGAGTTTAGTGTTGATAAAAAATATTTCTTAATTGTTACAAAAATTGTACAAGGTGTCCTCAATCGTGGTTAAAATACATGTTGCGTATTCGAACCACCGTTATCATTCAACGTATCGATTTTTTGACGTATGAAATTATCATTATCAACAAAGTGACTTATGCTGCATTCTGCATATACCCTCCGACCACACATTAATTCATGCTGGACACATTTTTCACGTTTTCCCAACGTTGCTCCAATATCCACCGTCGTTACGAAGCCATGCTGGCCCAGAATCGCGCACCGCGCACTGGAATCACGAACCCGGACCTCCTTGGGCGCAAGCACGGGATGAACGTCACGCGTCCTACAGTTCCCTTGGCGAGCCCGGCGATCTGCTTTCCTGTCACGTGCCGGCTTTCTGGACAGCTGCATCGCTACCCTCTCCCTGGGTCAAACATAAACCCAATCCCTCCCACCCCCCACCACCACCAACCCTTCCCCAGCCATGTATGAGCCGTCCCGCCTTGTTCCTGGGTTGTCCGCATCGCGTGTTCTTATGAATGTTACTCGCGCAGCAGGCTTTCGTGAGCGATACGACGATTCATGATTGATCGTTGGGGCGGATCACCTGTAAACCATCTTCCAACCGACACGGAGCATTAATAAAGTTGCCAGGTGAACAAACGAGCCCATTTATTACTGCTTCAGCACCACCGGTGTGTTGACAAGCGACCCGCACACGTTTAACGACAGGGTACGCGATGTTTCACTGACAGTTATAATCGGTATCACCAGGCGGTTGCCAGAAATCTCAAAACGTCCGAAGGCGTTGTTCTTCTGATGACAAAACACAACTCAATGTGCTCGCCAAACCAATTTACAACGGTCACACATATTGCTGTCTGTTGGCGCAATCCTGGAATATGCATCAGCGCCATCAGCTGATTATGGCCCACGAGCGTCTCGCGAGGGCGTTAATGGATGACCTGCCACTACTCCCGCGGTGGCCACGGACTGAAATTCCGCACGATTTCGCTTTCCGCTCACGTGCCGAACGTATGGGTGGCTGAATCACTCCGCCGCTAACGCTCCATTATCACACTCATCAAACGCTCGCCCGCTCCGCGCCACCGGCTCGCCGCGATGCGAAACACTTTTAGAGCAGCGTTATGCAGAGCGGCGTTGCCCCCCCCCCCCAAAGACAGCGACGCGAGGTCTAAATAACACCCCCGGCTTTAAAGTTTGACCCCCACGAAAGGGGTCATACACTAACCAATTACGAAATGTTAATGCCAATACCTGTTTCATTATTGCTAATTAGGGATTAATGGAACGTATTTCACTATTGGTGATGGATGGAGATGTCATCTCGCGTAAATAGAGAAGCGCCATTATTATAGGACATGGCATTTAATAAGCACATTAACGGCTAAAGGTTTAGAAAATAGGGCCGCAATATTTTGTTTCGACAGCTGGTCCTACTTTTCATGTCTGCAGGAAAAAAAACACCTTAAAATGGGACCCAAGAATTACATTTCCTGGCTTGACATCCATACCGCATCAGATCCATCAACTGGCCGTTACACACATTATAGTTAAGCCACAATACTGCTGGTGGGATTACGTAACTCAAACTATGGACCGTGCCGTTCTCTCCGCAGCTCTGTGCAGCACTTTGTGATCCTCGGGTGAAGGGCGGTCTATAAATGCAATTTTTATTATTATATAGTAAACCACTGTGGTCAACTGGGTGGGCGACGGAGCTGGGGGTGCCCGGCCACACGGTATGGACAGGAAACCTTCGAGATCCGTCCACTTGTGGTGTTTCGGTAGGGAACCCTCCAAGGGAGTCGACCTCAGTCGTAATCCCCACCAGACACCCGTGGGTCCAACTTGCACGTGCGGCCATGTGGCGCCGTGCGGTCATGTGGCGCGTGCTGCCAGGGGTTCTTCAGCGGCGGCATAACTGTTTCACCATCACTCAGCGATGCACTCACCAAGTCAGCGACAAGAGACCAGCGCCTTCTGGATGTTTTCAATGCTTTAATTTCAACCACAGCAGCACAGGACCGGGTTGCAGTCCACAACGGCCTGCTTACCCCCCCCCCCCCACATCAGCGATCAACGACATCTTACCTGGCAACTTGCCAGTGAGTCACAGGACACGTGGGAGGGGGGGGGAAGCCTAACGCACTCCCTACCTGCACGTGGCCTGGCACAGTCGAGGCTGGGCACCGCACACTGAGAGGTACAACACTGATTCAGGCGAAATGAACCCTGTTTATCCAGAAGTACATTTGGTAGAACTGGTAGATTTGCTCACTTAAGAGAGAATATGCTTAAACAGTGGCAATAATAAGTAAAGATATAAAAAAGAGAAAAGATTTAACAATGTCTGGCAATAATACACGTGGTAAGGTCTTAAACGCTAGATATACAATTTCAGTCAAATTTCTGAAAAAAACACCCATGCTTGTGGAAAAACATGCAAATAAAATACTTTGACGTTTGCCACGTCCTTAAAACTGATTGGTCCAATCGAGACTGCTTTTAGAGCATAGTCTCAGTGTCAGCCAGGTGTTGTCAAAAGGCAATCAGCGCATTATGCAACTGCACATTCCTTTTGTAGTGCTATAGCTTTTTTATTGTAGCGTGCAATTATTGCACTGTTTAACTTCTTTGTCTATAATTATTGTATTGTGCTGCACAATGTTATGTGCCATTGTTTGTTATTTCAGTGGGGTTCATGGTGTAATTTTTTTCAGAGATTATTGCTGTTAAGTTCATCTGCCTACGACTATTTGCGTTGTTTCACTGGTCATTTTAATAAGTTTGTTGTCTCCCAGGAATCCTACACCTAGAGCTTGCAAGCTCACTAGGTACTTTCTACTGTAATAATAAACATCAAACATCTATGCTTGTAGTGTTAAGATCTTAATACTTGTGTTAATGCTTGGCATTTTCGTCACGTCTATATTTTATTGTTGGTAATATACACCAATTAATGTTACTTGGGGCAGTTTTTTGTTATACTGGGTAAGGTGAAACCATAAACATACGATAGTTTGTCAAGTAGAAAAATGTGCGCTCAAGACAAAAATGCAAAAAAACATTTTATTGCATACTATACAACCACATTACGTTTTGATGTAAGCTCCTTTTCAATAGTAGAGAAAAACAAACTTAGAAAGGTCAGCTTGTATTACATACATTTACAACTATATGGCATAATTTACCACGTTACCACATTAGCAGTTAGACCATTTAAAACACCACATCAATGTCACATTACCTTATTGGAATGCAAATCCCATTTCCTCTTCAATAACTGTTCCTGAGAAATGTTAAGAACTTTGTGGTAGTATTTTAAAAAGTAAAACACTTTAAGCCAAACTTTGGAATGAATGGAAGACAATTATATCACATACTCAGCATGGCTTCTTTGTATCGTGTTTTTACTGCTCGGCAAAAAAAAGATCGTACTCGAATGAGGATTCCACATGTAGTTCAAAAGTATCAACTGCAAAGCATTGCTGTTAATGGCTAGACAAAACGCATCACACTCATCAATTTCTATAAAAATCTGGAATGTCACCACATTGATTCTTAACAGTCATTCAAATGTGCCAATATAAGATGGTATGCCATACTGATGACACTGTGAATACCAGCCATATATGGAATGGAAGGTAACATGTACTTGTTGAATAATTGAACACTGGGAAATATACATTTAAATTTCGACCACTGGCCGAAATTCGACCACTTAAAACAATATTCAAAATCTGCTCAAGTTAAAGCAAACATTTAAAATCTATATTGTTCTTGCTGAATAACTTCGCTGATATTCAGTGAGCCATGGGTTGTCAATGTCAGACAAGGAATGTAAATGTTCCCTTTGCTTCTCTGCCAGATGTACTTTCTTCTTTTTGATTTGCAATCTTGCATTCTTGCGTTTGTGCATAGCTTTTATTGCAGACTCGTGAATCTAAAGAAAGACAATTGAAAACAAAGAGTTGTAAAATAATTGCGTTCTGTAATAGTTGAATGTCATTAATGACATGAAAGTAGAGCCCCGATTATTTGTGAATTTGAACGGTGGATAAACAAGGTCTACATTTTTTACATTTAATCATGCAAATCCTAAAAACAATTCTAAACAGCTCAAATCCTTTAATAAAATGTTAGTTGTGGGTACATGATGGACCCGTGCATGGGTTCTTGTCGGGTACCTCTATTATTTCCCACCGTTCAAAGACACGGTTGCTGCTGCCTCGTAAAATTGGCTTGCTGACTAACTGTCCACAAGCCCCGCGATGCACTAACGTCTTATTTGGGTAAAGACTCGCCTTTAGCAGGTACTTATAATGAATTCTGAACCCGATCCATGACTGTTTGCATTATTATCCACCACCCACCGCAGTAGTGCAGTATTCCCGTTACACAATATTCTACCAATGAGATAAAGTGATTTATGGATGAGATGAAACTCTCAAACTTGATACAGAATACAATATTTGTTTTATGTCTGATAATAATTGCACTTCAAGTGTGCTTCTCACCTGAGGGTCACAAAGCGCCGCACAGAGCTGTGAAGAGAACGGCATGTCAACAACAACGACATAAGAACAGGAAATCAGCAACAAAAACGTTTTTTCTGATGGGATCCCAAATTCAAATATCGTATCACAGTATTCCTCACATTACTCGTACATTCGTACAGCAAGTGGCCAGAGTAAGTAAACAACAGTCACAAATTATGCTTACCCTGCACAATTTTATCATGTGCTTTTCTAACATTGTTTGAAATACATTTGATTAATTAAAAGTATATGCAAATGCATTTGTCTGTAATATTCCTCTTACGCATGCTCACTTGCACAATGCTCAGAAAAAAAATCCATGACTATGGCCACGGTATTATTTGTGATGGGTGTTTAAAAAAAATGTGAATTCGATGGTTTCATTAGTTTCTAATATGTAAATAATCTAAATTATATTGACCAGCAAAAAACTAGTCAGGACTGGTAAATATTCTAATATGGAGTAAAACCTGAAATGTATTATTGTTATTTAGCAGATACTCACTTGTGATGAAGAAGGGAGAATATTGTGAGTCTTTTTTTTCCCAGTTTCCAAAGCAGTGTTTGCCCAGCCATAGCTAAGGAATGGTGGCCTTGGATGCGTAGTCCTGGTAAACAGACTCTGTGGTCTTTGATTTTTGGAGACGTGTGGAGCTGTTGTTTGGTCATGACGGCTAGATGCTACCCTCTGGCAAGAGCCAGAAGCTGACTGGACATCGGTTTTGTTACGTCTATGCAAGTAGGAGCCAGGAGCTTGTGTTTCTTTATTGGCAGAATCTTGTTTGACTGTCATTTTCTTCCTTGTCCCTTTTTTATGCAACCGCTCAGCTGGAACACCCACAGAGAAACGGGGAGAAAAACAAATTACAGCCATATGCGAGTGTTTATACTGGCTCGTTGTACAATTGCCTATAAGTGCTGCTCTTATGAGCACTTTTCAGTGTACATACTAGCCATTGTTACTGGAGAGGCCACTTTTGCCTTTTTCAAACCAGAGAAAGATGACGAATGATGGCTTCTATTTTCAGTCATGTTCATACAGTTAAGATTCATTGATCTGAGAAGTTATTTTAATCGAGACCTGACCTAAAAATTCAAGCATCTTACATAGAAAGAGATGATTGCTAAGGGCTGCAAAGCAGGGACGTGTTACAAACATGAATCATAACATGACCACAGTATTTAACAATCAAAGCTATGTGCAATGAATATCTACTAAGCAATGTGAAATATCTACAAAGCAAGCATCCATGACACTCGTAATATGAACCGACATGCCATGTAATATGGCATTTATGACAGGATGAATTACTACTTCTATATATTAGTGTTTATAATAATGGACATTTATCTTCTCCTGTGACCGATTGGATTGTCAAAATGCTCTTCAGGATGACTCGCAGTCAGCATCCTCCAACGTGCCACAGTCTTGGGACTTTTGGGGCAGTATGAATTATAACGGCAATGCTCACCAGCTGGCGCAGTGGCCGGCTTGGCTTCCTGCTCGTCCAATAGCATGCCCTGGTCCTGCTGGCTCCGGTCCAGCTGCAGAGAAGCGGCGAGACCCTCGGCGTCATCCAGCCTGTGGCTCTGTCCGTCACCTTCCCGAGGCTGCACATCCGGGTGCTTCTCCGGGCTCGCACATCTCGCAGGACTATGCCCGCCACTGCCGTCACTGGAATCCGAGTCTCCGTGAGCCAGGTCCCACAATAGCGGCACATGAGCGTGCTCGAGCATGCGCCGGCCCCGCCGATACTCGACTCTGCTTTGGTAGCACTGCGACGCCTCATCCCACCTGCCTCCCACTGGACAGAACTGCTGCATGTATTCGCTGCGTGCCCGAGGCATGATGTTTTCAGCTTTCGTGCGGAGGTCCACTGCAACTGTGGTCTCACGCTCGTCGTGACTCACAGCAGCTCACACCGGTCCATGGCCATCTCGTGATTATGGGTCTTGTCTTCAATACTGCGAATTAACACGAACCTTATGAAGTCACTATTGAATGGCTGTGTGCTGTGCGACTCATTACTGCATTTGCAATTCACCGATATCATTAATACAGGAATCAGTTTATGTAAATTAAGTAGACTCTGATTGCCATGATTTGGCAAGGTCACGTAAGCCATCTGGCTGAAATTATCCAAACTACCTGTAGCCAGGTGGCTTGGATGACCTTGCCAATTCATAGCAATCAATGTTATAGCCTAATATAGCTGTGGTGCCGGAGCCGAGTTGTATTGGGCTCAAGACGTGGCCTGCACAAAGCGACACGCGCTTGATCTCTGGCTCACCTCACATTAGAAGGGTATACGTGCAGAATCAGAATGGGGCAATGACGTGATGCGGGTCTCTGTTGACAGTTTGATAACTTGGACCAAATGCGCATTGAGGAAGTGCTCATCTCCTCCTTATATCCCTAAGGCAGGAATTTAATTTACACGGGAGTCGATTGTCTTCACAGGAAAACTACCCTTGACATCTCCACACGGCGATTGTTATTGCTCTTAAGAGATGTTCTTTCGGGATAGGCGTGTCAAACATTCTTTCTCTCCTTCAAGATTCTTAATCAGACGCTTAAATAAGGCTCCCACGTTGGAGGAGTCATCAAGCTACGTGGGAGGCAATATGTTTTGAGGATGGAAGAAGGCTCGACAATCGTTATCCCTAAACATCAGCCTTTGACAGTAAATCGAATCAATCGAGATGCACACATCCACATCGGTACCTATTTTATCGCCCCTGGTAGTCTGATGGGCTGTCAATCTTAACGGTTATTAGAGGGGGGTTTTAGATTGTTGCTGTAAGTTTATCTGCCTTTTGATTTTAAGCACTGTTGCGTTGTTTTTATTAGGGAAGTTTGTGGTGTCGTAGGAATTCCGCATCTACAGCTTGCAAGCTCCCTGCAGTTACTTACAAAACCCAGCTACGATTGAAACATCCATGAGAATTATCAACCGATTTCCAATTTTCCATTCATTTCTCAGGTCCTTGAGCATGTAGTAGTCGTGCAACTCCAGAAACACATCCTCAACAATGACCTCCTGGATCCCTTCCAATATGGGTTCAGATTGGGCCACAATCCTAGCCAAAGTAGTTAATGTCGCTGCTCATAAAGGCTTGTCAAGTATTCTTGCCCTCCTGGACCCAAGCGCGGCCTTTGATACCAGTGACCACCCTACCTTACTGGAGCGCAGGAGGGCACATGGGCCTGAGTTCCAACCAGAATAGCAATTCGTCAGTCTTGGAGGGTGTAACTCAGAGATCCATCCTGTTTTGTCTGGTGTTCATCATGGTTCAGTGCTCAGCCCATTTCTCTTCAGCATGTATATAAAACTACTTGGTTATATCTTGCACAGCCTCAATCTAAGCTACGATTGCTATGCCGATGACATTCAAATGTATATCCGCGCAAAGCCGTCCATCAATGCATCTGGTCTTCACATGTCGTCCTCACTGTCAACTGAAAAGGCCTGGCTCAAATCAAATCTTTTAAAACGAAATGGTGACAAAACAAAAGTTTGCCTATCGTAACCCCACACCAGTCCGGAGTCCAGGAGTGATTTTTGATTCCTCACTCACCTTTGAGAAACAAATTGATAAGGTGACGAACGTAGTCTATTTGCATATCAATAATATAGCCAGACTGTTCAATATCCCATCACCCTCCAAAGCTCAGACGCACAAATCGATGATTGTAATGCACTACTTCCTGGCATCCCTACCTACATTACCAATTGTTTCCAAATTGTGCAGAATGCGGATAATACAGTCATCACTTACACTCTGATCCATGATCACATCCCGAGTGCTGGCGTCTCTTCACTAGCTACCAGTTAAATACAGGATTAAATTCAAGACTCTCTCATGTATAAGGCTCTCACTGACGCTGCTCTGACATATATCCGTGACCTACTTCAGGCACCCTCTTCAACACAACTTCGATTCTCCATTACGAGCTAGCTGCATGTGGTCAGATGGCACCTGCGTTCGATGGGTGACAGTCTTCTCCCACGCTGCTTCCAGACTCTGGCATTTTCAAACCCCGTCTCAAGCCTCACTTGTTCCCTAAGCCATCGAAGTCCTCTGGCTAGTACTGCTGATGCTGCTCACTGCTAAGTGCTTGGGTGATGGCACACTGTTGACATGTGCCTGCTCAGGAACACTTATTCCTTCCTTTATTTTGATAAATATTTCATTTACAGATTGTCATTCATTTATTTACACCATTATTTTACTTACTTAATTTTTGTTTTATGTTGTTGACATGCCGTTCTCCCAATAGCTCTGTGCAGCCCTTTGTGACCCTCGGGTGAAAGGTGCTTTAGAAATGCACATATCATTACTTTCTGCTGTAATAATAAACATTTAACACCCCAAGCAGGATTTGAACCCGTAACCTTCCAATTGCGAGCAGCTCTTGCCGCTAGACTTCACCTGTCCGAAATAAGCTTTATGTTGAGCTAAACAAAAACCCTGTTATTAATGTTGATTTGCCGTTATGTCGTTGTTGTTGCTGACATGCAATTCTCCCCACAGCTATGTGCAGCGCTTTGTGACCCTTGGGTGAAAAGCGCTCTAGGAGTGCAATTATTATTAATAATAAATAAAATAAACTCATCGGTGCCTCCAACTCACAGGTGTGGGGTCTTGAGGGTGGATGACAAAAGCCCTTGCGGACAAACACAAACTCTTGCCCGTTTCTGCGTCCAAGTGGCCGTCAAGCTCTCGACACAAAGCGTTCAGCAGAACACAGTCACCAAATACCGAGGGATGAGAGCGAGGTACACGAGGGATGAGAGCGAGGTACACGAGGGATGAGAGCGAGGTACACGAGGGATGAGAGCGAGGTACACGAGGGATGAGAGCGAGGTACACGGAGATGAGAGCGAGGTACACGGAGATGAGAGCTGGGTACACGGAGATGAGAGCTGGGTACACAGAGATGAGAGCGAGGTACACGAGGGATGAGAGCGAGGTATACGGAGATAAGAGCGAGGTACACGGAGATAAGAGCGAGGAACACGGAGATAAGAGCGAGGTACACGGAGATAAGAGCGAGGTACACGGAGATAAGAGCGAGGTACACGGAGATAAGAGCGAGGTACACGGAGGTAAGAGCGTGGTACACGGAGATAAGAGCGAGGTACACGGAGATGAGAGCGAGGTACACGGAGATAAGAGCGAGGTACACGGAGATGAGAGCGAGGTACACGGAGATAAGAGCGAGGTACACGGAGATGAGAGCGAGGTACACGCAGGGTTCAGAGCGAAGTACACGGAGGGATCGGGCATTATAACGGCTACACGCGCTCTCCTGCTCACGCCCTCTCACCTCGCCCCGTCCTCCCCGACACGGTGCCCCGTACCTGTGCTGGTTTCCGCGCATTTTAAGACGGAACAAAACAACAACAGCAGCCGCCGCCGTCCACCAGGCTGCGGGAGCGTCCGTCCTCCACTGTACGCAGAGTAAACACCACGCTCGTGGATGACGTCACGCGCCCAACGGATCCCTCGTGACGTCACTCCGTCACTACAGAGTTTCCGGGTGACGTCACGTGACCGCCAGCACTTCGCGGACCCAAACCCCTCGCGTGACGTCATCTCAATCGAACGCCAACGGTCCTGCGACGTCATTTCCAACTTTCGAGTGCCGTCTCGTGACGTCATAGCGCGAGTTATTTGCTCTTTGAGAATTCTTTTTTAATCGTGCTCTGACGTCATCGGCGGCGCTGTACCCGCGCGTCGACTCGTGACGTCACACGCTCCGCGCGGGGGGGGAAGCGGTTACCGCGGTTACCACGGTGTGGCGGAGCAACCAGGGGGTGGCCTTGTGGCAGCCAGGATAGAATCTCATCTCTCATCTCATGTCATTGTCAGAAACCGCTAGTCCTGTACAGGGTCGCGGTGAGCCGAAGCCTATCCCGGCACACACAGGGCGCAAGGCAGGGGTATACCCCCGATGGGACGCCAGTCCATCACCCGGCACTGCGGGCAACTCGCAAACTCCACACAGAAAGCGGCACCCGAGCCGAGATTCAAACCCGGGTCCTTCTTGCTGTGAGGAGGAGGCGACAGCGCTAGCCAGGATAATTAATAATGATAATTGCATTTATAGAGCGCTTTTCACCCGAGGGTCACAAAGCGCTGCACAGAGCTGCGGAGGGAACGGCACTGCGCCAACAACAACGACAGCGAACGGAAGATCAGCAACAACGACGATTTCTTGAGTTTTTTTTTTACAAATCCGAGCTGTGGAGAGAAACGGCGTCAGCAACAGCCAGGACGGTTCAACTGACAGTCAAACAGCGATAAATTATAAGGCACAAAGTCAGCAGAAAAAAATAATATCCTTCGACAAATAAGGAAGGGTGCGTGAGTTTCTGAGCGGCTGGGCAGATGAATGAGAAGTGAGATGTTGTTGAGCCGTTCTCTCGGCGGCTCTGTGTCGCGCTTTGTGGTCCTTGGGTGATGAGCGCTCTGCAAATGCTATTAATATTATCTCATCTCATCTCATTATCTGAAACCGCTTAATCCTATATAGGGTCACGGTGAAGCCGGAGCCTATCCCGGAAACATAGGGCGTAAGGCAGGAATACACCCGACGACGGGACGCCGGTCCATCGCCGGGCATTGCGGGACAATTTTAGTCTGCGAGCCAATCAACCTATCCAGGAGCATGCTTTTGGACTGTGGGAGGAAACCGGAGTACCCGGCGAAAACCCACGCGGACACGGGGAGAGCATGCAAACTCCACACAGAAAGGCACCGGAGCCGAGAGACTCGAACCCGGGACCTTCTTGCTGTGAGGCGTCAGCGCTAACCACTGCGCCACCGCGCCGCCCGCTATTAATATTATTACACGATAAATGTTACATTAAACCATTTCCCAATATGTGCATGATAGTCACTGATAATTTGACATTTTAAAATTATGGTTGAAAGTCTGATCGTATTTTCCTCGTTGTTCTGCAGCGATGTGTATATTAACAACAAAAATATGTTGTTGCTGCTGATTTTCCGTTTTGGTTCCATTGTTGTTGACCTGCGCCGTTCTCTCCACAGCTCTGCGAAGCGCTTTGTGACCCTCGGGTGAAAAACGCTCTATAAATGCAAATATTTTCATTATTAATAACAATGAGCGCAGGAAGTGAGTGGGTGACAGGGTCGCCACGTTTTCCACTCGAGACCAAACCCAGATATTTCACAGTGAAAAACTCGATCTGTCTGTTATCAGAACTCTACTGTTTACTGCAATAAAGTTGCACTCAATGTCGGCACAAGATCTGGGTACAAATCAATTTCTGCCTCCCGAAACACGGTTGCCAATTACTGGACGGTTCGGGTCCAACCCGGCTCAAACCCGGACAGGTGGCAACCCCAGCACACTGCGTCCGAGACGAGGTCGAGGGTTGTGAGCTCGAGTCCCGCCGAAGATCAACTCGGCCAATCGTCTCCTCTGCGCTCAGTACAATGAGATGTAGTTGTATGAAAGCACTGAATGCCCTCTTGTTTTCAGCACTGCTTGGCTGAGCACAGGGTTCATAAACACGATACGGCCAGCAACACGCAGCACTACCAAAGTTGTCACAAATAGAATCTCACACATTTAAACATGGCGGCGCGGTGGCGCAGTGGGTAGCGCTGACGCCTCACAGCAAGAAGGTCCCGGGTTCGAATCTCTCGGCTCGGGTGCCTTTCTGTGTGGAGTTTGCATGCTCTCCCCGTGTCCGCGTGGGTTTTCGCCGGGTACTCCGGTTTCCTCCCACAGTCCAAAAGCATGCTCCTGGATAGGTTGATTGGCTCGCAGACTAAAATTGTCCCGCAATGCCCGGCGATGGACCGGCGTCCCGTCGTCGGGTGTATTCCTGCCTTGCGCCCTGTGTTTCCGGGATAGGCTCCGGCTTCACCGTGACCCTATATAGGATTAAGCGGTTTCAGATAATGAGATGAGATGAGATTTAAACATGACATGTATGATAACGTTGGCAAAAAAAAAAACCTTAAAAAGTTATTGTTGCTGATTTGCCGTTCTCTGCCGTTGTTGTTGACGTGCCGTTCTCTCCGCAGCTCTGTGCAGCGCTTTGTGGCCCGTGGGTGAAAAGCGCTCTATAAATGCAATTATTGTTATTATTATTTTTAAATGCCAAAACTCAATACTGACTCGATTCTAAATTCTATGGCAGGGAAACATGGGATTGTATCGTCTGTATGTTTTGCCCTGCCCTGTTGAAACGTGGATTCAGCTTTGTTTTGTTTTTGCACCGGGACCACGAGAAACGTAATTTCGTTCCTCTGTATACCGTAATTGTATACGGATGGAATGACAATAACGTTAATATATTTATCTAATTTTGGTAAAGTGCGAATATTAATTAGTTTGGGAATTCGTTTGCCAAAGGAATCCCCACGAGACTTTGGCATCACTATTCTTGGAGTCGAGCTGTTTCTCGCAAGCGGAGTTAATCACGGCCATGAAGTTAACAGCTTTCTCTCTAATTGCCTTATTCATTCACACCTCCACTCATTACCAGCCGTGGCGTGCACCGACAGACATATCTATACACCTTTGGATCACACGTAACGTCGGATTACACAATTCACGTAAATTAGGTTGAGCACCTTACAGCGCATTAAACATTGTTGCAAGAGGTTACCGTGGCGCACGAACCATGCAAAGTAAGCCACCGCGATTTGCATCTCAATTGACACGCTAAAGAGCTTGAGACTTTATATTCAAAAATAACATTAGGGAGCCGTGCGTGTGATTCCCGGCGCCGCGAGTCCAAACGTCGTAAATGTAAGCAAATGTCGTGTTCAACAAGGTACATATTGACAATGTCACTCATGCCTGATCAGGAACACGTCTTCCTTCTTTTATTTGTTTTAATAATTGTTTCATTTATTATTGATATCCTTAATTGATTTTAAATCGTTATTTTACTTAAATTATCTATTCCGATGATGTTGTTGACATGCCAGTCTCTCCATAGCTCTGTGCAGTGTTTTGTGTAATCCTCGGGTGAAAAGGCGCTTAAATACTGTACGTACCCTTTTAATTACTATTGTTATCAATTAATCTCGGCTATCTCCTGCAGAGGGTCATAGCCTATCCGGGGAGGCAGAGGTTGCAAGGCAGGGCTCTATCCAGTCCGTCACAGGGCACTCAGGGACATTTAGTCCGCAGAGCAATTAACCTTGGCAGTACGTATTTGGACTGTGCGAGGAGTAGCGAAAACACACGCGGACCCGCGAAAATCATGCCAACTCTGTACAATAAGGCACCCGAGCCGGGACTCGAACCCGGGCTATTCTTTCTGTGAAACAGCAGCGCTACGACTCGCTGCGCCACCGCGCCGCCTACCGCGAGACGGTGGCTGGATGAGGCGCCTCGTGATATGATAAAGACTAAACCGAGTTAACCCGAACCCAACGGCGTGGTTAGGGTCTCCCTCAACAGTTGCATTCGTTTAGGCCGAGTCTACTTCGTTGAAAACCGGTATAGGTTGGACTAATTGTAGGACGAATCGACCTGGGAAAGAATTAGTGTAGAGATAATACTAATAGTAGGCTGAGTCGACCTCGGCCAAAACCAGTTCGGCTCAGTGCACTTCTTCACGACAGAGGCACGAGAATTGTAAAATTATTACGACCTTTAACACGTGCGGAAATAAGAAAATAATAAGTTACATCTAAGTAAATTCTCACGATCGCTGAAAAATGTCATCGTGCGTGCAGTTTAAGTGGAAGAACGTATTTTTATCAAATGTCACCTCCACCCGTTGTCTGTGTCCTTTCACCTCTACAGGCACATCTACCGGCGCGTTGTGGAGAAGAGGCCAAAGGCACGTGGTTCCAAGCGGATGTGAAGGCTGGAGATAGGCCGTCAGATAAAGACCGTCCTCTTCAACGCCCTATACGACTGCAGCGACCACATCATTGTCCACCACATCCCAACAAGCGGCTTAAAGCGTAGCCGCCGCCCGGACCACGCCAGTGAGTTCGAGCAGTACCTCCGCTCGCTATGGACAGCCTCCTGAGACTCGCTGTGTGAATAGGACAGCAAGGTGGCGCCGTAGTAACATCCACACCTCAGAAAGAACATCCTGCCCGAGATGGCTTGGCTCTCGCCTCGAGCACCTTTTTCTGTGTGGAGTTTGTGTGTTCTCCCTTGTTCTACGTGAGACTCCTCCGGGTTTTTAGTTTTTCTCCCACAACTAACAAAAAACACTCATTAATTAAATGGCCGATAACATCAGGATATATAGAACACAGTGTCTGGCGGGTTGGCGCCGGCTGACCAAACGGCTGCCTTCCCTCCTCCCCCATCTCTCTCCAGTTTACTGCTACGTCGTGGAACATCTTGGTGAAAAATGCTATATAAATGTAACAAACTATTTCTATTACAGGATACATGGATCATGTTAATTATTACATCAGAAAGTATGAGCCAATACTAGGTCTTCGCAAAGTCGACTCTGCGTTAAATTGGGAAGAGCCTATGTTGAGGTGTGCTCAGTTTATCTCATCCTTAAATTTGTCAAAACTTATACGGCACTGAATCTCTCAAAGGTTGAATTAGCTTTAAATTAGAATGAGCCTATACTGGGTCACCCTTAGGTCACTTTAACCCTAAATTAATTTGCATTGAACTGGGACTCTCCTAGGTCAACTCAGCCGTACATTTGTATGAACCTAAATGAAAGTTTCCCCTACGTCGACCTCGTCGTAAATTGGAGTCTATAGTGTACGTTGCATGTTTATTTTACTGCTGGATGAGAGCCTATCCACACTGTTGCAAGGGATAATTGTCCTAACTTCATTATGGAGTGCGCGTTGGTGAAGGTTGCCATCAATGTCAAGTGAACGCGTCCTAACGCGAGGGTCCATCAGCACGTTACTGAACACTTTGTGTCACAAGTGCGGCATGGAAATATCTTCATTTCGTCGTTCATGGCACCACTGGTGCATTTATGCAAGTGTTCCCAGCGGTGCAAACCTTGCACAGAACACGACAGACGCATCAGTGTCAATCCACAATCACTGCTTTAAGCCCGATCCCTGCCAGTCACTAAAAAACAGAAGCAATACCAACTGAATGAGCCGACTGCAGTGCTCAGTGTAAAGAGACGAGTGCTGACCAGCTCCCTGTCTCTGTACTGCACGGGGCATTAACGACTAGGGCTGTGTACAAAGATAAAGATCCCCCTCACAGCCTTAACAGAATATAGGGTCAAGTGCTGTTAGCGAGCATATATAAAGGCGACCAGGGCACATGAGGGGATGGTTGGCCAGCACCACGCCCGGCCGCCTTTGTCTCCCTAGTGGCAATGTTTACACGCTGCACTGGGTATTGAATCGAGGATAAGTTGACCTAATTCGCTGCGTTCGATTCTCATCTGAGGTGACTAAGTATGCATGCATGTTCTCCCCATGTCTGCGTGAGCTGTTGTGGAGTACTCCGATTTCCCCCTTGTACAAATCAAAGGGACATTGCTGCCAAGACTAATTGGCATGCTGCCTAAATTAGCCCTAAACTGATCCAAATCGACTGGCGTTACATCCAGAGTATAGCCCTACCTTGCACCCTGTTGCTGCCAGAATAGGCTCCGGCTCACCGCAACCATCATCAGGATTAAGTGGGTGCCGATAATGAATGAACTCAGGCAATGACACCGGCAAAGAAACAAAACACACAGCGCACACGGTTACATTAATAATAAATCAATATCTATGAGCCGCTCGATGAAGGACTGAACTCTGCCAAGGCCAATTCAAATTATTTAAAAACACGTGTAATGCCGCACACACCGCAGCAGGTGCTCATTTGAAGCTGAGCCTCGGACCAATTCAGGTGATTGAAAACATTACCGCTATGGAGAAAAGACGGCGAGGAGTGGTTCTGGCTACCCATCCCGTGGCGTGCCGTGCCCGTACACACACACACGCACGCACGCATCACGTTCACAATGAAAAATATTAAATGAGGTCTCGTGATGTGTTTGAATATTAAGTAACGGTATTGGGTTGTTCTGACTATGACCGACTGACGGGATCCTGAATTGTGATTGTGTCTGATTGACGGGATCCTGTATTGTGATTGTGTCTGATTGACGGGATCCTGTATTGTGATTGTGTCTGATTGACGGGATCCTGTATTGTGATTGCGTCTGATTGACGGGATCCTGTATTGTGATTGTGTCTGATTGACGGGATCCTGTATTGTGATTGTGTCTGACGGGATCCTGTATTGTGATTGTGTCTGACGGGATCCTGTATTGTGATTGTGTCTGATTGACGGGATCCTGTGTTGTGATTGCGTCTGATTGACGGGATCCTGTATTGTGATTGTGTCTGATTGACGGGATCCTGTATTGT
>JAZEWT010000013.1:6055059-6073620 GCA_036362905.1 Mordacia mordax
TGATTGTGTCTGATTGACGGGATCCTGTATTGTGATTGCGTCTGATTGACGGGATCCTTCCTGTATTGTTGTTATGTGTGATACAAGAGTAGGTAACAATTGAGTGCGCTGCGCTGGCTGCGTGCACGCACTAGGGGAGTGGCCACACCTGCTCTGATGTCACGTGCGGTGTCATGAACGCAGAACGTACATCAAGTTGTTTCTTATAGGAAAAGTGCTCTGGCTTGCGTCGTTGGGGTTTCACGGAACCTAGCGCCGACATAAACTTGGGAACCGGTGTAATATTACGTTTAGTCAACTTAAGGAAGAACCAGTAAGGGTTCAGACAAGTTTTAGGCTGAGTCTATCTAAGGGAAAATCAGTAGAGGGCCATACAACGTAGGGCCGGGCGGGGATCGAAAGATGTTTATTATTACAGCAGGAAGTACCAAGTGAGCTTGCAAGCTCTAAATGCATGATATTGACGCCTGACCCCATCGCAGCCGCCGCCGCCGCCTCCACACGTTCACCCCGGCTCAATGCACACGCCCTACTCTCAGCACAAGCGTACTAACCACCACCCCACACAACACTTGCAGCACACACCATGCTCACTCATCTGCGCGTTGCAAACGCACAGTATAGCAAATCGACCACCATGCCCTCGCCCCCCGGAGAGAGTTTTTTTTTAATCCAGAGACGTGACTCCTCACTTAGAACAGCTCTGTCAATGAATTTTCCGCAAAAGACGGGGGTAACATTGAATAATACGGGGGGCCGTAGTTGAGGGGGGCCCGATGTCATACGGCCATGCTGCGGGGGGGCCTGAGATTGGATTATGGAATTGGTGCGTGAATGGAGAGTTAGCATTTGAAGAGAGGGCAGCGGTGTAATTAGCTGCGGAGGGGCGACAATGTTCCGACGGATTTGTTTTGTTAGGCACGGAGAGGGTAGGGGCGCCGCTTTTAAAAAAAGGCAAGAGTACTTCTTCACGACAGCGGCTTTAGCCTCCGCAACATGGAAACCCCGTCCCATTCATCTGCAGACTCTGCCCCACTGTGAATCATAGCCGCTGTGATCGCCGCGTGTTATAAGTTATGGGATTTCAAACGTCAGACATTGTTATTGATGATTGTCATTGCAACTGTATTCACAAAATAAGACAAGCTCACAGGTATCCACTACGCCCAACCACAATGTAAGTACGAAACCGTTAAGGATAATACAGATGACCGTCAGCATTATATAAAATAAAATTGTCCGTGTCTCCTGTATCATTGAGAGAGATGGCAATTAATCACGTATAGACTTCATTATACAGTACGTATGCCCACGCCCTTAATACACGTGGGGACTGGTACACGTTCGAATGAATATTTTCAGTCGGTGTGCATTTTCACAAGAGACACGCACGTGTTTTATCGTTGTGTTTTATTTTTCCTTTCGGGATATGGTGAGAACAAACGAGAGACGAATTAAATGTAACAATGCAACCAAGAATAAACATGTTGCATAGCAATAATAATAATAGTATTCAAGTAGAAGTTTATTTTGGTGACCTAGGTTAACTTCAAATAGGACCCCATGTTAATTTCTCACCTTGTTACACAACATTATTTTGGTTCATGATAGATTGTTTTGTATTAAATCGCGTCGAACGCCCTCCGTCACCTTACACAACCTGTGACTAAAGTTGTCAAGTGAACAAACAAGGCCAGTTTATTATTGTTTCAGCAGCACTGGCGTGTGATGGAATGCAATGGATAATAACAGCGCCTAAGTGTTTATTGGTGGAAATGTTAACAGATTTTCCAAACAAAGGCTGGCAAATTAATAAGAACGGTTGCACTTCCAGAGCGCTTTTCACCGGAAGGTCACAAATTGCTGCACAAAGCTACAGTAGGAGCAACTGATTTGGCTGAAATATCTCTGGCTGAAGCATTCGGTGGAGCGCTGTCGCCAGCAGTCCACACAACGGGGTAGCGAAGTCACAACTTGTGGTGACACATTCGCTATTCTTAATGGAAGGCGTCATAGCTCTACGTGCTTTCGTGTAGATTGACATGATGATAGAAACTGAAATCAGCTTGTGTGGATCCAGGCACGTTGAGTGAAACGTCGGACATCATGCCAAACCTAAAAACACACTGGGAGTCATGCAGCACAGTCCCTCAGTGTCTGTGCAATCGTGTTGATTAGGCATGACCACCAGGCCCGCTCTACTAGAGACTCAGATTGGCAGTGACCTTAGGTAATTTTACCTAAAACAATATCTGTGCAGCCTCATGGAAGAATGGACTTGGTGAAATAATAATAATGATTGCACTTCCAGAGCACTTTTCACCCGAGGGTCACAAATCGCTGCACAGAGCTGCACAGAGAACAGCATGTCAGCAAGAACAATGACATATGAAGGGCAACTCAACAACAATAAAAAAATTTGTTTTCTGTTTTTAACAAATTTGAGCTGTGGAGAGAACGGCACGTCAACAATAACATCTGAGTAGTTCAAGTGAAAATAGAACCCAAAACGCCCACGAGTGTCATGGACATTGCCTCCACTTTATATTTCTTTTGAAATAATAAACTCAAATGTCACCTGTAATTTTCCGCAACCCAAGGCGCAGTTGGCTCACTGCTTGCGTGAACTGCAGCCACCACGAATCCCCTGTACTCTTTTGCTATGTAGCAGAATTTTACATTTTACACAGCAGAAGGAACTGTTGAGCTATATAGCTCTTGTCAACAGTTGTCCAGCAGGGAGGGTTAAGGAAAGTACATTTCAGAGTAACGTAGGCAATTACATTTGTGAATACAATTAACCTGAGCAGTATGTCTTTGAACTGTGGCAGGACACCGCAGTAACCAGCAGAAACCCACACGGATTCGGGAAGAGCACGCAAATTCTACACAGAGAGATATCCGAGCCAGGATTCAAACCAGAGGATTCTTGCTGTTAACTAGTAGTGCTGCTCACCGCGCCATCGTGTCGGGAACGGGCCTCTTGTGGTGGAAATAAAGGAGTTATATTCCCAGCATCTGGTCCGTCACAGACGATCCAACCCATACAGGTCATACACACGGACTCGTACACAGGGAGTCCGACGGCACGTATACACGACCACAGTTGTCTATACCGAAGAAACACAGCCATACCTCATTCATATCTACACGGTTGGCACACGCCAGTTCTTAAGCAGATTCACGCGAGCACAAACAAGCACTCCCGTTCACAGACACACGCATGTGGAAGGAGTATTAATCAAGGCCCGAGGAAGTGTCACTACCTGATGCTATAGGTAGGCATTCCGAAGGAGATTTACCTTGATTGGATATGTGTTGAGGTTACCTGTTAGTGCTAGAAGCCAGTCGTAATAACAGTGATTTGATTTTGATAGAGACGTTCTTAGCAGCGCTTTACAAGCGATAAGCAACTGAAATCTCAACCCAACATATTGGAAAGGAGGCCAACCCCCATGGCAGCCCTGTGTGGCACGAGGTGACTCAACAACTGCCCTGCAATCCGACATTTGTCTGACAGCATGAGATGATGATCGCTATGTAAGACTTCAATTTACTACTTTTCATGTCCATGTTTGAAATTTTGAAAAATGTGAACCCTGAGGAGGTGGACGCAGAATGGCTTATCCGTGCAAACAACATCAAGAGGATCTTTAAAGCCCACTCTGAAGTAAACGGAGCATTGTTTTAAATGGTTCATATACAGCATTAGCCTTTATTAACCAGTGCGGCCTGCCAGATTCAGCACTCACGAACCCGGCTCAAGCCTGTAGGATGCTGGTTACGTCATCACGTAGATGTGCGTAGCGACGCCACTACACGCGTACATGTGCGCCAACTTCCAGCCAGCAAGCAAACTTTTATTTGTCTAATTTACTGTAGTGTGGTATCAGCAAAGTTCGGAGTGTCAACAATAACACCACTTGATAATCTTCAAACAAATTAACTCCATCAGCTCCTATCAATCCAATGTAGGACCCTCTTGAAAAAAGAAACAGAGAACCCAGAGTGGATTTCCGGGATAAATCATGAGTAGATTAGCTGATTAAATCAGAAAGAGCCTGGTGGGTTCTCTGTTCTAGATCACCTCGTAAGTTCGGGAGGAGAAGGCTGCATGAGATGAGGCGTTGCTATCGAGACGCGGAAACGGAAGGATCAGATTTGCGAGTTTTTCCAGGAGGGACCCAATTCGTGGTCCATCCCCCCCCCCCCGCCGAGAGGGGTGGATGCTAGGATGCTACTTGGTGCCGTCTTTCCGTGGTCTTCCGAAGTGCGTGAGTTCTCATTCACCACTCACTGGGATTTCTGTCTGGAGTGGCAGCATACCCTGTCAGAGACAGTTATTCTATTTGTTCCTTAGATTGTCCCGAGCATTTTTACTCGAATAACGATCACTTATTAGTGCAAACAACGCATTTTCAATCAAGCAGTATCTATAATCATCTATTTTTAGAAGCATTTTTTGTTCGCCCACCCCAATTTCATTTGTGCTTAGTGGCATCAGGAGCTAAATTGAATTTAGAATGCTCCCAGTGCGTGCGGTGCATCACCGCCCGTACTGGAGAATGGAAGGTGACATCGTAAATCTTCTTGTGAGGTCTCGTCAATTGCCTCCTACCCAGACCGGAGACCCCGCAATTTCTCACACGCTCTGCTGTAGAGATGATCGCCGCATGTCAAACCGGATATTCTGATCACCGACGGAAATACGAGGAGTATTGAATGATGCACACGTATCTATACTTCATTGTGCAATCATGGGTGAGCGCTTTGAGAACCATCAACTCGCTGCGCTTGCGAACCCGGTTTAATCACCAGGGCCTCACGGCTGCGAGTGACATTCGCATCAAGCAGTGCCTGACTGACTGCCATCACGAAGCCCACTGAGCCAGCGGCCACATAAGATGCACTACTGCGTGTGAATGCAAATCGCGAAGGTGCTGCTGCTGCTGTTGCTGCGTGAGCCCGCGTTGTGATGCAGGAGCAGCACAACCACTGAGCGAGGGTTTCGCATTGCGATGCAGCAGAGGCGGCGGGTCCCGCTGCGTGAGAGGCATTTCAATTCGCGTCAAAGTTAAACTCGCGTCAATATTTGTCGCCACATTGATGCGCTTAACGTTCGTGCCGCGTGCGGAAACGAGCGGGGTGCAATTCCCTTACACGCGCAGCAGCGCAGGATAAAATCCGATCCCTGGTTGCGGGAGGCGGAATGGTACGGTCAGGCTGAATTGTGAATTCCACTCGTGTGGCAGTCGCGGTAAGGGTAAATGTTAGCACGTGTCCGCGCCGTGCATGCGGTAAAGCCTCCGTCTCTCCTCCTCTCCGGTGCCACCGCGCTCTCGCACTTGGCTTCAGCGAGGATTGCGTCTTCACCGCGGGCGTCATAACTCAACAGGAGCCTCTCCCCCCCCCCCAGCGTGAGCGTCCCTGCACCCTGCGGGCAGCACGCAGCCGCGGATCCTCCGTCACGTCCACGGGCTGCTGGGGACGCGGCTCTGAGGGGGGGGGGCGGGGAGAGCGCGGCCAGGGGATCGGCCGAGTAGCTCTCGGCTCGAGCAGCAGAGAGAGAGAGAGCGGCCGCGGCGATGATCACAATGGCCAGCGCCGTAACATCCCAGCAGCAGCAGCAGCAGCTCGGACTCGCCCTGGAGCTGGAGCCTCCAGACTCCCGCAAGCGGCCCCTGGAGACGCCCACCGAGGCTGGCAGCACCAAGAGGAGCAACACGGGCGGTACGGCTCCACGCACACATCGAGACTGGGACACAGCAATCAGAGTCACGCAGACACACGCGCACACAGACACGCAGACATTAATACAGGCGTAGACACAGTGATACGCAGCTGTCGCCTGACTCAAAATCGCGGAGAGGTACAAAAATACAAAGACTTTCGGACCGACGCAGACGCACGCATAGACATAAGCAGACACACACAGACACATTGTCGTTTAAACCTAAACCGTTCAGAGACAAACACACCCATTTGTATAGACCAAGAGACACACGCACAGGCACAGAGACATACAAAGAGACACGCACATAGAGCGACACACGTGGACACAGAGACAGATAGTGCGACATAACACGTTCAGAGGCATTCGGAATAACACAAGAGACTCGTGATATAAAGATCAAAGACAAAGATCCCCCATATAGCCTTGACAGACTGTCGGGTCAAGTGCCGTTAGACACACACAAGGACAGGGACACGGCAACGCTGGCGCACGCTGAGACAAAGACACACAGACACGGTGAGCATCACACACACGTCCTACTGCAGCATGGGGCCGCTTATGGGCACAGGCGACGCAAATGTTGCGGTATAATTTAATTATTTATCATTTCAAACAAACTACTCGAACACCATTGAGTTCCGAGTTTATGCGGTCGGCCGACCGACGATGATCACAATGCGCGCACACAACGCCCGCTGTATCGCTCCGAGTTTTGCTTTGTATGTAATTTGTTTGTTTTTTTACACAAACGCAGGCAGCAGAAAGACTCATTTCAGGAAACACCACCGTGATCGTTTCTGTAATCTTCTCGCGCGCGCGTCATGGCAGCAGCAATATGTTCCCGAGCTAACTGCCAATGTCCAGGTCCATTGGTTTCAGGAGAGCGCACGTGTATAAATTAAGCTCCTTCTCAAATCTTAACATTATAATTTTAAAAAAATGTTAACAAGTATGATGATCATGTTTTTAAACGTCCCATCAGGCTTATCTCGCAGAGAGCGCCTCTTGTCTGCTCACACGCTCGATCTTGTGACATATTCTCCACGACGACCGCTAACTAGTGCTTGTATTACACGAATAATGTAGCCGTTAGCTGTGTTGGTTGTGGTGGGGGGGGGGGTGTGGGTGACGAGGTCCACACTGGCGTGCGGGCAGTGCGGTGCGAGGCTGAGAATCCCCTTCCTCCTCCTCCGATGCCGGCAGCGCAGTGCAGGAGGAGGCGGAGGACGTGCCCGCGTTACGAAGTGAGCTCCACCGCACGGCGCATAGGTGCGTGCGCGTGGACCGTCTGTCCATGAGACGCAGCCTAGATTATAAGACGCACTTTGCCACCCCTCTAAAAACGTCGAGGTTGCGTCTTATTATCCGGCATGTTCCTGTGAGACCAGATTTGCGTCATTTGATTGACAGCCGGTACAAGTTTTTAGAGTACGTCTTACTTTCTGGTGCGTCTTAGAATCCGGAGGACACGGTGACCATGTGCACAGGTACGTGTGTGCGTGTGCGCAGTATACCTATTTTTGTGCGTTCGTGTGTGGAGTACATTATATATATATATTCTCACGTGAATAAGCGTGCGTGTTTCTATACCCATGGGCATAGGTGTGTACTGTATTTGTGTGACCTATACTGTACAGGCTTGCAGTGTTGTGTAAAATAATCATATGGTTATAGCCTCAGGTCTTCGCTGAATGTGTGCGGGGTTCCGCTTTGGGCTGTTCAGAGAAACCTTGTTCACGAACGACGCCTGTGTGTGGGAGGGTAGGAAGCTATCGCTGGACAGAACCCATGAGCGGATAGGGATGCACTGTATAACAAGACGACAACGACGGTCGCCAATCGCCACTAAGTGGCGGTGACGTCGCCACGGCGCTTGTGCCAGACCATGTGCACTTTGAGAGCACGTGAAGTGTATAAGGCATACTGGCAGGCGGTCACGGGACAAGCCCAGGTGCTATGGGTTGCCTAAGACGACTGGGAAATTTACCACCTGTGTTCCCCACTCTGCTTGCTGGCTGCATCTTAGCTGTCCGGCGCTCAGCTCGCTCTTGTTAGCGTCGCTCTTCCACCCTCCGCTGTTGTTGGAGGATTATTGCCTTCAACTGCCCAGTTGTGTCTTGCAAAAATGCTGATCTTGACACCAATGGTACTATTCTTCGGCACGTCCACTCAGCTCCATCTCCTCCTGCGCCACATTAGTCCATCTCTTGGGCATTGGTAGCTGGGCTTGTGGGCTATATCACCCAGCCAGCGCAGATTCGCCTGCCGAAGGAGCTGACCTATGGAACTATGTCCAGGTCTTTTAAGAATCTGTGAGCGTCTCACGCAATCCACCATGGTTAATCATCGGATGCATCGTAGACAGGCCATCCTTAATGTTTCAAACCGGCAAAGATTTTTCATTAGAGGGTTCTATATTTTACAAGCACAGGGAACAAAGGGCATAACTATGACTGAAAAGAACCAGAGCTTCGTGCGGTAACAAGAGGCCAGGCAACTTCCACACAGCGTTACGCAGCTGACAAAAATGTAATGCCGCTCGACTGATTTGGAGTGAGACCTTCACTGCCAAATTGGAAACTGGTCAAAAGCACAACCACTCAAAATCAGTAATGGGGAGTTCACCTGCAGTGTTTGATGACACAAAACATTCAGGCAGGTACTTAGTTTTTGTGGGACTGATGCAAAGACTTTTGTGGCGTGTCTCAGGTTCAGCACCAATTGCCGGATAATCAGCAAACGTATCATTGTTGACGTTCCAGGCCATATTAGAATGTGTCCAGTAATCATAACGTGTCTTGTGATAAGCCTAAAGACTCAACTATATTTATCTAATATGTTCATACTTTCCGCCCTTTTGTAAACATAAAATTGTCCCGATTGCCTATATATGTACAGAGTAAATATATAAACGAGCAGCGGGATTTCCACGCTTTCCACACAGCCCTTGCTTCCATACGGTATCCAAGAACATAAGTTACAGACATTGCAATGCCATATTTGGAGTCAGCAGCATAGACGAAGAAAAACATCTCCAAATATATAAACGTTCATAAAACTTAGATTGAACATACATAAAATTCGAATTATTTTTACCCCAAAAAGTTGGCTTTGTACAATGTTCTAGTTACAGTATGAGCAAAGACTCAATGCCAAATGTCAGTTTTGCAGTTCTTCTCGAGCGTTAAAATGCTCTACATTACACACTCCACGCAGTATCTCGCGACCGGCCACGATTATTTCAATGCCTCCTCTGCTCACCGGAATATAGGCGGCACAGAGTCGGTGGATGCAGATCGCACCGTTGCTCGCAATCATGATAACACGCGTGCAAATGTTGGCCAATGTTGATTGAACTCGTCATCTCGTCGCGGTAGATAAAATACCATTTGCCGAGGACTGTTTTGCGTAGAACCACCAGGCGGTTGCTGCACCTCCACAGTAATGTCGAGCGCAGTCTCCTATCAATGGTTGCCAATGAATATAAACACTGATTTTTATTCAAACTTGAGGATCGGTTTTGGAGCACAATTCGAACATCGCATCTCACCGGAATCACTCCAGCAATGCCCAGCGCTGCCCTTTGGAGCATTACCTGCCAAGCGACGGTAGACACATTTTTACACTTTGCGTTAAAAACAAAAAATCCTACCTCCAAATGACAAACGTTCAAACCAATGTAACATTACTGACTGAAAACGTGTTTTGAAAACCTATGAAGGACACGTTTGTCTCGTGGTATTTGGAGCTGGCAATGGCCAGGCTAGCGAACCGCCGTGTCGGGGCAAGGGGGCGCGCGGCCCGCAGCTGCCGCGACACCCGCACCGCGCTGACTGACGACTGGAAGGAACGCTTACATGATAGAGCCACGGCTAGATGCGCTTCCAGCATCTTCGCTCACCTACAGCAGCAGTGCCCACGGCCTGCAAGAAGGCGTCATGTCTGTCACTGGCAGGTGATTTTGCCAGTGGCTATTTCAGTTTATATAATGTGCACGTCATTTATAACATTTAGACCGGTGATGCTGATATTGATGGCCTATTCGTTTCGTGTTTTAAAATAGCTTCACGGGATTTTAATACGCACTATGGTTTTTGTGTTTTGCTTTATTTTCCGTGGCATTTTGTCAGCAGAAGGTTATGGATTTAAAGCTTTCACTTCTGGAGAGTATTTCAATTTTTTGAACGTGTTCCTGCAATGATTAAAACGGCCGAGCCTGGGTGCCCGAGGCCTCGAACTGTAAACAAATGTCTATTTGGCAGTTCACTGTTCGCTGTGGCACAAGGTGACATTTCCACAGCCTGTAGATATTAACTAGTTTCTGTGTGAATTAATACAAGATAAGAGGTGGACATTAGCAACTACTCCATGGTTATCTTTATGCCAGTACAAAGATGTAAACAAAATAAAAATATTACACCATTTCTGGCAATAATGCAGGGCATTAATATTTGCGTTGTCCTGAGCTGATTGCCTTTGGCAACACGTGGCTAACACTGAGACTAGACTCTAAATAAAGCCGTCTTTGATGTGGGTCAATCAGTTTCAAGGACAATGCATACATTATCAAAGCATTTTGTTTGCCTGTTTTGCCACTAGTATGTGTATTTTTTTTTGGCAAACTTTACACTTTGTGAAAGGTCTATTTTTTACATCTTTGTACTGGCAACAAGATGCCCATAGATCTCAATAACCACTTGAGCAGCTGTGGAACGTCGAACCTATATATATATATATATACAAAAATCAATTTAAATAGCTGATTGCTTCGAAAACCTACATCATTACAACATGAATAGCCACTCATCAATGTGTAGGCTGACCTGGGGACGCTATTGCACAGGTGTAATGGCCTTGGTGATCACTCAAACGGTCACTCGAGCGAAAACTCAGCTCAATTGCATTCATCCACAAATTCTGCAATCCACGTTTCCCGTTCCCCTGCTCCGCTGTGACAGCTGACCTCTTCTGTCCTTTTGGTTACACTTTGCACGTTGATGCAGTGATCAAAGCACATCATCGTGGACATTTTCAAAACTGTTGATAATGCAGCCATTGCCATAATGTCATACATTTCATAGCGACGGGCACCCGTGTGTGAAATGGATCTGCAATAACAATAATAATTGCATTTATATAGCGCTTTTCACCCGAGGGTCACAAAGCGCTGCACATAGCTGCGGAGAGAACAGCACGCAAGCAACAACTACATTAGAACGGAAAATCAGCAACATGGTGTATATGACATACGTGTGAGTGATCATTTTATGAGACGTCACTTTTCTTGTGGGAGATCAGGGTGAGAATACGTTTGATGAAACAAGAAGTGAGTGGTATTTGTGGCGGATATTTCTCAGCTGAAGTACCTTTGGTAATTGTGTGACTTGCAGAGAGTGAGGAGCTAGGGGGATCTCTTGCAGTGTGGGGGAGCGATGGCAGATTGAGAGTGGTTTGGTTTGAGGAAGTTCATCTATAGATGGGTCAGAGTACTTCAGTGCAGCTGCGATGACCTTGTGAGTGTTTATGTTTTATACGTTCCATATCCCTAAACCACATACGAGGTTAATGATATTTTGTTTGAAATGAAACTCAGACTCAAAGTGATGGATATTTTATAATTGTTTCTTTGTGTCTGTTAAATATGGCAATTCATGACATTGCCAAATAACGCATTAATCATTCGTTCATTATCAATACCCGCTTAATCCTGTACAGAGTCGCAGGGGGGCCAGAGTCCATCTCGACCGACAAAGGCTGCAAGGCGGGTAAATACCCAGGATGTGACGCCAGTACATTACAGGGCACACTTTTTGGGGAAATTTACTCAGCAGTCTAATAAACCGAGGCAGCAACGTGTCTTCGATTAGATGTATTTTATTATAATTTTAATTCAAAACTGATTGCATGCATTGCTAATAACTTGTAAATGATGTGGGACAGCTGTAGGACTTTTATTTGCAATATAATTGGTGCAAAGTGTTCAAGGTGACAAGTCTCACGACCGCTCAGCCATCCAGCCAACTTTGTCAAACAGTGATTGTTCCATTTCCTAAACACTCTTACGTGAGCACCTGTCCCACAGCTATAAACAGTGGCACCATTTTCTAAAGTTTTGCAAGAGTAATACATCATTGCTTATTAATATCGATACTTTAAATTTAAAAAGCAATTTTGTTGGTTATTTGCTTTTTATTTTGCGTGGATACCTTTAGCAGAGTTTATTATTTTTGACGTCCTGGAAAAGAGTAAATGTAATGCAAGCGTACGACTTTGTATGATACTAGTCATCTGTCCCTCTGCCATTTGTCTTGGTGTCTGTCCATACATCCATTCCTTAGCCCTGTCATTGATGACATTCGGTTGTTATGCGTGTTTCACCATCATCGGCAAGAAACATCTACTATTAGTTTACAGTGTTGGTGGAACATTATTTTATTTCATAATGTAGGGTTATCTGAGCGTGAATATACGCACCTATCATTAAACATTTCGTAGGCAGACAAGATGCGTAACAAATGCATTGCAGAGAAGAGTTACGAAAAGAAAATTAATAAGAATAATTACAGAAAAGCAAATTAGATTTCTTGGACATGTAATGAGAAAACAAGCGACTGAATATGAATGTGTTTTGACTACTGGGGAAATTATAGGTGCTGCATGAATCCGGAGAGAGCAATAAATTAAGTCGCAAAAGCAATTTGAACAATTGTATGCAAGTGGGAGGAGTAGCTGATGGAAAATTGTTGAGTAAATATCACGGACGGAGCTAAATGGAACGAAGGCCGTGATCACCACCGTCTTTGAGAAAGGACACGGCTCATCATAGCGCTGGCGCTCGGGGCGGGGGAGCGAGCTGATTACGTGCGTGACGTGCTGATGCACTGCCTACTTTTGCTCAATTCATATAATTTTCATATTTTGTTTAGCAATGATTTTTTTTTTTCAAGAACAATTTCATCACTAAGCAGAAATATATACAGAACCGCAGCAAAGCCACATAGGAGCGTTCAATACGCGCAAGTAAATTGAAAATACATCAATCGCTTACTGGTAGACTGATATGTGGACAATTTATAGGGTCGAGCAAGCACATGAACGCAAAGTACAGCAGTCGTGCTGTTACTTGTGTAACGGAGTTACAGTCGAGTAAGACTTTTAAAAAGAGCTGCATAGCTCAACGGTTCCTTCCATATCAAATAAAAACTGACTGACTCGCAACTCATTCGTTACTTTAGCTTCAACACAAGCGTTCAAGTGGCCGAATATGATTCTGTTTAATGTTGGAAAACATCATGGCACATCATGATGATATGATCTTGGCACACCATCATCATTACTTTTACCTTCATTATGCATGTTCATCCATCATTGTTGTAAACTATCATTTGGCGATCTGGGCTGGCCACTAGATGGCGATGTTGCGATCGGTTCCGAGCCGAGAGAACAGCCTGTAGCTGAACACTGGGATCGGGCATTAATCAAACTTGTTGCTGACACGCCGTTCTCTCTGCAGCTCTGTGCAGCGCTTTGTGACCCTCGGATGAAAAGCGCTCTAGAAGTGCAATTATTATTATTAGATAGACTACATGGGTAATCCGTGAGAGAGCACAGGCAACCATGGAGGTTTCGTAAATTTTATGATTCTTGTGTTTGTCTAGAACAGTGGTTCCCAACTCTTATGGTCCAGTGAGTCACTAAACATGGTCACCCACCATGCAGTAGCAACGTATTTCACGATTAACTTGACTTGTATTTACTGGCAGTACTGAGATGGATGCCACTTCTCGTTTTGCAATGGCATATAAAAATAAGAGTGCTTTCAGAAAGAAAAAAAAATGTCATCTCATTGTCAGAAGCTGCTTAGTCCTGTACAGGGTCGCGGTGAGCTGAAGCCTATCCCGGCAGACACTGGGCACAAGGCAGGGATATACCAACGATGGGACGCCAGTCCATCACCGGGCACTGCGGGAAATTTAGTCTGCAAACCAATTAACCTATGCAGCAGCATGATTTTGGACTGTAGGAGGAAAGCGGAGTGCCCAGCGAAAACCCACGCAGAGAACATGCAACCTCCACACAGAAAGGCACCCGAGCCCAGATTCGAACCCGGTATTCTTGCTGTGAGGCGACAGCGCTACCCACTGGGCCACCGTGTATGCATCTGTAATAATGCAGGTTCGTCGCGGCTTGATGCATGAAAATTGCTCTCCAAAGCTGTTCTTCCGGGATAGCCGTGCCGAGCGTTCCAACTCTCTGCTTCGCGACGTTTCGCCTCCCATGTTGGAGGTATCATCAGGCAATACGTCGTGCAGGAGAGATAAGAAACACTCGACACGGCTATCCCGAAATAACAGCTATGGAGAGCAACTATCAATCATTGTGTCTGCGACGGTGCAACGAATTACTTCCAACAGCCTTGCGGGCCGTCCATCAGTGCATGGTCCCTGCACCACATGTTATGAACCAATGGTCCAGACCAGTGACGGTTCCCAAGCCGCTTTTGCGGCACACAGAGCCACTCACTGTGGGAGTCAGTGTGGGTGGGAATACGCTGCAGCTGCGAGAGAATTCACGATCCCGGCTCCTACCGATCTTATCGAGCGCAAGGAAATTAAGTGACGCTGCCAAAATCCATGACAATTTGCTTGACTGCGCGTCTGTGTGCGCAGACGCGCAGTGTCTGCGTGTCTCTTGTATGTTGGAGAGCGTACGTGTCTGCGCCTCCCTGTCTCAATGTTTGCGTGTCTCCGTGGGCTTGCCCAACGGCGCGTGCGAAGGAGTTGAGGGCTGGGCGATGTTGTTGGTTGCCGCGAGGAGCAACGATGCATCGATTCATTGACATTCAGCCTGAGCTCGGTGTACACGCGCCGAATAGCGTGTGCAGGAATCGATCTCTCGCACGCGTTATATGTAATGGGTTCGCGTGACTCCGTGGAAATGCAGCCACTTGGAGATGCCACCATTCAATGCGACAACGAGAAATGAATCACCGAACGAATCAACTCGTGACCTTGAATTGCGACAATCCATCACAAACGCCAGGGCATGAATCGTTATATCCCCAAACTCGGATATAGGGAGGAAATTGGGGGATAATAACAGGATGTGGGGGGGGGGCATTCTTTTAGAAATACTCAATTTGATGGTGAAAATCAACTTTTCAACATGTGCTTGATGAACAATGTGAAAATCAGTGTATGTCACTCACAGATGGTTGCACAATGAACTTAAATAATTCATCCAATCCCCTTGATACACATACTCAACAGAGTGAGTAAACAACTCTATACATACATTGGTTTGTTGGTTTGTTTGCAGGTTTCAACTCAATAAGCAGGATATTGCCGTTAAAATTCAATTATTGCGCTATTGTTAGAGGTTGTAGTGTGAGTTAACAGTACTCAGCTGGTTGCGCTGCCGTGTTTAAATTCGGACGAGAGCGCACGATTAAATCGGGTTTTCACAATTTCCAGTGCGTTAATAATCTCAGCCCAGTAAAAAAAAAACCCCCATCACTATTATTATGATTATTATTAACCGCTTAATCCTGTATAGGGTCGCGGGGGACGGGAGCTGATCTCGGCAGACACATGGCGTAAGACAAGGATATACCCAGGATAGGATGCTAATCTATCAGAGGGCACCAGGGGTAAGTTAGTCAACCTAATTAATCTAGGCAGCTTGGCTTTGGACTGTAGAAGTCAACCGGAATACCCGGCGAAAACCCACGCCGACACGGGGAGAACATACAAACTCTACATAGAGAAGCACCCGAGCCAGGGAATCGAATCTGGGTCCTTCTGAATGTCAGGCGAAACCGTTCCGCCCAAAACCTTATATGAAGCTTAAAGAGGAACGTAACGCATTGATAGCATTGCAATTGCTATTCAGATTATTAGTAAATGTCCAGGTCTGAGAGTGATGTGCATTGCTCTCTAATAGGACATGTGACATTGAGCTGCCTCCTCGTGGAGAAAAGAAGTCACGTGCGCGAGAATAAGTTCTGTGATCTCTGCTGCTGCGGCCAACCCTCTCTCTAACATGGGGGTGCACTGCCCCGTGACAGTTGTCAATCAGACGCTCGTCTCAACGCATGATGACAAGGATTGGGAAGACAACTGTGGGGGTCGCTATCAACAGCCCCTTGCCCCCCATCGCGCCACCCCACGTTGGAGACTCGCGTGGTAACAGCCGGGGGGAGGGACGGGGTAGCCCCCCCCGCCCCTCCCTCCACTCCAGCGTGCCCCCCACCGAGCGCCCCCTGTAGGGCCGGGGAGAGTGGAGCAGTGCACGTGGGCCGTGGCGGGCTGTGCCTCGCCGTGATGGAGTGTGGAGACGCACCCCGTCACCGCACTGCCTCTCGCGCTCCGCCAGCGCTATTGTCTCCGCTTGTCGAGCGAGCGCTGCGCGCCTAACGACGGGGTCCATTACCGCTCTTTGCCCATAGCGAAATCCAGAGCCCAATCGAGTCTGTGAAACGCGCTGATCGCCGCACCACTGCCGTACACACACACACAGCGCCCTAACCACTGCGCCACTGCTCTCCACGCACAGCGAGCTAACCGCTGCCTCCCCACACACACACACACAGTGCGCTAGCCACTATGCCACCGCTCCTCACTCAGTGCACACAGCACACTAACCGCTGCATCATCGCTCCCCAAAGACCTACTGTGCTGCGGACACCATCACTCCCGCCCGGCCCCGAGTAGCCAATGCCCCAGTGTACGGTCCGAACACCTATCCCCGTCCTTCAACGGTAACCCTCGCCGCTCCACACAACTCACTCGCGGTTACTCCAAGCCCCGTAGGGAGACTATGGGCCACTTCCCCCACCGTGCCACCGATCTTACCTATACAGTGCCATGAGTGCCTCGCACAGCTGCATCCCTACTCTCTCCCAATCCACACCCTCGTCTGCCCATCCCTATCCGCTGCTGCTTTCCTCCACCCTTCCTGTCTGATCTTCGGAATAACGAAACCATTCCACATCCTGGGAAAAACCTTGAGATTTACACCTCAGATACCGAGGTCTCTGAGCGAAAACCCATTAAAGTGGGGCGCAAGGTACATCGAGTGGACTTTTGGTGGCTAAACCACTGCTTCGTGGGCTGTGTGCGTGTGTAGCGCCGGCCGTGGCACCATGCAATATTTAGTTGTTGAGAAATGCTTTGGACAATTGATATTATCGAAAATCATCATGCTATAATTAAATAATCCATGATTGATTGTGATTGGAAAGTCCTATCGTTAAAACGAGTACGTTTCAAAACACAGTATGTACATTGACATAACTCATCCTCATTGAATTATAGTGCACATATGCAGAGTTACATTTATCTATATATAAATGTATATAATTTTACAGGTCTGTCTATTATTGTGTAACGCAGGATCTGCGAGTGCGCGAAATAGGAGGAACAGTTGTGCGCGGATGTGAACCCCCCTGGATCCCCCCCAGATCTGAACAAGCATGGTGGGGTAGCGCAGGATGAACCGCATGTCCACTATCTTACAGGGGTATAACGAATTTAATATTTGCATTCAGTTCCGTTCAGTAGCCGCTTTAGCCTGTACAGGATCCCGAGGGTCGTAGCCTATCCCGGCAGATACAGGGCGCAAGGCGGGGCTATTCTCAGGATGCGACGCCAGTACATCGCAGGGCACGTGGAGAAATTTACTCAGCAGACCAATTAACCTAGGCATCAGTGTATGTTTGGACGGTGGGGCGAAACCAGAATACCCGGCGGAAACCCACGCGGACACAGGGAGAATACGCAAACGCTTCACCGAAAGGCACCCGAGCCGGAAATCAAACCTGGATATTCTTGCTGTGAGGCAGCAGCGCTATTCACTGCGTCACCGCGCCACCCTAATAATTGGATTTTATACGTAAATGAACAATTTATCTCAAGAGAAAAATAGTAAATCGGTATAAGTATGTGTATTTCATTAACTTGCATAAGTAATTCTGGTTCATTACCATTTACAGAAATTGATTTATTGTCAAGTTAAAATATGTACACATTTTACAGGTGATGTTTTTCACGTCGCCTACCAAACCATCGCCCTCCCGCCCGCCCGTGCGTTATTTAAATATTACGTGATTTCACACCGTATAGCCTAATTACGTCACACGCATCGATATGAATGCGTCACCAGGTGCGTCTACTCCCTATTAACACAAGCAACCTGCCGTTTGTTTTGAAGCGTCGCCAGTGGTCGATCATCCGAGCGTATGACGTCACAATGAATACATCGCAAGGACAAACGTGTGAGCAGTGGGGATCTACTCGAGTGAGCGAGGAATCCGAATCATGTCGGAGTTTTCATCAACGCTGGCAACTCGCGCGGAAATATCATTCAATGACGCGCGAACATTCACACCGTAATGTTGTTTAAAAAAATAAACCGAATCATGTCGGAGTTTTCATCAACGCTGGCAACTCGCGCGGAAATATCATTCAATGACGCGCGAACATTCACACCGTAATGTTGTTTAAAAAAATAAATTTTCCGATGACTTGACCAGTTTTTAAAAATATAATATTTAATCTTCAAGTTTAGTCTTAAACTATCATGTGACAGGTTGTCCGGCTAGTCTATTAATAAAATAAGGCTAGGCATGCGTCAGGTCGCAGATAATATCTTGGCTTTTCATTGGTTGACAACATTTGTGACGTCATAACCAACTCATTATGGCGTACAGAATATGCTGTATTTATTTTATTCTCATCTCATTATCTGAAACCGCTTAATCCTATATAGGGTCACGGTGAAGCCGGAGCCTATCCCGGAAACACAGGGCGTAAGGCAGGAATACACCC
>JAZEWT010000013.1:6105565-6125368 GCA_036362905.1 Mordacia mordax
GGCTCACTGGGCGAGCCGCCTGATTGGCCGTGCAGCGGCCGATGACATTTAAAGCACTAATTTAAAAAAAATTAGTGTTTGGCCACCAGCTTTTAGTCTGTATCCTAAGAAAGTTTGATTTTGTGTTTTAAAAAAAATGTATTTTCTACTTTGGAGTGCGGTAAAAGCGGATCGTTAAATATTTTAATTTTTATCCTATTTTATTAACGGCTCGACTGAGGAACAAACCCAACTCAGCACGAGGGAGGGGAGGGGGGCAGACACGCAAAGTCCACACAGAAAGACGCACAGAGCGAGAATCGAACTGCCTGTGGCAGCACCCTGGTCCTCTGAAGCGCAGATATTACCACTGCGCCTCGCTGTCACCACAACACGTCATTATGATGTCAGGATAAGCCTGACATTGTCACCACAACACGTCATTATGATGTCAGGATAAACCTAACATTGTCACCACAACACGTCATTATGATGTCAGGATAAACCTGACATTGTCACCACAACACGTCATTCTGATGTCAGGATAAACCTGACATTGTCACCACAACACGTCATTCTGATGTCAGGATAAGCTTGACATTGTCACCACAACACATCATTATGATGTCAAGATAAACCTGACATTGTCACCACAACACGTCATTCTGATGTCAAGATAAACCTGACATTGTCACCACAACACGTCATTATGATGTCAGGATAAGCCTGACATTGTCACCACAACACGTCATTATGATGTCAGGATAAGCCTGACATTGTGTTACAGTTTTCGATGATTACCCAATGAGTGGGAAGTCTATTCGAAATAAGACAAGTTTTAGTGTTGTGCAGACGCAGATTAAATGTGCGCCGATGATTCCAACCCAACACCCTTAGTGTGGACAGATAGACACTCGTGGCACACAGAGAAGCACTTGCGCCCATTACATATCGGCGTAGTATTCACCAGGGTGGCCACTTGGCTCGAACCGTCGCTCGGCCGTGTGGCTGCCCCATCGTCTGTGGTTCATCGTTCGCACTGCCCCCCCCCCCCGCGTGGTGCAGTGAGTTCCCGTACACTGTGCTCAGCCCTCCAGAGGTGCAGGGCACCCCCGTCTTTCTCCTCTACGACCGAGTCAACTGGACCGAGTCCGTGGTGCGCGGCGCAGAGGCCGCGGCGCGAGACGTGGAACATTTTGCGGTGCACGTGGGGCAGGTGAGTCGGGGGGGGGAGGAATTGGAGGAGAGAGGTAATGGGGGGAGCAGTGGCAGCAGGAGGTGTCTCCTCATTGTGGGACCTCTACAAGGTGCTCACATGCATGGCAGAGGACAGGTGTGTGGTGTTTGCTGAAACCTGTGACAGGACAAGTTGCAAATGCACTGACGTCTGTTCTCATCACGTCTCATTGTCAGAAAACGCTTAGTCCTCTACAGGGTCGCGGTGAGCCGGAGCCTATCCCGGCAGAGACAGGGCGCAAGGCAGGGATATCCCCACGATGGGACGCCAGTCCATCACCGGGCACTGCGGGCAATATTGTCTGTAAGCCAATAAACCTATGCTGCATCATGTTTTTTGGACTGTGGGAGGAAACCGGAGTGCCCGGCGAAAACCCACACGGACACGGGGAGAGAACATACAAACCCCACACAGAAAGGCACCAAACCGAGATTCGAATCCGGGACCTTCTTGCTGTGAGGCGACAGCGCCACCCACTGGGCCACCGTGCCAACCTAGTCGGTTCTCTTGGAAATAAAAGAGAGTTTTTTTTTTGTTAAGAGCATCGATTTATCGCCAGGGCATCCTGCCCCTGATTTTGCCCGGTATATCGAGAACACGCTGTAAAGTTGACAAACGAGTAAGCGAATGACCGAACACCCAAACGTCCCCGTTAAGCAGATCATCTCTAATTAAACTAACGTCATCACTCTCTCTCTCTCGTCACCTCTCTCCCACAATCTTGCAGCACGGATCTGTTCCCCTCCTGGAGCAGCACGTTCCCAAGATCCCTGCCGAGCCCGCAGCGCCACCCTGCGTCGCGGGGCAGTCAGCGCCAAACGCGATGGCACGGCCGTCGCTTGCGCCGGTGCTGCTTCCCCTGTCGCTGGCACTCGTGGCATTCGTGTGAACGTCACCAATAAGTTCCGATATTGCTTGGAATCGAATCTAGGCTTCTGAGTTTTGTAGCGCAGTGCACGAACCATTAAACCACCGCTCACACACACACACACACAAGGACAAAGATCCCCCATGTAACCTACACTGACTGGTAGGGCAAGTGCTCTTATTACAGTAATAATAATTACATGTATACAGCATTTTCACCCGAGGGTCACAAAGCGCTGCCCTGTTAAGGATAACACGGCGCTACGAGGCGTGGTGTGGCCAATACCACTGCTGGTCGCTTCCATTTCCCCATTGCTGGTGTTTACCGCGCGAAGCGCTCATTTGAGGCTGAGTCAACCAAGGTGAACTACATTTCTGGTTTCGATATTCACCACGGATATTGGCCGTGCTTGAGAATTAAATTCAAGTCACCCGGTTCGTGGCGCGGTGCATGAAACACAGCGCCACTCGTGCCCTGCATGGACACAACAACGAAACACAATTTAACACTAAGTGGCTCTGGCGTGACCACGGGCTTGTTCCAGGCTAAATGCACTTTGATGCAACCTGAAGTGTTGAAGGCGTGCTAGCAGGTCAATGGACAGGTCCAGATGTCATGGGTTGCCTGACTGACATAACTGGCAAATGCACCACCTTCGCTCCCTATTGCCAGCTTTCCGTATTTTAGCCACCAGCGCTCCGCCCTTTGTTGTGAGCATCACTCCTCCACATTCCACTGTTGTTGGAGAGGAACTGCCCCTAACTGTCCAGTACCGTTCGTCAGAAGCCTCACCCATAGAGGACTATCTTGACAACACTGGTACCAATGCCATTTAGCGCAAGGTCAACCTGTGCCACATCCATCATTTCCGAATGCGTGCTGCACCCGTTCAGCGCTCTCTATTCAGACCAGACACTACCCAGCCAACGCAGCCTCACCTGCCGTAGGAGCTCGCCAATGGGATTATTTCCAGAGCTTTCAGTGAGTGGTGAGGTACTCACATGCAGCCTGGTTAAACTAAACAGGCCATCCTAAATGTTTCAAACCGACAAATATGATCTACATATGAGGTCGACGTTTCGAATCAATTAGAAGGGAAGGCATACCTGTGGCTGAGAAGGCCCGACGTTTCATGGGGAGTGACAGACTAGACGACACAGCAGCGATACACATGCAACTACAACTGCAGTTCATCACTAAGTGGCAGTGACATCCCCACGACGTCAGTGCCAGGCCAGGTTCACATACAACACACACAAACACACTGACGTGGTGACTCCTACGCTGTTTCAGAAGCGGAGATCCTGGCTTTGATCGTCGTGATTATATGATATTCTCAAGTGCGGCAAGTTGATGATCTCATCCCGGTCACAAATGAGTTTGGTCACTACAATCAGACAAACAATATAATCAGTTCTTCCGCTTAATTTGTCTAAATTACACTTTTGGGACTTAAACCACCAGTTTGCTATACCAAGGGGGTTTAATCAAAAACAGTTTGGTGAAAGAGACCATACAGCGTCTCCTACTTTGGATGGAGAGATCAGCTGACGGAAAGCCAAAATTAGTTTTGTGATGTTTCCTTGCACAATTATGTTTGATCATCTCAGCACCACGACTTGGAAAGATGGCTTCATTGATATGTGACAAAATATACCACAAACAAAGTTGTGCCCCGAGTGTGGACAAAGATGTACATTGCAGTGACCTCAAATGATACTGTTGCATCTTCCAGGCCCGTTCTTTGTCACAGACTGATGTACTCCTTGCGGTAGGGTTCCAAACTGAACATTTTCCGTCTCACAATATAATTGTGATATCAAATCTCTCTGTTTTTCACTAAATTGTGCTAAAGTCTAACATTGATATTAAAATTTCTCCATATGATTGAAGTGTGACGATAATTATTTGCAGGTCATTCAGGCAATGTTACAGCATTCCCACCCATACTACGTTTCCCGGGATCATCTTCTTGTTGAGGCAGATGCTATTTTGGGAAAACTGTCGGTCTTCCCGGGGCAAGAAAAGTGTTGGTTGTCAGTTGTGTACTAATAATAAAAGTAATTAATAAGAAAACACGACTCAAGACAATGAATTCACATCAAGGATTTTCCCCTCTTCCATTGTGCGACATTCTTCACAAGATAGTCCGTTTTTTGCAAGAACGAGGTGGCACCTCTAGCTGTGACACAAATGTGTCACAGCTAGAGACAGTATATAATTAGTGTTGTAAATCATTAATGGACTGTACACGAAGACAAAGATCTCCGTAGAGCCTTTAATAGACTCTCGGGGTAAGTGCTGTTAGCGAGTAGCACCCTTAAAGGCCAGCACTGCACACGAAGGACTAGGTGACCAGCACCACGCCCGGCCGTCAGGAAAATACGGCGAAAATCAATGCCGCGATGAGAATCTTCTTGCAAATGATGAAATCTTCCCCTCACCCCACTCCCTCGACTGTGGTATCGCGATATCCAAGCATCTGCTGTGTTAACTCTAATCTGTTGTACCTGCAATAATTATGTGTTTTGCTGCACGTTTTTCGGCCTTTTAGGGCTGTACTTTGCGAATGAGTTCATAAAAATGATGACAGACCTTTTTTGCTGTCGCTGCGTGATAAACGGTCCCTGACACACAAACTTAAAACAGTCATAAATAGTCAATGAAATTCATTCTTCTGAATTGAAGTCATAAATACTGACTACAGTACTGTGGTGCCACAGCCAACGACCCTCTCAATGTCTTCGCCTGGACCCCATCCACCCCCCGACCCTAACCCTTCCTCTTGCACCAACTTCACGAACACGCCGTGGTTTAGATGGCCCACCGCTGCCTGACCCCTGCCCCTTGGGGCGCTTTAGGCTCGGGGAGCCCCGTTAGAAGGGGGTAAAGCACCGCACCCGTCGAGGAGAGGAATTAGGTGCCACACGGACTGAGCGGAGATGGAGGACAACAATTCGTGGGGGGGGGGTGTGTGGAAGGATAGGCAAAGCAAACCAATAGCGAGAGCCTAGCTTGAACGCTGGCGATGACATTTGGCCGCGCTGATGATTACGGGAGGCGCGCTGGCCATTGCAGGTAGACACACGGGGTATATGAGCAGTCACTCTATAGGCTGTAGGATGAGTCAGTCTCAGCAGAGAGGAAGTTTGTGTGGAGTTACAGAGCGGCAGAGGACTGCGGAATGCAAAGCCAGACAGGATTGTGGGCATTTTGGGTGATCTCCTCATAGGCATATGTGTATTATACCAATCTAGCCTAAGAAATGTTTTTTTCTGACTTTTTGAGTAATAATAACAAGTGCACCTATTTTTATTACTGTGCAACTATTATTATTACTCAAAGTCAAAAGTAGTTGCTAAGCCATCAATGGGCCAGTTCGAATGTTTCTCCAGGTGTCTGAAAAAGCTCACGGTGAAACGCATCTAGTTTTATATCCACTAAGTGGCTTCCGGAGCTGTTGAGTGGAGACATATAGAGCCTCCTTCCAGAGATCTCGGTGCAGGGCTGGTCGATGTTGATGTCTTCCACAGATCACTCTCCCAGCTAAGCATTTGAATTTTGTAACCTTCTGATTGCTGCATGCCACTCGCTTCACCACTCGAGCCCCGTGGTCAAACACGTGTTAATACCTGCATAATCGCCAGATACGGTAAAACCTATTGTAATCTTATATACCCATAATGTGACTGCAAAACTGTAAACCGCCGTTGACACACATGTAACGAAAAAGCAACACAGCGGAGATATGTCACATACGTCTGTTTATTCTTTTACATAAAATAAATACGTGTAAATAGTTGTATATATGTGGCGTGTACAAGTGTACAGCGTTTGTAAGTTGTACGGTTAGCTACAAGGGAAACGTGCGTCTTCCAGTAACGCGGAGTCAAAGCCATGGAGGGCTCCCTCTCCTGATTGCTGCAACGCGACCCCGTTACTGCGAGTTGGCTTTACAGTTGAGCTAATCGCGAGCTAAGAGCAGAGCTTCTGTTAACACCTCGTGATGCTGGACGTAAGCTTCCGCGAGACGCCGTGCAAAATTGTCAAAAAATGTGCCCTCTTTTCAACATTCCTTTGGTTTGCTACAAAAAAAAGTAAATTGGCACGTTTGTCCACTTTGACAACATGATAGCATTGGCTGGCTCTTTCGGTTGGTGGTGGGTTAGAGTCATAATCTTGGACACTATAACTACGCAATGATATAATAGAAAAGACACGAATCATGAATCAATATTCCGAACTTTTTTTACTTTGTCTCATCTCATCTCATTATCGGAAACCGCTTAGTCCTGTACAGGGTCGCAGTGAGTCGGAGACTATCCCGGCAGACACAGGGCGCACGGCAGGGATATACCCACGATAGGATGCCAGTCCATCCCGGGCACTGTGGGCAATTTAGTCTGCACGCCAATTAGCCTATGCAGTAGCATATTTTTTGGACTGTGGGAGGAAACCGGAATGCCCATCAAAAACCCACGCGGACACAGGGAGAGAACATGCAAACTCCACACAGAAAGGCACCCGAGGCGAGATTCGAACCCGGGGGCTTCTTGCTGTGAGGCGACAAGGCTACCACTGGGCCACCGTGCCGCCCCTTTTTTTTTACTTTGTGGTATGTTAAAATGAGAATATAAGCAAACCATGCACACTGCACGTGACATTATAGGCTATACTCCAGATTCATGCAGAAAATAGACACTCCTCTCTATGGATTAATACGCAGGTTGGCTATGGAGGTGTCAGTACAGGTAATGTTTGTCTAAAGTGTTAAAGGTGCTGCCAGCATACCCTAACCATCGCTGAAGCGAAAATTATAAAGAACGCGAATTCCAACACTGTTCAAGTACGTGCAGAGCTTAGGGCAATGGGGACGCGTCGTGCTATTGTGGATATCATCATCACATGCTGGGGAATTTTAAGCACCTGTGATCTCTGGTATATAGCTCTGGGCGAAAGCTAGGAATGTTCTACAGAACAGAATGTATAGCATCTGTATATGTTACGTTAAGGTAACATACACACCTTCGCAAAGAGATTTATAATGGTTCCCTGTCCACTGTTGACCAAATCCAGACATGTTTCTCAGGGAGCCTCGATCTATGAACGCGGTGCTGTTCACCAGAACACGATGCCACCAAGCCTCACTGCACATCAATCCCTGCCACCTCAACACACGGACCAATGCCCCGAGGGTTCGCGTTGAACACGGACAGATGCCAATCCTCACCTTTCTGGGCGATGTTTTGGGAAATGGCTCTTCTTCATTGCACGCACATTGCAATGGTCACCACAGAAAACGGTAAAGACTTCAGAAATCTTTTGTAAAAGATGAAACTGGAATATTTAGCAAATTCCTCAGCACATTTGTGTCAAGGAATTAAGAGCGCCAGGAGAAATCACACGCTCAAGAGTGAAGAACACTCGAGCTACACACGCCTAGGTTGGAACCGACTTCAATACTTTTACAACAACGCCGTTGTTCAGCAGATGGTTCTCATGCTGATGGTATGTTTGCACGGACCTGTTCCCCCAGTCACCAGAGTACACGTGTGCACCAACTCACCCGGCGTTTTTTTCCTAGCTGCGTATACGCGGCCTGTACTTGCACATGCGCACAGAGCCACGCATAGACGCGTGTGCTCAGCAACAGTTGACACATTGCACGCATCACTGTCAAGAGCACGGAATCACTGCGGCTGTTGCACTGTGAACCACAGGCTTAAAGACAACACAGCCTTCAACACGTGCACTGAAGTAAAATTCTGCAGTTAGTGAACGAGGCCATTTGTGTTTCACTGGGCCATTATATTGAGTGCCTTACGCCCTGTGTTTCCGGGATAGGCTCTGGCTCACCGTGACCCTATATAGGATTAAGCGGTTTCAGATAATGAGATGAGACATTATATTGAGTGTGAATAGACAGTATTCCATGCGTGTGTTGAATTTCGCTCACAAACGCTCCGACACCGTATCCTGTGCATGATTCAAGCTACGAGTTACACAACACCGCTGAGGTTCTGACGATTCAAACCACAAACAGCACAAAATGTACGTTGTCCACGATACTGTAGCCAAAATGAAGTTTTATTCTTTCCACCCATCTCATCTGTGAAACCTCGGAAGTTGCATATAATCAGGATGTGCACAGACTCAGTTATCATTTTCGGTGTCACGGTTTAATGGTAAAATGCCCTTGGGCAAATGTGGTTCGGCTTCGTAAGAATGTGTTGCTTTTATCGCATCCTCACAGATTAAATGCCCATCCCTTAAAAAAATTGCCTTGGTTCTGAAAAATCAGTTTTCGAATTCCCGGCATGTCTAGCTTTACATGTTTACAGTGTAATCCATTTTAATGTAAACAAGGTAATATACTCGCGGAAAATTGTAAACATAAAAAGCTGAAGTACGTAGAACATGAAAACTGGTGTTGGAGAACCACCACAATAATGCCGAGCTTGGCTCTTATATTTGGTGTGGTGCCTGCTGTGTGTCACTAAGTGCTTCTAATTAAAGTGAATATTTTCTGTGGTCTCGCAACGTCACAATACAATCACAGTACCCCATCACTTGAATTGGGAACGTAGGCAAGTGCACGGTGGGTACAACGGCTCGGAGACAAAGCTCACAGTTGTACATAATGCTGAAGACGTCTCCAACAATGTTACACGAATGAAAATTCGAACAATTTCCAGACATTGTACAGGAATGGTCAAAAATCTTTGCAGAACCCCCCCCTACAGCCTAGAAGCGTGCAAGCATACATTAGCAAAACAACACAGTATGTGGAGAGGCAATGACTCATGGTAAAGGAAATGGACATTTAATCTGGCTTTCATGGTCAGTATGGAAAGAAATTCACGTTTTAAACCGTCGATTGCAAAATCTGTGCCTAAAGAAGTAAAACATTGAGTTCAATCAGTAGCCGTGCCATAGAAAACTAAAGGGAGTGTGCAGGCGTGGCCTCATGTTTTATAGCTTCAGATAATACAGTACAGTGCTGCCTAATACTGTCATATACATAACATACTTAACACAATTTAAGTAACAACATTTCAATGTCCTTCCTGCGTATAAGTAATGACTAAAACTGCGCACCAACAAGGATGGTGGCCCCACCACTGCGAACATCAACGTCAGCAGCAAATCTGCAGAGTTTGAGAAAATTGCAACGGCTCTGCATGACGATGCCCTTTGCATACATCCTCACCTGTGCCACATGATCCCGCTTGTGAAGTGTGTCGTGAGACACTACTGCGAGATGATGACACACTAGCCCGGATGAATTTTATACGCAGGCTTTCACGACCAATAGTAACATTATTCATTAGTTTATTCTGAGTTGGGTCGTGTAGGTATGCCCATCTTGATTGGTATTATTACCGAGGGCAGTTGAAAATGACAGCTATAACTACCCGATCTAATACAAAAGAAACTAATTGGGAATCACAATAACCTAGGTTTTTCTGCCATAGGATTTATTTCGCACTATGAACTCCCTCTTCTTAGCGCACAATAATTACTCCTTTGTCGTGTTGTCTAAATCTAAAACTGACTACCTTTCATGCACGAGCATAAGATGGCTTAGAAATCGTATTATGGTAACGAGGCACTAAGTGAGAGCCCTTGTTCAAGTCACAGGTGTTTTCGTCTGCATTATACGCTACAGCTTGACAGTTTTACTCTCGTCATCAACGACTAACGTGCTGAATATTTGCATTTCATTTGCTTGCACCCAACAGATGCCAAAAAATATCTAGATTAGAGATGTTGAATCAGTGACTTAGCTAAAGAGCAAGACCAAAGAATGGTGAAGGCAGCTCACTATTCTATTCTTAAGCGTGGCAATATGTTCAGGAGCCAAAAGCTAATGATGAGATCTGCTCGCCACAAGATAACATCAGCAGGAAGTTTGTTTAGCTTTGCTCTTCCGCCTCAATTGAAAGAACCCGGACAACAGCGGTTTATTATTTTGTTAATAGGTCGAGTTGCCTGGCCACAACCACACTACTCTGGTGTATTTTATTTTTTCGACGGTTTAGAGGAGATGTATGCATGAGCGTGGTAATGGGGCGCTCATTCAGCGCATGCTGGAGGAGTCCTGCTATGTGCCCCCACTGCTGATGAACGCTCTCAAAGAATATAAGAGTTGTATAGCATTGCTGGGCACCACTACCAGGCCCAACCAACACGTACAAGCAGAACAACAAACAGATTCTTAAAAATGTGCATGTTAATGAACGTGAAATCGGTAATGCGATAAATCATATGAAATGACACTTAAATGAAACAACTGTATTTCAGTAATGCAGTACATTTAAAACACTGTATTTCTTTCCATATGGTGATATTATCGGCCCGGTCATTTCATTTCGGTTGTTCACATCAATGACTGCCGTTAAATGTCCACTTCTCTCGCGAGCGAGTGGCACGTCGGTGGTCTAGAAGCACTTGCGGTGCACGATGGAAGGCCCAGCCTCGTCATACTCGGGTTTGCTGATCCACATCTGCTGGAAGGTGGAGAGCGATGCCAGGATCGAGCCGCCGATCCACACCGAGTACTTTCTCTCTGGTGGGGCGATGATCTGAGCACATCATCAACAGTCATCATCATCACCATGATCATCGCAATCACCATCGTCAAAAAAATCACCATCAACAATTACCATTGTCACAATCGTCAAATTCGTCGTGATCTGATCATTAACAATAACCATCAACAATCAACATCATCACATTGATCATCGTGACATGTATCACCATCATGACAGTCATCACCAGCATCATAAAAAATCATCATCACAGTAATCACTTTAACAATTGTCATCGGCACTGCAACCACATGTCACCATCATTTGTGGGATTATTTCAGCAAATAAGGTTTCAATATCGCCTTAAAGTAAGGCAGCTGCAGGAAACTTTAATACATTGTATGTAGAGTTCAGCGTAAGTTGGTGAAGTTGAAACTCGTGTTTTTTCAACTTATCATATAAGACAAAGACAAGTCAATTGTTCTGCATAAGAGATAATTCTCAAGACTGAAGTCAGCGATCAGGAAGGACTGGTGGAAGGACAGCGAGTTTACCCAGACCGTGCCACACAAAGCAAGTGTCTGATTAGCATCGGTTCATTCTGAGACTTAAAGGGTCCTTCGGAACATTGCCATGAAATAAAAACAAAACATGCAGTGGCCTCTTACCAATGTTACATATTAAGATTGTTACTTTTAATTGTACTGTTTGTCGATCTTGGTTTCAAGCTCGACAACCACGTGCTCTAGGATGTCAATATTCCGATCCCGGGATGAGTGACAATACCTTGATCTTCATGGTGGTGGGCGCCAGGGCCGTGATCTCCTTCTGCATGCGGTCGGCGATACCAGGGTACATGGTGGTGCCGCCAGACAGCACGTTGTTCGCGTACAGATCCTTACGGATGTCGATGTCGCACTTCATGATGGAGTTGTACGTGGTCTCGTGGATCCCCGCCGACTCCATCCCTAAGAACATTTTTTTTTTAAAGGTGCGATTGTTTAATGCGAGAATATAAATCCTACAATCATGAGTCATGCCATCTTGCCCAATAGAAACCTTGCCTCGTGGTATAAATCAGATATTTGATACACGATAGAAAACTATAAATTGTTCTCATTATTGCTTCATGTAAAATATTAATAGCTGAATGCAAAGTGGCTCTCGAGTCGAGGCTGGCTCGATCCTGTTGCTACATTCTTGTTATAAAAATGTAACACCTGCATATCAAACGAGTGCATGTTGTCATACATTTAGCTAACAACCGATGTCACAAAGCTTAATATGTTTTAGAGAGCACGAACACAAACAGTTGCCTTTATTGAAATTGTTTCATTACCCTCGTCCAGATATGTAAATCGGGTAATTTTGTCTTAGCAAGCGCACACCTGATGACGTCGAAAAGACACACAATGACTCACACGCTTAAGAAACTGCTGAGAGGAGGGGGAGGGGGAAGGCAGCCATGCTATAAGCCGGCACCAACATGCCAGACACTACATCCTCTGTATATTAATAACAATAATAATTGCATTTATAAAAGCGCTTTTCACCCGAGGGTCACAAGACGCTATCGAGCAAACAGTGAGGTTGTTTTTTTTTTATCTATGGGTGCAAACCGGAGTACCCGGTGAAAACCCCTGCGGACATCGAGACAACACACACTCTTCAACACGGAAAGGCACCCGAGCTAGGAGTCAAACCGAGGGGGGGGCCTTTTTTGCCGTGAGGTGCGAGTGTTACCACAGCGCCACCGTGTGAATGTGAGAGAAAGAGAGAGTGGCAGAGCGTGTCGAGCTCACCGATGAAGGATGGCTGGAAGAGCGTCTCCGGGCAGCGGAAGCGCTCGTTGCCGATGGTGATGACCTGTCCGTCGGGGAGTTCGTAGCTCTTCTCGAGCGACGAGGAGGAAGCTGCCATCGTCATCTCGTTCTCAAAGTCCAGTGCCACGTAGCACAGCTTCTCCTTGATGTCCCGAACGATTTCCCGCTCGGCTTATTCAACACAAAAGAGGCGTAAACTTCAGTTCATGTTGTGCTTAACGGATACGGTGTTCGAGCTGAAAATATGACGTGAAAAAAATGTTGATTATATCATTTTAATCGTGACGTTTAATAAAATAACATCGGAAAACACACTTTGAAATGTCAATTGAATCAACTTTATGTATATATACAGTATTATTTTTTCCTACACGTGTTTTTACATTGTACAGTACTTCAGAAATATCTACTGAACGGAATAATGGAATGAAGCAACGTGTTCATGATCATATCGACCGTTTCACATCGCAGGCTCACGAGACAGTGGCATCTTGGTTGAGGCCTTCATCCAGCTGTGGATTGGCCATGGCCGGTGACATCCTCACATCTGGAGATGATTGTACATTGCGCGTCTGTGGTTTGTCAAGCATCCGAGTCTTCCCTTGAGTATGCGAGTGAGCAAATACTGTGCTACAAGGTAAAATTATTGTTATTCACGATGAATGTTGACCTACACACACACTCTTGTAATGTTATGTTAAATTTGATTGGAACTTCTTCGTGACGTTTCGCCTCCCATGTTGGAGGGATCAGAAGCCTGGTGATGCCACGGAGGAGAGAGGGGGAACGATGACCACGGCTGTCCCCCAAAAAAGAGCATCTCTTCACGACAATCCTCATACATCGGGTTGTGGAGCCCGACACGGCAACACTGATGTAAACCCCGCACTCCCCAGGTACCTGTGGTTACGAACGAGTAGCCTCGCTCGGTGAGAATCTTCATGAGATAGTCTGTCAGGTCGCGCCCGGCCAGGTCCAAGCGCATGATGGCGTGTGGCAGCGCGTAGCCTTCGTAGATGGGCACGTTGTGGGTCACCCCGTCGCCAGAGTCCAGCACGATACCTGTGGCAGAGCGCGCAGTGCTCGTGAGACTCTCTCACACACACACACACACACGTAGGTTCATGCAACTCTATTCAAAGTACTAACAGTGGGCTGTAAAACGCCAATTATTCGGCACCTTTCGGTTCGAAAATCCCGATTATCCGGCATCTGGCAGAGACCGGTAGTAGATGACCCTGTGCCGATAGGGTCATCTGAAAATGAGTAAGGTCGTGTGTAATAGTGTATCATATATAGCAGTATATGACATACAATGCTATTCTTGTTGATTTGCCATTCATGTCGTTATTGTTGTTGTTGCTGACACGCCGTCCTCTCCACCTCTGTGCAGTGCTTTGTGATCCCCGGGTGAAGAGCAATTATTATTTATATAAAGTCTATAGTAGCGTGGAGTGTAGTGTATATCGATGGAATCTAATTTTGGAGTTCATTGAAATTAACTAAAGCCTTTGAATTAAAGTTAGTGTCGTGTAAAGTAGTGTATAGTGTAATGTAAAGTAGTGTGTAGTCTATAGTAGTGTATAGTCTAAGAGTGTTAAGTCTATAGTACACCATTTAGAGTAGTGTATAGTAGTTTAGATAATAATGCGTTGTGTTATGCAGTGATTTAGTATTAAGGTTTGTGTAGTCTCAGTGACAATTCCGATGTACAGTACATATGTGTTTTCTGTGTAAGATTATATATGCAGTAGATTATTTGCATTTTCATATTTACAGATGTGTTATTATTGACATATCTTTACATTATGTACACATATGTACATTATCGAGAGATACATGCAGTGTGTACGGGTGATATAGGAAGGTGATATTAGAGTGTGGTAAAGTATCCTCCAATACTACGGCATGTTTGTTAATTCTGCACCCCATTAGTCCAGAGGGTGCCAGATTATTGTACTTTCACAGCACCCGCTCTATAGGTGATTTCGTTCCAAGTGTGTAACACGTTCTTCTGACGTCTCTTGTTGTGGACGTCAGCTGCTGACATGTCTACTTTCTCCTAGATTTCTTCCTGATGTCCTTTTGAAAATAATCTTGGCTCTGAAGTTTCAGAAGGATGATCATTGTGGGAAGTAAAGCTGAAATAAGACAAAGTCCTTGGTGCTGTGTACATAAAATGTGTGCTCGTGAAGGATTCAAACCAGATACCCTCAGTCTGGAGATATATACATAAAAAAAACACTTGCTTCATTATACACACGGTAGATATTCGAAATCTTTAAACAGTCTCAGCATTCTTGTTTTGTCATCTGACTATATCAAGGGGCATTGAGCTTAATCCAGATGCTGATGAAAACTGGAAAAAATAAACAGAAGTGAGTGATTCCACCCACCTAAAAAGAGCCAAAAATGGTTCAGTATGAGAAAAATGGCTGTCTGTTTGAAATCTGAGATGATCTGTACATAACCATGTTTTTACCTGCATTTCGCAAATAGTTTTATTTAGTTATTTAAGATCTAGAATGATCCTCCCTAATCTAACATATGGTCATTAAATATCCTCTTTAGATATGTAACACAATTTTCGAATGATTACTATTTTCAGGCCCGGCGATGGACTGGCGTCCCGTCGTCGGGTGTATTCCTGCCTTACGCCCTGTGTTTCCGAGATAGGCTCCGGCTCACCGTGACCCTATATAGGATTAAGCGGTTTCAGATAATGAGATGAGATGAGACTATTTTCAGGAGACTGTTTACAGACAAGTGTTGTGTATGTCTGTAAAACGTCACCAACATTATTTTATTGCCCATTAACTTCAACGACAACGATACAATATGTTATGGATTTCGGTTCCCCACTGCTCACATTCCCCAGACTTTAAATACAGTGTAATGAATCTGCTGCAATGGTACAGAGCAGTATCACCACTGATAGGTGTTCTTACTTAGAAATGCCTAAATGCCTTTACTCCTGCATCTCAGGGAAGCGCCAAATGTTGCGTTGTTTCAAAGACACAGACACGCACGTTACATGTCACCGTTTCAGCTTCGGAGCTCCACGGTGGCACAGTCGCACTGCTGCTTCACAGAAACAAAATGTGAGCGCCATACCTGGCTTGGGTGCCTCTCTGTGTGAAGTTTGCGTGCACTCCCCGTGTCCGCGAGTTTTCACGGGTACTCCGATTTCCTCCCACAGTACAAACAAACGCTGCTGCCTATGGTTAATTGTCCTGATCAAATTTCCGCCAGCGCCCAACGATCAACTGGCGTCTCATCCTCCCATACAGCGAGTATATAGCTTTGCCTTGCTCCCTGTGTTTGCTGGGATAGGCTCCAGCTCACCAAGACCCTCCGGAGTATTAAGCAGGGACCGATAAATGAACGCAGCGGAAGGGTGGCGCCCTCACCAGTCGTGCGTCCGGACGCATAGAGCGAGAGCACGGCCTGGATCGCCACGTACATGGCCGGCACGTTGAACGTCTCGAACATGATCTGCGTCATCTTCTCTCGGTTGGCTTTGGGGTTGAGGGGGGCCTCGGTTAGGAGTGTGGGGTGCTCCTCCGGAGCGATGCGCAGCTCGTTGTAGAAGCTGTGGTGCCAGATCTTCTCCATGTCGTCCCAGTTGGTGATGATGCCGTGCTCGATGGGGTACTTGAGGGTGAGGATGCCACGCTTGCTCTGCGCCTCATCGCCAACGTACGAGTCCTTCTGTCCCATGCCGACCATCACGCCCTGCGCGCGCACACACCACCAAATGCGTGTTAGACACTCTCATTTTTGTCCAACTGCCTACAAGATTGTCACAAAGTTCTCCCGGTGCACAATGCAGCCTGGTCCACATTGCTGTAGTAAGCGTAGGAGGAGATGGGGGGGGCGATCGAGGGTGGCGGCTGCCATTTTCTGTGTGAGGACGGCGTCTTTCTCCGAGCGCCAACATGTCTAAGCTGCGCCTCCGATAGACTGGCCTTTGTTATAATATTGAGTGTACAAACTCAAGACACGGGGTGAGGCTGCCTCTAAGACTACCATGGGCGAATAAAATTCCAGTAAAGTAATGACAATGGCACCACATTAGGGTAAAAATCTGATTACCTTTGGCAGATTAATCTCCTGTAAGCCCTGTGATACAACTGGTGGAATCGTAATGCTACTCCTTGTCGCTTCACCAACCACCAACCCACCTCAGCATGGCAGAGTTTTGATTGAGCTGTCACGAGTAAAACAACAACAACATGCCCATTCAGAAACTGCAGTAGCTGCGAACATGTCGGTTAGTGAGCCCTGTCTTGCTGGATGTAGAATTTGGGTTGCAGAGTACAGTAGAAAAAGAACTGTTAGTTTTTACTGAAGTTAGGCTTCAACAAGGAAATGGCAATGGGGGTAGCGGTGCGGACCCTGCATGCAGATGCTGTAAACATGCTGCTAATGAGTTCAAATGCCATAACGTAAATGTTTATGCGGTCAGAGAGACAAGGTGGATAGAGGCACGCAAGATGGTGGCACACGGTTACTGCTCAGACATCTCGCCACTCGAATGAAATGCAATTGTAATTGTTATGCTTTAAAAAAAAAATAACAAATCAGGTTAATGTCTGATAACTTAGACTCCAGAACCACACCATTAACGCTGCTAAGAGTTAAGAAACCAAATAAGGGGTAGAACTATAACTCTGCCAGACATACATTATCACTAAAATAAGGAGACCGAGTCCGTTTGGATGCTTATGTCATTATCTTTAAACCCGCATTGTAGTTTCCTATATAAAAACTACCGGCGATGGACTGGCGTCCCATCGTCGGTATATCCTTGCCTTGCGCCCTGTGTCTGCCGGGATAGGCTCCGGCTTCACCGTGACCCTGTATAGGACTAAGCGGTTTCAGACAATGAGATGAGATGAGATATAAAAACTAAACTGATATCGTTTAAATTTGTTCCTTGTACTTTTATAATTACTTGACATTTTATACTCTATTCAACTACTTTTGCCATTGAAATGTATTAATTAAAAACATGTCACAAAGCAGCAATTGTGGTCCATTTTAATGTTCATGATGTATTATTGACTGCAAAAAAATATGTCAAAACTGCGCATGCAATGTCAGTGTGAAGCTTTCTTAAAAGCTGTCTCTACCACAAGGGTTACCACCAATCTTTACCACTGTCCCTATCCTTATCTTACTGTCTATTTCGTCATTAAAAAGACTAGCAAAGCACCCGCCCTACGGGCGATATTGTTGAAAGTGTGTAACACCTTCTGACGTCAGGATGAAGGTGGAGGGTTGGCGGTAGTGTGCATGTGGAATTTTAAAGCTTAAAGAGTGTTAACGTGTCAGAAGAATTGGCAATTTGTGTGAAATAATGCTGAAATTACATATAAAAGCTTTGGTGTTGTAGAAATTTGCACTTATTAAGAATAAAGGAGTTAAAACCGGAACCCTTAGAGCAGTTAGAACACATAAACACACTTGCTCCATTTAATGTATAAATATAGATGGACATCTCCTTGTCACATGACTGTTGGACAGTAATCTCATCCATTAGCCACCCAGAGCCAGTGCTGGAAATACCATATTACGATAGCAAGGGCCAAACCATGGGACATCAATACATCCATATAACCAATGAGTCATTGACATCGATGACCATGGAGAGATGATGGCTCAGTTGCTGCCTGAGTGCTGAGCTTGAAACTGCACGTAGAGCACTATTCCGCAGACAACTCGGCCAGATGAACATCACCAGCGACTCCATGTTGGCGTCAGCGAGTCTCTTCAAATACCTCGCCGTCTATCCTCCTACACCCCACCTCTATTGAAGTCAAGCCCTCTGTATGGCAATGAGCGACCAGACGCCGATCCCCATAGTTCGCCACGTGGGTGGCCCAGTCACCCACAGCGCAGAGAACTCACTGAGACACGCTACATGAGCTCAGTTGAGTCTCAGGTGAATTAAAATTAAATGAACACAAAAAGCACCGTGACGACTTAAAAATAATACATAAACAAGGTCACCAACGTTTACAAAGAAATGAATATTCGTATATTAATCGCGTCATCATGCACATTTAAATCATATAATTGCTCCCTTTTCTTGCCAATGGCAGTATTTCAAGAGCCAAATGCCAATGTCAAAGCCTGCTAGCCACGAGAGAGAATGTGTTTAGTTTTACTAATCCTTCTCTGATGGAGCACAGACTATGTGGTTTACCTTAAATCGTTTGGGAGGCATGGGACAAGGTAGGCTCATGGGCCGTGTGTTATGTTACTTTTAATGCAAAGCCATCACGACGAGGGGAAGTGGATATTCATATTAATCCAACTATGCTCAGTAGAATTACATTTCGGTCATTAATCTGTACCTGAACCTGATCATGGATATCACTTCTATCAATCCCAAGATAAACAGAGCTTTTGAACTCACGTGGGCGTAGTACCCCCACCGCACTCATAACGTAACGAGCAATGAGACGTGCGGTACACTGGTGATGCGTGGTATTATTCACCAAGATCCATAAACACAGGTTCATAGAAGTCACACACACTGTTCACCAGACTCCACACAAACGAAATGTCCAAGTTGCTTCCAGCGTAACGCCTCGTCTCCTCGTGTAGCACATCTCACTGAATTACCGCCGACGCACCAGCGTAGCTGATTTCTACAGCCATAGCAGTCATCTTCTGGCAGTGACGTGCCCTCTGTCACTAGAATACTGCGGTTGGCTCAGCCTGACTTCCCACTAGTGTCGGCTCAAACGCGACAAAATTCAGAAGCTTGGTACACAGTATTTGTTCACAGCGGATAAATGCTACCTTCAGTGTGCGTTGTAACGATGAAGCATGTCAAGTTCATTAAGCAGGTGTCCTCACGTGACAGCCTTCAGACACGTTTCCAAATATCAACCCGCACAAAGATCGTCTCCATAACTGCGTGGCCAAGCCATCCAACATCAACGAATGCGTCTAGCAACAGAGTAGTTATTCTTTTAATTCATGATTAGTAGCCGCTTAGTTCTGTGGAGAGTCGCGGTGAAGCCAGAGCCTATCCCGGCAGACACAGGATTCAGGGCAAAGATATAACCATCAACAGACGCCAGTTCATCTCCCGGGCAATTAACCTAGGCAGCACGTCTTTGGACTCTGGGAGGACACCTGAGCACACGTTGAAAACTCACGATGGCACGTGGAGAACACCCAAACTCCACACGCAAAGGCACCCTAGGCGGAAATCGAAACCGAACATTTCTTGCTTCAAAGCGCCAGCGCTGCACAGCGCGCGCCACCATGGCGCCTCCAACAGAGTAGCGTCTCCATAACGCCCTGACCCCGTTGCCCTCCACAGCAAAATAAAACGAACACAGGACG
>JAZEWT010000013.1:6129045-6142926 GCA_036362905.1 Mordacia mordax
AATCCTATATAGGGTCACGGTGAGCCGGAGCCTATCCCAGAAACACAGGGCGTAAGGCAGGAATACACCCGACGACGGGACGCCAGTCCATCGCCGGATTAAGAAAGCTGGCATGTTTAAAACAATTTGTAATTTGAGACTTCTTTACTCCAAGGGCATGATTTTACAATAATGGGCGATGGCTGCTCGGATTGTCCATCAGCGAACAAGTGTAATGATTGTGCCAGAGCAATGAGCTCATTTGGAAGGGATGCAGAGGACGGGGGAGGGTGGAGAATGGAGGAAATGTAAGATTTGGTCCCTGTTGGCGAAAATCCTTTCATGGCCTTTGTTTGGGACAGCTTGAGGCGGGAGCTCAGCTGTGTGCGAGGATAATAAAGAGAAGTTGCGTCTGATGGTGATGACGGCAGGTAGCTGACAGGGCCACCCAAAAATTCCAGAGCCTCAGGACAGAATGCATTGAGGGGCCCCGTTCTCTTCCACATCTGCTACGTTCATGAATACTTTTTAAAGTTTAGATAAATGACCAATCTTCAGCGATAAAACCAACTATGCATTTATTGCAATGGTTGTAGTCGTAACATTCTAAATGTAACCTTTTCGGCAAAATAGCTCTATTTTAGGGCCCTCTTTTGTATGAGGGCTGGGGAAAAGTGTCTCTTATTCCCACTGCTGGTGGTTGCTGTGTACTCTGGTTGCGCTGAGAGGGAATTACATTCATTTCTTATTTAAACGTACAATATACCCTAAAATGGAATGAAATACCTCAACTCACCACGCCAATGTGACCTTCCCTGCAGAGTTCTCCGAGCAAGATGTCGAGCGCCAATCCCAGCCGACAGAAGGATTGACTGACTGGCTCTTTATTGCGTGAACATGGTGCGAAATGTACCACACCACGCTAATGCGTTCTGCAAAATCATTAACACTATTACCACTACCGCTGTAGGACTTGGCCTAGCCGTGACAGTCTCCTAAAAATGGAAACATTTAAGTATCCTTATTTATCTTATAAAATAATGTCGTATTTTCTAATATATAACTTGAAGCTAAATGTATTATTCTGTATACAAGTGCAATGTCCTCAATTTAACGTAATAATTACCTTGACCTAGCATTACATTGACTACCCTACCTTACTGGAGGGCATAGGGGTATCTGACTGTGCTTTGCACTAGCTGAGCTCCTTCCTCTCTGGCCAGAAGCACTTCGTCAGCCTCGGAGGACATAACTCGGAGATCCATCCTGTTTTGTCTGGAGCTCCTCATGATTCAGTCCTCGGCCCTTTCCTCTTCAGCATCTACATAAAACCACTTGGCCATATCCTGTGCAGCCTCAAGCTCAGCTATCGATGACATTTAAATATATATCCACGCAAAGCCATCTATCAATGCGTCTGGTCTTTGCCTGTCGTTCCCACTGTTAACTGTGAAGATATGGCTCAGTTCAATTTTCCTAAAACTAAATGGCGACAAAGCAGAATTTTTGCTTGTCGGAACCCCGCACCAATTGTCTAAGGCTGAACCCATCCAATTTATCCATCTCAGAAATATCGCCAGACTGCACAATATCCAGTCACCTTCCGACGCTGTGAAGCATATCCAACGCACTGCACTGCTCCCTTGCACCTCTGTCTACCTTAGCAATCATCTCCAACATGTGCAGAAAGTGGCTGCTAGAGTCCCTCACCTGCATTCCCATCCACGATCACATATCACTAGTGCTGGTGTTTCTCCACTAACTTCCGGTTAAATACAGGATTGAATTCAAGATCCTCCTTCTCACCTATAAGGCTCTCATTGGCGCTGCTCCGACATACATCCGTAACCAACTTCAGGCACCCTCCTCAACACGACAACCTCGATCCTCCAATACGGGTTTGCTGCATGTGCCCAGATCACACCTCCATTCGATGGGTGACTGATTCTTCTTACGTGCTGCTCCCAGACTCTGAAACTCCCTTCCGTTGGAGATTTGGTCAGCTGAGTCTCTGGACATCTTCAAAGCTCGTCTCAAGACTCACTTGTTTCGTAAGGCCTTGAAGTCCTGTGGCTAGGACTGTTGATGCTGCTCACTGCTGTGTGCTTGGATCATGGCACGCTGTTGACCTGTGGCTGTTAAGGAACACTTATTATTTCCTGCAATAGTTTAAAAATTATTTTATTTGTTATTCAATGCCCTTCATTGATTTATAGTCATTATTTTATTTAACTGATCTAATCTGATGTTATGGTTGACATGCCGTTCTCTCCACAGCTCTGTGCAGCACTTTGTGACCCTCGGGTGAAAGACACTTTAGAAACACAAACATTATTATTAAATGCGCGATACATAGAAAACTGCCGTGTTTAATGTGGTATTTTATTTAGCGAATGCAGATTCGGCATGAAGCTCCATGCAATGCAAGGCGTTGTCATCACCACTCTGATCAGCTTGAAGGCGACCAGAAACAAAGTGAATGGCAATAGTCATCAGCACGGGGCAAAGCTTGTCTTTGTCCACAGGGACATTTGTCATCATCTCGAAGACCCCAAATGTGCAAGTTGGAAGCACGCTGTCCCTATTCTGCATCGTTGAGAAGTGCCCAGTCACGGTGTGGCCGATTGAATAGTGGTTGAAAGACTGGCTTCCGGGTGATCTGGTAATTTATGGGGGCCTGTGCTGTTATCTCTTCATGCCATCAAAAACAAACTAACAATCGGGTGAAGGACGTGGATATATGTTGAAAAATAACTTTGATATTTACTGATAAAATCGAGGCTCATGTCTAAAATTCAGGAAGCTGCCAAGTTGAAATGTACCAGATTTGAACCTTGTGTCGCAATGCGACACAAGGTTCCACTTGAGAATCTGACTTACGATCTAGGTACATTTCCTCTAAGTGTGTAATGAGTGTTTGGGGTGGTCCTGATCTCCTTGACTTTCGGATGTAAGGTGAAACACAATAGTAGTAAATACAACAGGGCTTTTCCGAGTCTTATACTCGAGTGCTTTGCAAATATTACCGCAGCACAGCTGTACCCTATTGATGTCACGGTGATTTAAATGTCAGCGCGCTTGTATTTTACAATTATATACTCAAGTTTCATGGGAGTACGCCGCTCTCTCATGAAACTTGAAACGGCTAGAGCGTTGAAACGTGTCAACAGTTGAAACTTCCTTTTAACCTGGTGACAATCCACTGACATCTCACTTGTCGAAACGAAATTGGCTTTTTAAAATAAATAAATCGGGTCATTCTCTCTTATCCCCGGGTTTTCTATACTTTAATAACCAATCTACAGATTGCACGCAAATTTCTGCTGCTGGAGTCAAAGGCAGGGGGGGAATTATTAACCATTCCAGAAATTCCCAGGACACCAACGCTTCCTACCAGACACGTTCGGAGCCTGAATAATAGCACCGAACCACTGCAGCACGTCTGCCTTAGACGCCACGCACAGTGCTTTAGAACACGCTTGTAGTGTTATTCATTTGGTTATTTAAAGTTTCATCTCCATTTATTTCACAAAGTGAAATACTAATACTGAAATAATTTATGTTGATGACATTCCCCGGTATATAATTTAAAATCACCATCCTCAACCGGTGGGGGATCATCAGTGGGCCGCGCGCACCACCTAAGTGATCCGTGGAGACCAGACCCAAGTGTGCCTTGAGGTGAAAAATATTGACAACCCCTGGTTTAGACAACAGTGAAAGTTTATGAAATATCCGCTCCTCTATTCACCCAGCGGTATAAATGGGAACAATACGAGCATCAGCATAGTGGGGTAAAGTGTTGGTATCCCCACCTCTTTCCAGATCTCTGGCCAGTGTGGAAAAGTAGGCAAATTCCTCTAGAAGAGTTCTCCAGAATGAAAGCCTTAAGTGAAGTCCCTTTCACCAGCAATAGGGTGAGCAGGGAATTCTACTTACGTACTGTCCGTGTATTTTTGCATTATATTTAACGTGATTTCACGATTGAAACAAGTTCTACTGGTTTCGTCATCATTTCCATCACGAACCTCATAACGATTTTTTCTAAAACAATTAACTTTACCTCGAAATGCATTTCACATTGCGGCACACGTGACTTGAATTATGCCCTTTCTGACTACTAGCACATACCTTAACGTTCCAAAGTCATTGTGTCTGGTTCAATGTTATTGTTCGTAAGCATATATGCTATTCTCTTCCGATTGATCAGAGCCAAGAGATGTCCCCTCGCCCTCCAACGAGAATCTGACAGTGACATTCGGTGCTGATGGTCTTGAGCCATTGGTCGTAATACCACAAGGTAGCTAACTTTTATTTCGATAATACAATTCATAACGTTCAACATTGAAGGTATTCGTTCGAAGAGAGGCTTCAATAAATCGCAGAGAAGTCGCGGGAGGCAGGTACGCAGTCAGCCAGCGCCAACCCGCCAGACACTGAACCACTCTCCCACCCATTGAGCCTCGCTGTGCCGTGTTCGCTTAATCGCTGCTTGCTCGTGTAAGCGAAAGGGCTGCTTTGCAACCGCGACAATATCGTACGCTGAGCTTGGAGCAAGGTACGATACATACGTGGCTCTGTTTTGGAGAAGGATGTTGCCGCAGTGCAATGTTGAACGCCTTAGTCTGCACTGATGTAGGTTTCCATGGCTCAATGTACGTGACTTTCTCTCAAGAGCTGCACCGCCTTCTTTTGGACGTTTCTCCTCCCATGTTAGCCTAACGATGCCATCACGAAGGAGAGGGAACGGTTGAGACTACTATCTCGAAAGAGCAGCTCTTGAAAGTAATTATCATCCCACTGGACTTGCTATCTGAAGGTCAGTGGTTCAGCAGCAGTTGAAAGCAGTTGAAACAAAGTGATAAGTTTCCTGCTTAATCCCGAGTTCTGTCCATGCACGCAGCAGTGAACAGTAATAGAATTCGCCGCAGTTATATTTCCACCTCGAGCGTATTTCTGTATGGAATTTGCGTGTTCTCCCCTGTCCTGGGTGGGTTTTCTCCGGGTTACGTGGAACACTCGCGACCGAGACGCGTTTGGAGCCGACGAGGAGCATCACAATGCGAACGTGAGAGGCCGATGCAATAACAAGCCAACACGACCACCAGTAATAAGGGCTTAGCGTAAATAGACTGCCGCGGCACACTGAACGTGTATTTTTGTTGTGTATTGCTTTGCTTATGTTACATTTTAATCGTTTCCTACTGTTACTTTCAGCGATCCTTTTCATAATTTCTTCCTTACGATATGGGCTCACTGTTGTGTCCATCTATGCCATCCGTCCGTGTGCTCGCCCATTTACCCGTCAGTCCACGTTACGCAACTACATGCCATTGTTGTCTGTCCGTCCTCGAATTCCAGGCGCCGTGTCGTCGTGACTCTTGTTACGTTGTGTACCGGCAAAGTAGCGACGTGCAGTCGGCCTATTTGCATATTATTTATCATTTTTATTTTTGGTGTCAGTTTGCAGTTTTTATACTTATCATGCAGTTTAGCAAATTTATTAACACCTTGTAAGAACCACAATTTGAGGGTGCATATTATGCTTGAGATTATAAATTAGAATAAAGCTCAAATGTTCGAGGTGCATATTATACTTATCTGTGTATCATAATTTATGTTTTATAGTAATTGGCCGAGGGCGGCGCGGTGGCCCAGTGGTTAGCGCTGACGCCTCACAGCAAGAAGGTCCCGGGTTCGAATCTCTCGGCTCGGGTGCCTTTCTGTGTAGAGTTTGCATGCTCTCCCCGTGTCCGCGTGGGTTTTCGTCGGGTACTCCGGTTTCCTCCCACAGTCCAAAAGCATGCTCCTGGATAGGTTGATTGGCTCGCAGACAAAAATTGTCCCGCAATGCCCGGCGATGGACTGGCGTCCCGTCGTCGGGTGTATTCCTACCTTACGCCCTGTGTTTCCGGGATAGGCTCCGGCTCACCGTGACCCTATATAGGATTAAGCGGTTTCAGATAATGAGATGAGTAATTGGCCGATTACATCATTATACAGGATACAGTATTGGGAAAATGTTGGCACTGACCGGCGTCCTCACTGCCTTCCTCCCATCTCTCTGCGGTTTCCTCGCTACGTCTCCGTGTCCATGACCAGGATTGGAATTTGCGCGGCCATGAGACATTGCATCATTATTGTTATTATGTGTTTAGGACGACATAATCCTCAATGGGAGGTGTGCTCTGTTTCTGCAGTAGGTTTTTTTCTTCTTCTAATGCTTGCCCCCCCTTGCCCCTGTAGCTACAACTCTTGTTATCTGCGAGCTTATCAAAAATCACTGCTGATGAGACACTGTATGGTAAAACCGATCCAGAGTTTGCTGGTCTTGAAACGATGTTGCTGCAAAAACATGCTTCGAGAAGCCAGTGCGGCTGATATTCTGATTGAGAACCATAGCTATTGTTTATGTGGAGAGACGGGTCAATGAAGGCAACATGGCTTAGGTTTCAGAATTGACATTTATCCACCGTTTGGTGATTTCGGTTGTCCACGGATTGTCGCAGAGTACGAACCTGAAGGCTGTGTTACTTTGTATCCTCAATATTGACAAAATGAAAGTAATTGTGAGGGGGGAAAAAAACCCCATCTAAAACCTTGCCGTGTGTGTGACATCCCGCAGGATAACAGAATTTCGGATGAAAGAGGCGTTATTGCTACAGTTGCAAACGGTGCAAATTGCTCCGTTGCAGCTCAGACCGCATATAGGCTTGGCTTGTTTATTTGATACCTTTGGGAGTTTACTATCTGCTTCCAGCTTGGATGAGGAGCATAAACAAGAGGAAAACACTGTTATTGTCCACTTGGCTTAATAAAAAAAAAACATCTGTGGAGTGTGAAAATGTTTTACCCAATCTGTGCACAGTGCAGCACTTGCACAGGGCACAATGACATTTTTAAAACATCAGGTCAAGAAAACTGGAGACATCGTTGCTGGGTTTTTTGAGAATTTCCAGTTTCGAGTTCGTTACTATTATAGGTGATATGTCGTTGTTGTTTTTGTTAACATACCTTTCTCTCCACACCTCTGTGCAGCGCTTTGTGACTCCCAGGTGAAAAGCGCTCCAGAAGGGCAAATATTATTATTATTATGCAAACCTCTCCACCACAATAATAATAATTGCACTTCTAGAGCGCTTTTCACGCGGGGGTCACAAAGCGCTGCACAGCAGTGTGGAGAGAACAGGATGTCAGCAACAACATCAGAATAAAGTTACGGGCCATGAGGGAGAATGTCCATACACTGGATGGTCCAAATGTTTTGAGACCGCCATTTAAACGACTTTGAACATGTTTTTTGTTTTGCTCATTAATTTCTTTTAAATGACCCTTATGTATTACAGATTAATAAAAACTGTCATTTTAATATTGCTTACATTACATTACACACCCATTGGTATACGCATATATTGCGCCTTAAGGAATTAAATGGGTGTCACAAGTCATCTTGACCACCCTAATACCGTTTACTATATGTGCATTTAATGAAATGCGCAAACTCTGTGGTAACATTCAGTAGGCAGCGTACCATGCAAAAAAACGTGCCCCTTGGTGCAAAACCTAACGAAGGAGGCCCCCCTCTGGGTTATGGGTGAAGAGAGGATCACAACTATTAGACCTGTCGAGATTAACCACCTCCTCCTCCTCCTCCCCATAGCACCACAGCTGAGTTAATTAATTAGGTGCCATGGTCTTGTTTCTGTCTTCTTTGACTTCCTCGTTTGTGTTGTTTAGAGTTGGGATGTTCATGATTTGTGTTGGAATGTGTCTCCAGTCCACAAACGTAGCAATGGCACTGCTACCTTTACAGCTCAGTTTTCACATATACAGCAGTACAATTAAATGCTTCTACAGTATTCAGAACATACAGGTAAAAGTTAATGAGTCTTGTAGAGCAAATGCTGCTTTGCCTTTAAAATATATCCCAGTTAAGGTTGCGGGCGGCACCGTGGCCCAGTGGGAAGTGCTGTCGCTTCACAGCAAGAATCTCGGCTCGGGTGCCTGTCTGTGTGGAGTTTGCATGTTCTCTCCCCGTGTCCGCGTGGGTTTTCGCCGGGTACTTCGGTTTCCTCCCACAGTCCAAAAGCATGCTCCTGGATAGGTTGATTGGCTTGCAGACTAAATTATCCTCAGTGCCTGGTGATGGAGTGGCGTCCTATAGTGGGTATATCCCTGCCTTGCGTCTCGTGTCTGCCGGGACAGGCTCCGGCTCACCGCGACCCTGTAGAGGATTAAGTGGTTCTGACAATGAGATGAGATTAGTTACGTTGCATACAGTAACCGTAGCATAATGAGCCGATGGCATTAGATGTACAAAGACTCATTCGAGTTAACGACACTTGCAGGCAATCTGGACCTGTGTGATGAAATCTATTCCTTGTTGGATTCTCGGACACTGTATGCGTGTATTGTAGGCGCTGTGTGCGGTGGCCCTAACATGGGCATGTGATGCTGCTGCTGCTACCGGAGACGAGCGTCGAAGCTGGAATGCGTGGGTTTTAAACAGCAGCCTCAAACGTGACCCAAAAAGGAAATTCTACCGCGAGTCTCACTTCCTTTGTATGGAAACATAACGGTAGCGCACGAGGGCCACTGGCTATACCTGCTGCGCCTCTTCTCCCCTGAACCTGTGCCCTCTGGTAGTGCGTGTACTGCTTTCAGAACGCCGTCGTAATGTACAACGTGACCGTGTCACGCGTCGTGTGAGTGTCACCGGTGCAGTGAAGTGCTCTTCTGGCGGCACTGGGAATTAGAGAAGGGAAGGGAGGTGACGGATGCAAGGCGTGGTGGGGGTTAAAGGTCCCTGGGGATGCCCACACGTCTCTCCATTTATGTATTGATGCAATAAATCATCGCCTTAATCGTCATGAGCATCATTATAATCATTCATTATAAGTATCCGCTTCATCCGTACAGCCGGAGCCTATCCCGGCAGACACAGGCCCCCAAGGCAGGGCTGCACCCCGGATGGAACCTCAGTCCATTGCAGAGCATAGGGGGCAATTTCATGAGGACGATTGACCAAGATAGCAGCTTGCCCTTGGACTGAGAGGAAACCAACGCTATAATCACGATAGTCACTCGCATTACGTTTAAAATAAACATCATTTGTCAATATTATTATAATCATGTACATCCTGCTATTTCACGATAATATCATTCATTATTTACTGTAATGTAGTTGTGCTTTATAAATACTTTGGAAAAATATAAATGGCGATGTACAGAATCCTGTTTGGGTTAATAGAGTATTTAAATATTTCTAAATATGAGTGAGTATAAACATGGGAAGATGTCGACATTAATTTTCAGGGGGTTTGGAGCACAGGAGGAAATTTCATGTACGACACGGTATGAATTATTCATAAATTTCTTTACATTACGGGAGACGGAGAGCTTCGAATCAGAGGGAGAATGGGAAGCAGCGTGGTCGTGAAACAGGATCACCATGCCGATACATACTGTAGGTTCCAAAATGCGATGACTAATTTTTAATAAGGTGAAGAGGCTACTTTATAAGGGGTTGGTCTCTTAAGTCTGCTGCCACTGTTTATGGAGTTTACTCAGCGTTACGGACGTGATTAGGTGTTAGACAATAATGTTTCATGGCTAATAAATAGTATTGTATAATGTCAATCATCATAATGTCAATTTGCAAATCACGCAGTCACTTATTCTGGAAGAGAAAGAGTGACTGAGAAATGTAAGGAGGAACCATAGACAAGCAGGAAGACAGCACCCATGCGATGAATTGGCACAGAATTTTACCGAAGCTCTGCGGTCCTCTATATATTAAGCTGTTATCGGTTCAATAATGAGTATTTACACGTCGGAGAAAACTGGAGCACCTGTAGAAAATCTAGGTGTGCGAAGAGGAAACATTCTATCTTCTTTTGACCAAACAGATGGAGTCCACAGTTGTCGTACTGCCTTCGAAGCGAGAGCCAGGGCAGGACACCTCTTTGATGGCCACATGAATGGAGCTTCACTACATGCATAGCCACCATCAACCAGCGAACACTCGTCGTTTTAAAACCGTCACATTATAACATGGGGCAGCACTGTGGCCCAGTGGGAAGCGCTGTCGGCTCACAGCAAGAAGGGCCTGAGTTCGAATCTCGGCTCGGGTGCCTTTCTGTGTGGAGTTTGCATGTTCTCCCCGTGTCCGCGTGGGTTTTCGCCGGGCACTGCGGTTTCCTCCCACAGTCTAAAAAACATGCTGCTGCATAGGTTAATTGAATTTGCAGACTAAATTGCCCGCAGGGCCCGGTGATGGACTAGCGTCCCATCGTGGGTATATCCTTGCCTTGCGCCCTGTCTGCCGGGATAGGCTCCGGCTCACCGCGACCCTGTACAGGACTAAGCGGTTTCTGACAATGAGATGAGATGAGACATTATAATACATTTTATTTAAGGCGCCTTTCTGGGCACTCAAGGACACCGATGTACAATGATCTAGTTACCATGACAATTGGACGATTCCACACAGTCTGATGATGGTGGCGGCTGTTCGAAGAATTTACTTGGTCAACATCGTACAAACTGCATGGGCTGCGCAGCTGCCCCCGTTTATATGTAAGTGATACAATGTTGGATCTAAGCCAAAACAAAAAAATGCTAAAACGGTGTATTATGCAGAATTAATAATGAAAATATTGTTAAAGAAAAATAATCTCCACATACCTTTGAGATTACAGTATTTGTAAACACCTGTGGTATATTTTAACTCTTCAATTTTAAAGATAAATGCATTCGAACGTTTTCAGAATTCAGGTCAAACATAACTCTATTATGAGATTTTCAATGTTCAGTACTGCAGTTGCGACTGCGTTGTGATGCTTAATGTAAGTACTTTAATGAGTTCGAACGGAATGGTGTGGGGCAGTAACAGAACTTGGACCTTGGTGATTTCTCCAACAGATAGTTTTGGACTTTCCACTCTCAGCCAGCGTGTGGGACAGAAGCTACCATCTCCAGCGGCTTGCCAGGCCGCTTAAAAAAACGGTTCCTCCCTGGAAGGCAGTGGCTTGTGCTTGACTAGGAAGGAAACGGCATTCATTACTCTGTGTTTCCGGGATAGGCTCCGGCTTCACCGTGACCCTATATAGGATTAAGCGGTTTCAGATAATGAGATGAGATGAGAAGATTACAACAGGTATTACCGTATCTGGCGATTATGCAGGTGTTAAGATCTTAACACCTGCATAATTGCCTGGCAATGCATAATTCCCTGGCAATGCATAATTGCCTGGCAATTATGCATAATTGCCTGGCAATTATGCAGGTGTTAAGATGTTAACACCTGCATAATCGCCAGATACGGTAAAACCTGTTGTAATCTTATATATGTATACTGGCAAAAAGTACCCAGATCGTTAACAGCTCCACCTAAGCTAGAAACCATATGTCTGGTAGTGGAACTGCGTCCAAAGCTCAAGTATCTATTGCAGATTTGTACTGCTCACTTCAAAAGTGGCTTGTTTTTGTAGTCATTAAAATATTGCATGGATTTGTACTTTTCTGTGATTTCATTAGTTTTTTTTACGTTCTTGTTTTGACTTTTAAATATTTACTATCACATATTATCAATCGAATTGGTTGGGGGGCAGGGTGGCGCAGCAGTAACATCTGCGCCTCATAGAAAGAATGGTCTTGCCCGAGTAGGTTCGATCCCCGCCTTGGGCACCTTTCTGTGTGGAGTTTGTGTATTCTCTCCCTGTTCTTCGTGGGGATTCCTCCGGGCTCTCCGGTTTCCTCCCACAACTTAAAAAAATACGCATTAATTAATCGACCGATGACATGGGAGCCTGACTGCGCCGCCTTTCTGTGCTCTCCTAAATGTAAAATTATTAAATTACTATGATTAAATTGTAGTCATGTAAATAATGAAAAGTGAAAAAAAATAGCACGTGGTACTGATACAGGTTTTCACGGCTCAGTGCATGATTGCTTCCAAAAGCTGCTCCCTACGATATTACCATGGAGAGAGGAGGATCGATCGACGCGGCTATCCCGAAAGAGCAGCTTTTGTAAGCAATCAACACAGCACACCACCGAATCCCTGTGAGCGACCACTACTCGCTAGAGACACCTACTGGCTGATGCGACAACATTGACAGAGGACGGTACTCGATATCCAGTCAGTCAGCATCAATACCCGCTTCATCCTGTACAGCGTCGCTATGCCCATGATGGGACGCTAGTACATCAGGGTACTCTTTATCCAGTCAGTCAGCATCAATACCCGCTTCATCCTGGACATGGCCGCTATGCTCATGATGGGACGCTAGTACATCTGAGTACTCTATCCAGTCAGTCAGCATCAATACCCTCTTCATCCTGTACAGGGTCGCTATACCCATGATGGGACGCTAGTACATCAGAGTACTCAATATCCTTCAGTCAGCATCAATACCCGCTTCATCCTGTACAGCGTCGCTATGCCCATGATGGGACGCTAGTACATCACAGTACTCAATATCCAGTCAGTCAGCATCAATACCCACTTCATCCTATACAGGGTCGCTATGCCCATGATGGGACGCTAGTACATCAGAGTACTCTATATCCGGTCAGTCAGCATCAATACCTGCTTCATCCTGTACGGGGTCGCGGGGGGCCGGAGCCTATCCCGGTAGACACAGGGAGCAGAGCGGGGATATACCCATGATGTGACGCCAGTACATCCACAGTATTCTATATCTGCCATTCCTAACGGGGGTCGCGACCCATCGGCGGGTCGCGAGCGCCACCCAGCGGTCCGTGGAGACCAGACCCGAGTGGGCCTTGAGGTGCAAAGGTTGAGAAGCTCTGGACCAGAGCAGCGGTTTTCACAGTCGATGGTTGCGAAACAGTACTGGGTGGGCGAACATCAAGCCCTGGGTCGCCTTGTCGGTTCAGATCTAAATGTGTTTTTGTTTGTTTGTACAGATGTAGGTGATCACGGCTCGATGCATCACGGTTGCTTTCCAAAGCTGTTCTTTCTGGACAGCCGTATCGAGCGCTTCTCCACTCTCCTTCGCGAAGTTTCGCCTCCCACGTTGGAGGAAACAGAACAGATGTGTGTAAGTAAATGTATTAGGATTTACTCTAATAAAAGGGCGGCGCGGTGGCCCAGCGCGGGTAGCGCTGTCGACTCCTCCTCCTCACAGCAAAGAGGCCACGGGTTCGAGCCTCGACTCGGGTACCTTTCTGTGTGGAGTTTGCGAGCTTCTCTCCCCGTGTCCGCGTGGGTTTCCCCGGGCACTCCGGTTTCCTCCCACAGTCCAAAACACATGCTGTTGCAGAGGTTAATTGGCTCGCAGACTAAATTGCCCTCAGTGCCCGGGATGGACTGGCGTCCCATCGTGGGTATATCCCTGCCTTGCGCCCTGTGTCTGCCGAGATAGGCTCCGGCTCACCGCGACCCTGTACAGGACTAAGCGGTTTCTGACAATGAGATGAGATGAAAAGCTCAAAGCTGTGTTGGGTCGCGAGCATTAACATTTACTTTAAACTGGGTCGCAAGGAAAACAATTGAAAGCCACTGCTCTGGCGGATTCACCGCGGTCTCTAAGGCCGTACACACCGGTTCCCTAGGTGATGTACCGCGGTCCCTGCACTGTTACCATGGTGATTAGAGGTTATTTACTGTGGTCCCTAAACCTGTTACAAGTGGCTGGAGAGGATTCACTGCGGTCCCTACATCGCTGTGGAGGATTCACCGCGGTCCCTGGGCTGTGACTGCTCCGCGGTGCTTGGAGACTCCCGGTTCGCTCGTCTCCAGCTTCCCCTTCAACCACCTCCTCAACCACCTCCTCAACCTCCTCCTCAACCTTCTGCTTAACCTCCTCCTCAACCTCCTCCTCAACCTCCTCCACCACCTCCTCAACCTCCCCTTCCTCAACCTCCCCTTCCTCA
>JAZEWT010000013.1:6171561-6192551 GCA_036362905.1 Mordacia mordax
AATTGAAGCCTCAAAAGCAATCGCTTGTTAATGAGTTAGGACTGGGGGGCAGAGGAGGCAAATGTGGCATCTTGAACATTCATAAGCTTCCCCCCCCCACTATCTCTCCCCTTCACGGGAACTGCAGTACCTACAAAAAACACAAAGTTCCCTGTATAGCCTTAACATACTGTAGGGTCAAATGCTGTTAGCGAGTAGTATCTACAAAGGACAGCACGGCAGATGAGGGGGTGGGTGGCTAGCACTACCTCTGGCTGCTTTTGTCTCCCCAGTGATAATGTTTACACACAGGTTCTCATTTTAAACTGACGCGATCTAGTGGTCGTGAGCAGGAATCGAACTCATGTGGCTGGTTTCCAAAAGCAGTGCACTACTTGCTTCACTGCTGCACCCGGTACCACACGCAGAGCTGGCGTATTCCAATGCAGGCACTAGAGGGCGATCTAAGTCATGTTTTTCTCAGTCCTGTCGTTCAGACTTTATTATTACACCATAAAGTACCCAGTAGGCTGACAAGTTCTAGGTGCAGGATTCCTGCGACAGAACAAACGTTTGAAACGTAACAACGCATAAAATCAAAGGACGTATAAAGTTATAGCAACAATCTGCACGAATGAAACTCTAAACGTAATCATAAAGCAATTAATAACGCAAAAGTTTGCACAATTATACCCACAACACCAACTTGCACAAGGATGGAATCATAACCATAGTCATGAAGTAAACATAACCCAACATTGCACGGTGCATCATCGTTATTATCAATACCCGCTTAATCCTGTACAGGGTCGGGGGGGGGGAGGTGGAGCCTATCCCAACAAACAGAGGGTGCAAGGCAGGGCTATCACTATCATATGATACCAGTACATCTCAGGGTACTGGGAGAAATTTACTCAGCAGGCTGATTTCTGTGGCAAATGCTACACAGATAGGTATCTGAGCCCAGAATCGAACCTTCTTGCTGTGAGGTGACAGTGCTACTTTGCACAATGCCATAAATTAATAATCCTCAAAGCGCAACACTGCCATGGGATAGTTTTAAGTTTTTTTAGCGCAACAAAAAGGAGTATTTGCAACCGTTTAAAAAGACCAATAGATTTATGCAAACGTCCCTGGGCCGAAATGTTGATACTAATTTAGATCTAAGGTAGGCTAGCGATGGTGGTGACTAGCTTCAAGCTGATGCCAGTGTTATTCCAAAAACAAGGGGCACGTGCCACAAAGGCCTTTTCTCTGTATTTTGATGTGCATCTAGGAACATTAAGCAAACAGTAGGTTGAGCTTATAAGATGAGTTTTGCTTTTTTGTAAGGAAAACAAATCCATCAAATATTTTGCTGACTTGTCCAGTAGAACCTTAAGCGTAAAAATAGAGCCAAGTGAATATTTATACGATTGGTAAGTTAATCCTAACCCAATGTACACATCACATTGGTGGGTTTTGTAAGGGGCATCCAAAGGAAGTCTTAAGAGCAGAATGATATAGTGGGTGATATATATTAAAAATAGTCGTAGACACTAATTGATAGATAATGTATTAATAATCAAGCAATGGTTAACTAGTCACCTTTATGAAGTCTCAGCGGAACTTGTTGGGGAAGCAATGCTTATGTCTGTATGGAAAACCTATTTGGATCTTTTTGGCAATATAGCCAATGAGAGGTTTGAATTTTCATTTTGAGGCTAATATAAAGCCAAGGTATTTGTTTTCTTCAACTTGTTTAATTTGTTTGTTTCCTAGTGTGTATAACAAGTAGAAATTTGTTAATTTTGTGTAGTTGGATAAACATTAATTTCTTTTATTGGCTTAAGGACTAGTTTTAGTGAGAAAAGCTGTATTTTTAGGATGTTGGAGTCGCCTTGTAGGTTACAAATTACATCTTCCAGGGGATCTCCAGCCACTGGCAGTGCAGTGTCATTTGCAAAAATATTAATATTGGAATAAGTGAGATGCCCATGTAATTGATTAGTGCAGAGAATAGAAATGGACCAAAAGTGGAACCTTGTGGTACACCCTTTGTAATTTCGATTTTATTGGGCATCATATTATGAACAGAAATGACCTGGTTACATAGAGAGAGGTAACTCTTAAACCAGACAACCGCATGACTGGAGAATGGAAAGCTTCGGAGAGCATTTTAAAAACGTGTTGTAAGTTGTGCCATATAATGGCATATAATGGCACAACCCATATAATGGCACAACTTTGTTTAGTTTACATGGTGCTAAAAGCAAACAGTTAAGAGTCTGGTACTGTCAAAGTTGTGCAGCATTTTTCACGAATTCCTGATTGTGTATGATTTAATAAATTATTTACGGCGATAGAGTTTCTAATCAGTTTTTTGAGAAACTTTTCAAAGATTTTAAACACAGGAGATAAAATAGAAATGGGCCTGTGATTATTGGGATCATACACCCTCCTTTATGAAGAGGACGAATAAAAGCGGTCTTCCATTTAGCAGGGACCGAAGCTTCTTGAATAGATAAGCGAAAGATATGGGTTTAAGGTCTAAAAATTATATCAGCCACTGCAACTAAAGCAAATGGAGCATAGCTGTTATCTCCAGTCGAAAAAGTGGTCTTCAGTGAGGTGAACTGACTCAGGACATCCAGATGTACAATTGGCTTAAAGTTAAATTCTGCCTGTGGAATATTTGTTTTGAATGAAGCTTCAACCCCCCTGCTGACAATGTTGTTTCACTGACTTAGCAGTTGCAAGCAGGATGGAAAATTCAAACATGCGAGTAGGTGTGTGGTAAATGTGATGCATGAACACATTTGAGGAGAAATGCCTAAAGTGGAGGTTCAATTAGGTGTACGTTTTTTCAACCATCTTGATGGGAAACCTGGTCTTCAAAGGCTACGAGGAAGACCAATAGACACTGGATCATCTCTTTCAATGAACCTATTGACCAGTTTCAATAGGTTTGGAAAGCGTTTGGTAAAGGCAATTGCCAGAAGTGAGCAACAGGGTGTGCTTGCCAATATGTGTCCGTATTGATGGTCATAAGTGGCCCGTAATGATAATGATAAGGTATATTTAGGTTGATTTGACTTGTGTTTTTCAGATGTGAATGTATACACCTTGTGTGTGTGTTTTCAGATGTGGATTTTATAACACCATTGTGCTCTCAAGTGACATTTGAGGGATTGCTGGATGACATATTTGGCATTAAATGCGGTAAGTTTCCTGAATGGGGGTTGTTCCAAGCATGATATTTGTGTAATAATAATGCTCATTGAGGCAACGCATCTCAATATGTGTTTAGAAAATGTTATTGTATATAATGCCGTTAACTCATTATATTAAGTTTGAGGAAGATGCGACAATACGATTTGTATTCATATAGCATCAAAATACAACCACATCTCAAAGGTTCTCTATAAAACCTGCAAGACATGGGCATTCGAGGGAAAGGAGACAAATGTATGCATTACTTAAAGAGAAAGAGGCAGGCCAGAGAAGAAAATGGAAATTTTGAACCTGGAAGCACCTAATTAGCAGTACAGATGGCTTGGGTGGAGGAATTTCAGCCGGCAGAGTGACGGGTGACTCGGGGCTTCAATAGAGGTTACTGTAAGGCAGAGCACATCGAGGGGAGTGGAATATGGAAGGGAGAGGTAGCAGAGTGCAGGGAGGATAATAATTATTATTATTGCACTTCTAAAGCACTTCTCACCCGAAGGTCACAAAGCACTGCACAGAGCTATGAAGAGAATGGCATGTCCGCAACAACATAGATCAATTAAAGTAAAATAATGGCTACAGGTCAATGAAGGATATAAAATATCTAATAAAATAAGTGTTAAACAAATAAAGGAAAGAATAAGTGTTCCTGAGTAAGTGCAGGGTAGAGATAGTGCATGGAGGGGAGAGGTAGTAAAGTACATGGAGGGGAGAGGTAATGTAGTCTATGGAGGAGAGTAAAGTGAGAAGACAGCAGAAAGGTAGGCTGTGAGTCCATGCATGATTTTGTCATCGGCGTGATCTTGTAATGGATCCAGGGTTGCACTGGGGGTGGGGGGCTGTACTTGTATTTTTGGTTTAGTTGTGAAGTCATGCAGCAGCATTTGAAATCTGGGAACTGCTTTGCCCGTCTGCGGACACAATCAATTGCCACAAAACCTGCCATAGCTTACAAATGCCCTTGTTTGAAAGGTTACATTGTGCTGCAGAGCGGTGCAATTAGAGCAAGTACACTGGCAGTCCAGCTTGTTTGTGGTGCAGCAGATGAGCTATGTGTTAGTTGTATACAGTCTGGGAGCCCCTACGTGTGATCTGGCACACATGCAGTGAGTGTTTGATTCAGTCGTCTTACTGTCGGACATAGGCAGAGAGAGCTTTTTTGTAGCTGCACTCGACTGAGCTGTCCTATTTAGGACCCACTCTTCTCACCCCACATTGGGAAGAGGCGAGAAAAGTTGCCCTAAAAATATCCTGCCTTTTAAAACCTGACTGGAAGACCACATCCAGTCAGGTCACCTTAGAGCGGCCAGAAACAAAAAAAAACTAGAAATTTCAGAGCCTGGAATGTGCAAATCCTTATGGACAGTCCTACCAGCGAACGTCCCGACAGACATGACGATTATTACAAGAGAGCTGAGAATGTGTCGGATTGACCTTGTTGAACTCTTTGGAACACATCTGGCAGGGGAAGGGCGGCTGAAAGAGGAGATGGATGGCTACACCTTCTGGAGAGGAAAAGCAGCAGATTAAACAAACATCCATGGAGTCGGATTCACTATCAAGAACAAGCTCATCAGCTGCATCGCTGAACCTCCAGGAGGCATCAGTGAGCACCTCATGACCCTCCACTTCAAGGTCGCTGATGACCAGATGGCCACAGCAGAGTGTGCCCATGCTTTCAACTCTGGACTTGCAGAATGAAGTCAAGGAGACTTTCTATGCCAATTTCAACCTCATACTTTAAAGCATCCCCAAGAAGGACAAACTTATTCGTCTCAGAAACTTCAACGTCAGAGTTGGCAGGGAACAACAACCTCTGCAAAGGCACAATTGGGAAAGAGGGTGTTGGTAACATCAACTCCAATGGAGTCCTACTCTCTAAATGTTCTGAACACACCCTTGTCATAACCAATACCTTGTTTCACCAAAGGAATTAGTTCCAAACATCTTGGATATATCCCCACTCCAAGCTGTGGCATCTTATTGAATATGTCAATGTTTGAGGCAGGGATTGCAGTGATGTAAACATCACAAGAGCAAAGGTCTGTACTGATGATGGCTGGACAGATTATCACCTCATCTGCTCCAAAAGTTTTTATCAGTCATGCAAAAGAGGAGGGTACAAAAGAAGCTGAACCATCCCAGACTTTAAAACGAGAGCCTAGAAGATGATAATAATGTACAATGTCTCCAGGCTGACCTTTGGCCAAAGACACCCAGAGCAATATCCAGAGGATATTGAAACACAATGCACTACATTGACACCTCCAGAGACATCATTAGGTGCAAGACCTGCCTTTAATCTCGATTGATTTGATGAAAATAACAGTGAACTTAAACAGCTGCTTGACACCAAGAGGAAAGCTTTCTATGCTGGCAGAGTGACATCATCTGTAAGGCAACAAGAGATGTTCACTTCAGAGCAAAGGCAAAGGTCCAGTGCAGAGTAAGGGTGCTAACGAACAAGTGGTGGACTGAAAAAGTCCTGGAAATCCACCAAGTTGTTGACTGGTGATACCAGAGGATTCTTTAACACCACCAAGCCAGTGTCTGGCCCAATTTAGCATGGTCTAAATCCCCTTCACTCTAAATATGGACAAAAGCTGCTAAAATACATTGAGACCATCAACTCCAGGTGAAAAGAACCCTTTCAGGAGCTCGTTAACTTAAACACCACTCTTAAAATTAAGTACATCAACCAATCCCTCAGGAACCCACACATTAGTGAACCTCCCAGTGTAAAAGAGGTGCAAGATGACATCAGGGATTTGAGGCACGACAAGACCACTGGGCCTAATGGGCTTCCAGCAAAAATCCTTAAGAAAGGTGGCACAGGCTTCTTACACCATGTTTGTCACCAGCTGGTTAAGATCTAGGACAAATAGGAGATTCCTGTTGACCTCAGGGATGCCCTTTTTTGTCACAATCTTTAAAAAGGATGACAAGGCCAAATGTGGGAATTATAGAGGAATCTCCCTTCTCCCCACCCCCCACCACAGGAAAAATACTAACCTGGATACTGCCCAACTGACTTTTGTCTCTGTCAGAAGAAATTATTCCTGAGCCACGATGTGCCTTCTGCCCAGCTAGAGGAACATCTGACGTTATTTTTACAAGATGCCAACTACAAGAACAATAGCAGGAACAAACCCAACTACTGTACATAGCTGTGAATAGTCCTGCCCTCTGGTACATGCTCTCCAAAATCGGTTGTCCAGGCAAGTACCTCAGAATTATGCAACGCTTGCATGACGATGTGACTGCCATAGTCATCAATAACAGTGGCTCTGAAACCCGCCGCTTTCAAAGTTGAAACCAGGGTGAAACAGGGATGCGTCATTGCACCAATCCTGTTTGCCATCTACATTGCAGCCATCCTCCATCTCACAGGTGGCGATCTTCCATTGGGAGTCCAACTCATGTTCAGGACTGATGGAAGACTCTTTAGCGTTAGCACATTTACGGCAAAGAGCAAGGTGATAGCTACCTCCATCATGGAGCTCCATCACACTGATGACAATGCCATCTTTGCACACTGACGCAGAACTTCAATGCATCATGGGTGCCTTTGCAAGGGCATACAAGCTCTTAGGACTTGACCTCAACATCAAGAAAGTCAAATCCCACACCAACCTGAACCTGACAAAGCTTCACTACCTCTCACATTTCACATTGACAACAACCGCTAGAGAACGTGGATCACTTCCCCTATCTCGGCGGCCTTCTCTCTGCCAGAGCCGGTGTCGACTCTGAGATCCATGGCAGAATAAATTGTACCAGTGGGGCCTTTGCTAGGCTGAGGAAAAGGGTTTTTGAGGACTGAGACATCCGCACCAAGATCAAGCTTCTCGTCGACAAGACCATAGTTCTCCCTTTCTTCATGGAGCGGAGACCTGGACAGCTTACAGCAGGCTTGTCGAAGCCCTTGAGCTTTACCATCAGAGTGCCTCTGTAAGATCTTGAGAATAAGCTGGGAGGACAGATGCACAAACGTCAGCGTCCTGAAGGAAGCTGGCATTCACAGCATCGCCATGGCATTATTCAAATCCAACTGCGATGGATCAGCCACATCATCCATATGCCTGACTCTTGGCTCCCCAGAGAGTTGTTATTTGGCCAACGAAAGGGAAGGCTTAGCACGCTCTTGAAGGGCAGAACAAGCGCTTTAAGGACAACTTTGAAATCTATTGGATGAGATGAATTGGCACAAGACAGGACCAAATGAAGGATTGTGCAGGAAGAGACAGCACAATTTAAATAAGACCTCCACCTTGCCATAGAGGACAGGTGGCAACAACGCAAGGAGAGACTCAACACCAGACAGGCTCAACCACCTATACTACCTTTTCAACCACTCACGCCTGCCCACACTGCAGTAGGACCTGTGGATCTAGGATCGGCCTCTTTAGCCGTTTCGAGACCCACAAATGACCGGATCGATCACCAGCAGAGCAATTATACTTGCCTGCGAGTGATCGCCAATGATGATGATGAGTTGTGTGTATATATATATAGCATCATCGTCCGTGCAAACTGCTTCTCACAATCGCTAGGGACTCACAGACAAGCGGGAAGGCAGTAGTAGCCATGCGCGAGCCGGCACCATCAACATTTGCCGAAGCTCTGCTGTCCTCTATATATAAAGGTGTTTTCTGCCACTATAATGAGTGTTTATACTTTAAACTCTAGTAGATGATAAGTAATAGATATAGTTTGTCCCTCCTCCTCACCTACAAGGTTCTTACTGGCACAACATACATCCATGACCTGCTTCAGGCACTCTCCTCAACACGACAACTTCGATCTTCCAATATGACCTTTCTGCATGTGCCCAGATCGCACCTCCATTCGATGGGTAATAGAGCCTTTTCACATACTGCTCCCGGACTCTGGAATGCCCTTCCATTGGCGAATCGATCAGCTGAGTCCCTGGGCATCTTCAGATCTCAAGACCCACTTGTTCCGTAGGGCTTTCAAGTTCTCTGGCTGGGACTGTTAATGCGGCTCACTGTTGGTGTGTTGGGATGATGGCTCGCTGCCGACCTGCGCCTGCTCGGGAACATTTATTTGTTTCTTGTTTGTTGAACAATGATTTCTTATTGCTTGTTTTATGTCCTATAAATTATAGCCGTTATTTGATTTTCAGATTAACTGTCCTGATGTTGTTGTTGACGTGTCGTTCTCTCCACAATGCAGACTTGTAACAAAAAAACATAAAAACGTTGTTCTTGCTGATTTGCTCTTCTTGTGTCGTTGTTGTTGCTCACATGCCGTTTTCTCCACAACTCTGTGCAGCACTATGTGACCCTCGGGGGAAAAGCGCTCTAAAATTGCATTTGTTATACAGCAGTGTACCTTGTGCACATGTGCTAATAGTGTGTTTTGTTTTTTTTCATATGCTGTAGTGTTTTAGTTCTGCCGGGCTATAAATGCATTTTGCTTTGAAGTGTCATTGTGAATTTGTTGTAATTGGCATAGAGTTGTAATGCAGGCGTTGTGTGTGTAGCCAGTGTTGAGTTCGGTCCAGAAGTAACTGGAACAGAAAAGAAATTGAAAATTCTTCTGAATTCTCAAGACAAGGTATGTATGGACTTCAGGCTCCGTGTGTCTGCTCCAATGTGTACATTTACAACAACATCTCATGACATGTTGTACAAATATGTTAAAAATGATCGCTGATGTGCAATACCACGTTTTATACTTATGGAATTTGTTTGCGAATCAGTGTTGTGCAACTTGCACACACTTGGCTATCAGAAGCACATTATTTTTTTTGCACATTGCACATTTACCTTTTGTTGCCTTATTTTCCAAAAAGATACAGATTGTGGCATGTTACCCACAAAATTGTAAGTTAATTGACCTTGAAGCAATAATATAATGCCTTTTGAAATATTAATACCCATTTATAATTCATAACTGTCTAACTTTATTACAGGTTTTTGGAGAAATTCGCAATGAACACTTTTCAAATGTGTTTGGGTTACTCAGCTCTAAAGCCAAAGTCCTTCAGAGCAACTACGACGTAAGTTGCAGAAGGCATCAACATCCACACGCGAGGTTTATTTTTGTAATTTGCAGGAAGTTAAGATAATTGCTTTTCAAATAAAGAATCTGTACTGCATGACTTCTAAACCGTTCCAGGATACCCATGAAATAAGAGCCTAGCAGCTCATAGAGCCCTTCTTGCCGAAAAAAAATAAAATGTAGTTTAAAATAATAATTTTCATTTCAACTTATCCTGAGGACAGGGGTCACTTCTTGAACATCCTCATTTGAACAATTTTAAGCATGTCATCATTGTTGCACTTGGTGTCCCACAATGCAGGAGATTCAGTGATGGGATCTTAATAAACACATTTATTTCAATCACTATTGATGGTAGGTTATTTTTTTTACATTGTGCAGTCCAAAATGTATGTTATTCTTGTGGTCAAATGTAGTTGTGCTGTGTCCTTGCTCAATGCTGGCAATCTGGCTCAACATCACAATAGGTAGATATTATTTTACAATACCTAAGGTGTTTGCATATTAATGTATTTTTCTCACTCGTCTTGGTATTGACCGTGTTCACTTTCCGTCGTGTGTCAACATTAATTATAAACGATTGATGTTAACACATTGTGGTTAATGAGGTCCACTTTTGATCTTCCAGAAACGACACGATATGAACATCAAGAACATGAAGGAGTTTGTGGCCAACGAACTGAGGGCCTTGAAACAGGAACATCGCTCTTTGAGTTTGTGTAAGCTGATCGTGAGCTCGTGATCGCAGCACGCACAGTGTGTAGTGCGCTTGCATTTGGCTCCGGCTAAATGCATGGCTACCTTCCCCTCGCCTCTCTGTGGTTTCCTCACACCTTTATAGTGATGCAAGTTGCCCTGGATAAGGGCATCTGCTATATAATAATTAACAATAGTAATAATAATTCCCTAAGCTTGTCTAATCTTAGTAAATTCACTGATGCCGTCGTAACCTAGTGATTCCAGACCTTGCGATGTAGCAACGTGGATGGATATCCCCGTCGTGTGCACAGGAATAGCCACGTAGACGGCCGCAGGTGACGCCATGGTGAGGGCGGTGGGGAATTATTGTATTGTCCCCTCCCCCCACCACTGGGAAGACTGAGGAGGTGAAGAGTTGACTTGAGCCCCCTCCCCACCATAATCCTTTCTGAGCAAGTGGTAGAGGAGGAATTTGCTATTTAGGAGCTGCTCTTTTTGGCATATCCGTGTCGAGCGCTCCCACCTCTTGCTTTTGCAAAGGACGGAGGGGGACCGCTCGACATGGCTATTCGGAAAGAGTAATTCTCATACATCGAGCTGTGTAAACAAACATCAGTGGAGGGAAGTATAAGCCAATGGACGTAATTTTAATGGTAATAATTAAGCATCATTGACACAATACGGTAACATTTGGATATGTTTAGTGGCGACAAACAGCTGTGTCTGACGATGCTGTCCAGAACGGTTGGTTTCTTTATTTGATAACAGATAACATGCTGTAACATTGACAAAATACATTAGATATGAATACATTTTGCAAAATAAAGCGTGATTGTTTTCTCCATTAATCTTGTGTGTTTTGAAGATATCGGCAGCTGTGAAGCCATTATGAAAAGAAAGACAAAAACAGACTTCAAGGAACTCCTCAAGACTGAACATTGTACGTAATGTATGTTGTCGTTATTTAGATTAGCTCATCATATCATAATGCCGAGTGGGCAAATATAACATTTGTCTAGTAGACACCACACAAGTGTGTCTTTTGGCTCACCAGGAGAACATGTTACTGCTAAGTGCACAATAATATCTGTCCTTAATGGATATTTGTGGACTAGTATTATCTGTCCTTTCTGTATGGAATAGAGTATTGCCCCGTCACATGCATGTGTTTTATCTGAGTGCTCCAGTTTAGTCCCACATTTATGAACATAATTTTGATCAAAACAGACTTTATAGAGGAGTGCAGAGCTTCAGCAATTGTTGGTATGACCAGCCCATACACGGGCTGCCTTCCAGCTCATCTGTAATTCATTAGCGATTGAGCAATGCAATTTTCACGAACAACAACAATGCTATGGATAAAACTAAACGTTAATATTTTTATACAACAGCAGAAGCGATCACTCAGTCACCTTTGCTACAGAATGATTGCTGCACGTGCTTACAATAGCAGCTCAAGCTTGTGATTCATCTGAAGGTATCCTACCCTTTATGGAGCATATAGAGCCACGCTTGCATTACACATTGGTGGAACGGTCAACAGTGGATGGGACTATATGGGAATTGGCACAGAGATCATGGGAGATTCAGAATGTCCTTGGAATTCATGGTCTCCATTTCCGCACTTGAAAACATCCTGTGTATGTGATCTGTTTATAAAGTGTTGATACGCTTGCTGCTTGAATTAATAAGGTTGGAAAGCTGGTTTTGTTCATGACGAGCCACATTGCACCGTGTCAGAAGAGTAAACATATTCAGTCCATGCTTACATCCAGCTGTAACATCATGGATTAGAAACAGGGACAATGCAATTGACAGTGGCAGCCACTTGAGAGAGAGTGTACGAGAGGACAACCATTCATTCATTTTCAGTCCTCTCTTAAACCTGTAGATAGTCACGGTAAAGCCAGAGCCTGTCTTGGCCGACACAGGGCACAAAGCAGGGCTCTACCTAGAATGAGATGCCATTTCATCACAATGCACTTGGGTAAATTTAGTCAACACGCCAATTAACCGAGGCAGCAACATGTGTTTGGACTGTAAAAACCGACACAGATGCAGGGAGCGGACACAAACTCCACATATAAAGGCACCCAGGGCAGGAATTGAATTCGGGTCCTTCTTGCTGTGAGGTGGCAGCGCTACCCACTGCGCAGCCGTACTTGCCAGAGGTCAAACCACCACGTGGGAAGTGCTGTGGACTGGCATTATAGACCCATGAGTATTCCTGATGGTGTAGGAGAATCCAGCTAGCAGTGGATAGACAGTGGCTAATGGTGACTGTGAGCAGGTCGTACTTGACAGAGCACGCTGTTATGAACTATTTGTGTGTGTGTGTGTGCGCGCGCGTGTGCGCATTCAGCCCTTTTGGAAGGACTAGGGATCAGGGAGTGCGTCTCCTCTATTGAAGAGGCCATTAACAGACAGGTAATATTTTACATCGACCAATGTGAGATCGTGCTTTGTGTTCATCTACATAAATAATGATCAGCAAAGTGTGCCTTTGTACGCAGCGGTTTCTGACGTCTTCAACTAAAAACATAAAGCTTCATAATGGCACATCTAGTGCCACTATTCCAAGTTTATTTTTTTATATGATATTAGTTATTGTCCAAAAAATGTTTTAATTAACATTAAAATACTACAAAAATTCTACACTGGGAGCCACCCAGTTAGATTTCAATGAAAATAATGTTCACTGATGTGATGTTTCTCAAACAACTCAAGTAAATGTTTACAAGCTGATGGGACTGCAATGTATAAAATCTTAACCTACTATAATCTTAATAGAGTGCTTTTTATGCCACACGGCTTAAGCACTTTACACAAATTAAGATATAATATTTTTTGTTTAATGTTAAAACACTCACAAAATAATTAAAGTGCATAGCAAGAAGAGAAAGTATAGAAATAGGCATCAGACCTAAATTTACAGGTAGCCAATCTGGGCGTAGAACCTCTGACCCGGGGTGAGGACAGTGAGTCACACTGACCGTGAGCTGCATTATATCTGACCCATTGTGCGGCATTGTGTCACGAGGGCTGTCTCTCTCTCTGCAGTCTCCCATCCTGGACGTGTTGCGGTTGCTCTGCCTCCTCTCCGTCACCGAGGGAGGTGCGTTCCCTTGCAGGCTGCGCTACGCACCACGCCACCTGGCTCCTCGGGCTCAGTTGTGCCACAACATCACAGCAAGGCGGTTGGAAAAAATAACATTGTGTTCTGATGATTGCTTCGAAAAGCTGCTCTCTCGGGACAGCCGCGTCGATGGCTCTCTCTCCTCTCCTCGCGACGTTTCGCCTCACACGTTGGAGGCATTCGCCGAGAGAGCAGCTTTTCGAAGCAATCATCATGCATCGAGCCATGAAAACCTACATCACAACATTGTGTTCTGTTTTTCCAATAGTTTAGCAAAAATGTGACAGTAACTCTGATGCCTACGTAGTTAAAATGTTGTCTACGAAAGGCTGTGTTTTGCGGCTGCAGGGGTTAATCCGCTGTAAGTTGTCAGCGTATGTCGGCACAATCCACACAGGTTCTGAAATGAGCTATGCGGTCGTTGGAGCTCGTATGTGGTATCTTGTTAGTGGGAACATGAAGCTGGTCATCAAGATCATAAGACTTGCTCTTAAGAGCTGCTCTTTCGGGATAGTAACGTGGAGCTTTCTTTATCGCTTCTTCCTGACGTTTCGCCTCCCATGTTGGAGGAATCATCACTAAAAAAAAAAATCTTATTTAACTTTTATGATCGCTTCCAAAAGCTGCTCTTTCGGGATAGTCACGTCGATCGCACCTCCTTTCTTCTTCGCGAAGGAGCAGCTTTTGAAAACAATCATACATCGATCCACGAAAACCTACATCAGTACTTATTTCGCTTTTACGAATTTGCGGTTGCAGTCCTGTATTCCACCGTCTGCTTAGCAGTCTGTGGTGAGCCACCGTTTGCATCGCATCCTCGATCGTACGTACCACCATTGTGTAGCCCCTGATATGGGCCCTAAAAGGCAAGTGAGTGCTAGTGCATAGAGTGCAACGTAAACATGATTCTCGCGATTTTTAGGATTCACGCCAATTCTGGAATGTTTCCCGCGTAAAAAAAAAAATTTAAGCATTTAATGTACCGCGTTGGGCGGCACGGTGGCCCAGTGGTTAGCACTGTCGCCTCACAGCAAGAAGGTCCCGCGTTCGAATCTCTCGGCTCGGGTGCCTTTCTGTGTGGAGTTTGCATGCTCTCCCCGTGTCCGCGTGGGTTTTCACCGGGCACTCCGGTTTCCTCCCACAGTCCAAAAGCATACTGCTGCATAGGTTAATTGGCTCGCAGGCTAAATTGCTCCGCAGTGCCCGGCGATGGACTGGCGTCCCATCGTCGGTATATCCTTGCCTTGCGCCCTGTGTCTGCCGGGATAGGCTCCGGCTCACCGCGACCCTGTATAGGACTAAGCGGTTTCATATAATGAGATGAGATGAGATGCACCGCGTTGTTGTTGTGAGTTTAAATGGCCAGTATGCCGGCTGCCCAAGGTTGGCTGGTTGCTCCCCAATGGTGGGTGGTATTAGAGCAGTATTTTACAGCCACATGCCCTTCCTGACGCTAACCACTGTTAGTCGGAGGATCTTTGGATCAAAGGACACCACCAGGAGAGTTGGATTCTGGGTAACATAGCTCTGGGGTTCATTGGAACACGTAAACCCCTCCACCACGATAAATGTACGATTCATGTGGACGAGTGGAATGAAATTATTTTGTTTTAGAATTACATTAAGTACTCAATCAGAGAATATTTTTCACCATTTTATTCATTTCAGGACTCGTTGCAAACGACATGCGGTCCCTGAAGACGCAGTTTTTACACGTAAGTCGGCTTTCCTTCTCACGGTGTGTGTTCCACCGAATTCCGCACACACCTCGTACACCCATGCACACATTCGTTGCACCCACAAACACGTATACATCTACGTCTTGTGCAAGCCCCAGATACATGTGTTCATCACCAATACATTCGACTAAAACCTTGCAAACGAATGACGAGGCATTTGGAGAAGCACCAAGATGAAATGACTACACTCGGCCCGCACGGTGATGTGTAGTCCCAGCATTGCCAATGCAGCGTCATGAGTCGGGCACTCTTCCCCCCCCCCCACCAACGCTCTGCTGGGTAATGGAAGCAGGTGGAGTTTGGGTTGTTGTTGAATTCAGGCTCTCATCAAAAGTGTGGGTGGCCTCACATAGCTCAGCCGCCAAGTTATCCACATTGTTTTTACTGAATCCCATCGGTACACGCGGTATTGTGCAGAAAACCGCCGGCGAGGCACCGGTGTTCCGACAGAAACGTTTACGGTCAGTTCACGAAGTGGGATGGAGAACACCCTCAATAAACTTCCTACCCACTGTTATTGAGGCTGACACCAGAATCAGTTGTTACTTCACAGAGGTCACAATGGCAAGGAGACAGAAATACAAAACATGACATCACTTGTTCCTTTTAGCAACCTGGCCGTTTTAGTTTAAAAATTGCTCAGCCAAAAAATTACATCCTCAGAAGTCACCTGGCTTCTTTGCCAGTGAAGCAGTGCCTTACTAGGCTAGGTCACTAGGCCTCCCAGGGAAATGTGGAGAGGCAACATGTGCAGAGGAATGGGGTAAGCCAGGACACAGGTAAGTAGCAGCAGAGTCCATGCAGCCACATTAGTATATACAGTAGCACCTCTATTGTAACCCTGGTCTGCTTTGCGAATGAGAGAGATTGACGTATTTCTCCCTCGTGTTGTAGAGCTACGGGACGGAGCAGATGTTAACTCTGAACAACCTGCGGAGAGTGGGACTGCTCACAGAGCAGCAGACGCCTGAGACAGTCACCACAATGGAGAGCAAAGTGGGGAAACTAGTGTCGGACAAAGCCATGGGAAAAGCTGTCGGTAAGCATAAACAATCGTTATGTTGCTGCTCATAGTGCAGCAGCTCCACCCCTACCGTCCCCACCCACTGCTACCACTGCTGTCCGCACACCCTCCCACCTATCTCGTCAGGATGTATTAACACCAAAAGAAACATCACTCATATAAACTACACAAGGTGTTGGGGCAATAGCTCTAGCAACCACTTTTGAAGGCTGGCATAGCGAACAAAGGGCTGGTGTGGCAACCACACCCAGCCACCTTTATCTCCCCAGTGCTGCTGTTTACATATCACACCAGGTACTCATTTAAGGCTGAGGCAACCTAAGGGGAATTAGGACCGATTCAGATGTTCTCCTTTGTTATATACTAGCAGAGTACCTGCCCTATGGGAAATCTTGTTCTAAGCATGTAACACGTTCTTCTGACATCTATTGTTGATGATGTTTTCCACTAACATGACTGCTTTAACCGGATTTATTTCTAATGTCTTTTGGGAATATAGCTGTCAGATCTCGGGAGAGTAATCACTGCGTGGGAAATAAGACTGAAATAAGACGTATCATCCTTGGGGTGGTACACATTAAACTTGTGCTTATTATGAATTAGAACCCAGTACTCCCACTACCGACATGCATGCAAACATAAATTATACACAAGATGTCAGCTGGACGTAGCAATCGAACACGGGTGGGGCAAGGTTCGTAGCACATTGTGCTGACCACTCTGGTCACGCGGTGCCTCTGTGAAGCTACGGCAGACACATACTCTGACCCGGGTGCAGGACTGGCTGTTGCCATCTTCCCTCGGGTGAGAGCGTGGCTTAGCACCCCTCACCCTGGAGACCCCACGCTTCCTCCATCGGGATTTTTTACGAGCACTTTGGGAACACAGATGTTGGAACGCAAGCCGATGCGACTGCCACTAATGATGGTTTGGAACAGCGGTTTATGGCCTTGTTATATTTTGCTTTCAGGAAAGCTTACGGATGCCTTCACCGCGCTGCAGAGAAAAAGCCACTTCAGAGCGTTAAGCAAGAAGCTGAACCTTGTAAGTTAGTCTGCTGTTTGAGTAAGGCCACGCGAAGGTCACCGAGCCCATACCCAGGACGTGCGCGTTCCTGTATACAACTTTGTAGGGTTTTGTGCGGCAACACATTTTACAAATCGCTTGCTTATCTGACCAAAAATCTATTATTAATCTCCAACATTGACTGCGACAGCCTACGTATTAACTGTATCTATTTTAAAATGAGGGATATGTGAATGTTTACTATTCGTTACACGGCGTCAGATTCCTGCTACAGGAGAAGACTACGACCTGCGCAACCCGCGGGACATGGCGTACGTGTTCAGCGGCGCGTACATGCCGCTCAGCTGCCGCGTCATTGAGCAGGTGAGCCCCATGGCAGGGAATCAGAACGGGAAATCCTACGTGTTCTGTGGACCTCGCAAGCTCAGTTCAATCCCAGGCCATGGCTAACGTCAGTGGTGAGGAATATCAGAGTCGGTCGTTAGATCCCTGCCCCTCACCATCCAGCACTGACCAGTGTGGGGAAGAGTGGCCCAGCAGCTCTCACCCCGCTATGACAGACATGCCAGAGGCAATAGGCCTTCATCCAGCAGTAGATTGACAAAGTTGTCAATGTTAAGCAAACATTGCAGTTAGGGGATGAGTTGCACGTTATTATATTTATACGTCAGTCAAAGCTTAAATTGAGCCTTATTTGTCAGTTCATATTTCCAGAAGTTCACAGCAGTCACATATTAGGCCTGTAGAATGAAATACAGTCTTTGGTTACTGTTCTTCATAGCGTCATTGAAATTTGGTAAAAAATATATTTACGGACTTGTATAAATCTACAATTGGAAATCTCATAAGTATGAAGCCTATATAGCAATGCTTTTTCTTTCAAAAATACAATTGCATAAGTAATGTGAGCATAATGATATATAAAGTTTGAATAGTTCTCAAGTTTTGTTAAAATAGTAAATTCCCACAACGACCACGCATGCCACAGGCACGCTCAGGCACTGGGCATGTGAGTGGATTCACTCGTCGCGTGGAGACACGGGGACCTACTCGACTAACGATTCTCATACAGGTTCTGCATCCTCAATGATCCCTACACTAATGTGTATGCTTGATAAGAATGCTCTTGGTCACAGTGTTAGTGCTTGGGATATGCAATGTCGGTAACAAAGATGGGCTGCTTAGCTTAGAGTAAATGGGAATCAAGCGAATTACAATAATAATTGCATTTATAGAGCGCTTTTCACCCGAGGGTCACAAAGCGCTGCACAGAGAGCTGCGGAAACAACGGAATGTCAACAACAGCGACATGAGAAAGGATACTCAGCAACAGTAACTTTTCTGGGGAGTTTGATTCAAAATGTAATGTGTGGGCTCAAGTTACGAAGATGGTCATGTGCTTAAAACAAAGGGAACTGCTTCTTTATGCCGAATATTTACAATTCGAGACATTCTGAAGAGAGTCCACGCATATGGCGTGAAATTTCACGTTACAGCCGCGTTCAGAATGTATGCTCAACATTTTTTGAAAACCCAACGGATTCCTTCCCATCATTCTCATCATCCCCCCCCCCAACCAGAGTCGTGTGTGAGCACGATCACTGCATGAATAGTCACGAAATGTAAATCCCACGTGATGTAAACAAGAGTCGTGTCTCTATGTTGTCTTATTGTGCGCTTTGATCAGGTATTGGACCGGCAAGGCTGGAGTGGTTTGGAGGACATTGCTCGCCTCTTGAATGGCAGCGAATTCTCGAGTGTAAAGCAAGGTTTGTAGACATTCATATGAGGCTTTTATTTACCAAGGATATGTGCGCTATCAATCCTCGTTGATTAAACACTATCTAATTAGACTAGACACGTGTAATGGGGGCGGCGCGGTGGCGCAGTGGTTAGCGCTGACGCCTCACAGCAAGAAGGTTCCGGGTTCGAGTCTCTCGGCTCCGGTGCCTTTCTGTGTGGAGTTTGCATGCTCTCCCCGTGTCCGCGTGGGTTTTCGCCGGGTACTCCGGTTTCCTCCCACAGTCCAAAAGCATGCTCCTGGATAGGTTGATTGGCTCGCAGACTAAAATTGTCCCGCAATGCCCGGCGATGGACCGGCGTCCCGTCGTCGGGTGTATTCCTGCCTTACGCCCTATGTTTCCGGGATAGGCTCCGGCTTCACCGTGACCCTATATAGGATTAAGCAGTTTCAGATAATGAGATGAGATGAGACGTGTAATGGTCTGCACTGTAGTGATATGCTTATTTCACTTTATTTAAACATTTAAATTTACATCTCCCTGACGCATTGGTGAAAAGACGATGCTTTGTTTAGTTTTTTTTATTTACATTCACGTGTTTTTATTAAACAATGCCATGTTTATTATAAATTACCGTTACATATTTACATTGTATGTATCATTAATGTTTCCACGCAACAGTAATGTTTGATAAAATAGCCATCATTATTGTGACTTTACATGACAAACATGTATATTTTTCAATCATCACAGGACCATAACTTTTTAAATTGCACCTCCTCGAGGTAGTCGAGTGGCCCTGTAGTATCAGTAGTTTATTGTCCGGGAATGATGTCCGTGTCCTTTGTACTTCGCGAGTTGTTCGACTCCGATCGCAGTAGCTGTTGGTGTCTCCTCCGCAGAGGCCCATGGACCAAGTCGGACGAAACTCGTGCTGGTTTTCTTCCTGGGAGGCTGCACCTACTCGGAAATTGCTGCTCTCCGTTTCCTTGGAAGGGCCAAAGGTGCAGTTCCCTTCCCAACACTGCACACAGAAGCATGGGTGAATTTCGATTCATTTTTGATTGTGTGCAGCGGTAGGTTGTGCATTATTTTGATTGTTCAAGGGGTTAAGCGTTGTCAGCCAAAATGTGAATTGAGCCCTTTCATGCTTTAGTTAATGATGCTGCCAACCAAACGTCCTTTGATCTTTATTGCGTTGCATAGTTGTTGAAAAATGCACTCGTCATCATCATTATCAATACCCGCAAAATCTTGTACACAGTTGTGAGGAGCTGGAACCTCTCCCAGCAGACAGGTGGTGCAAGGCGGGGCGTTATTATTATTAATTATTATTTAGCAGATGCCCTTATCCAAGGAGACTTACTTCATTATAGAGTGGTAGTGAGGAAACCACAGAGAGGCGAGGGGAAGGCAGCCATGTATTCAGCTGGCACCAACATTTACCAGACACTGCATATCTCGGCCCACAGGATGCAAGGTGAGGGGATACCCAGGATGTGATGCCAGGACATCTTAGGGCACTTTTGTCGGGCAATTTACTCAGCAGGCCAATTACCTTAGACAGCAGCTTATCTTTGGACGGTGGGAGGAAACTGAAGTACCTGACAAAAACCCACGCGGACACAGGGAGAACACACAAACTCCACACAAAAAAGCATCCGAGCTGGAAATCGAACCCGAGACCTTCTCGTAGTGAGGCAACAACGCTACTTACTGTGCCATCGCGCTGCACCAAATGCACTCGTGAGTTTCTGATCATTGCTCTTTAGAGCTGCTCCTTCAGGATAAATGTGTCGGGCGTTCCTGTTCTCTCCTTCACGACGTTTCATCTCCAACATTGTAGCAATCATCAGGCATTTGACTGCCAAAAGGCTATCGAGCAATTCTCATGCATCGAACCATGAAAACCAAATGGATCCAATCGTGTGCTGTTTATAAATAATGTAATGTAATCATGTTCACTGTTGTTAATATATTTATGTTCCTCTACAGGATACAACTTTGTTGTTTTAACAACATCAATAATCAACAGCATGCGTCTGCTGGAGTCACTGGTGGAGACATTGTAGGTGGAGGCGCTGTTAGTGGAGGCGCTGCAGGTGGAGGCGCTGCAGGTGGAGGCGCTGTAGGTGGAGGCGTTGTAGGTGGAGGCGTTGTAGGTGGAGACATTGTAGGTGGAGTCATTGGTGGAGACATTGTAGGTGGAGTCACTGGTGGAGACATTGTAGGTGGAGTCACTGGTGGAGACATTGTAGGCGGAGGCACTGTAGGTGGAGGCGCTGTAGGTGAAGGCACCGCTGCAAGTCTAGAGCTCCGCTCCCTGATTTGTCCCTGCCACGATCTCCTGATGTTATTTAGCGACTTTCTTGCATTTGTTGTTTATTTGTTGACACTTTTCACACGTATTG
>JAZEWT010000013.1:6200085-6220867 GCA_036362905.1 Mordacia mordax
TTCCAGATTTCACAAAGACGTGTTTCCATTGTGGCAACAGATGAGACCTCCACGTCTACTGCTTGCAAGCAAAAGCTTTCGCTTGCTGGCTGCGTATGAATTTCCACTTGTGATTCTATTAATGCGTGTGATAGTAATATGCTCAAACGCTGGATGCCACAAAGAGAGGACTTCAGGAGACAGTGGGTATAATGTCGATTGTCCCTCCTGCGCCACTAAAGAAGCACAGATTACAATGATTTACTATACATAACCACAACATTGTATGACTTGTTGTAACGAATGCTTATAGATACAGTATATGCATTTTATTGCAAAGGAATGCCTTGATGTAAGTGGTCGTAAATTGTTTGTTGATTTTGTTCAATGAGGTCAGCAACCCTCCCGTGTCTTGTGAATCAAAACCGCTTACCCGACTCGAGCCTGGTCGAGGGCGCCGTGTCCTTTAGCGAGGGGACGTCTCCAAGTGGCGAAGCGATTGTCTGGACAAGGACCGTGGACAGAAGCACATCGCTGTGGCGCGTACCCCGAGTCCGTCCAGCTGTCTCGGGTTTGAGCATGGAATAGGAATCACTATTATCTCTCATCTCATCTCATTATCTGAAACCGCTTAATCCTATATAGGGTCACGGTGAAGCCGGAGCCTATCCCGGAAACACAGGGCGCAAGGCAGGAACACACCCGACGACGGGACGCCGGTCCATCGCCGATCACTATTATATGTATCAATTCAAGTTCCACAACTCCTTATATGGGCAAGCACCCTCACAGGGTAACACGACACACCTGGTTAACGTTATGATGTAGCTCTCCGCTGTTCGCGCTTGGCAGTATCACTGCTGGAGTGGCGATGCGCAGTGGGTGAGACTCGAGGCTTTTCGGGACTCTCCAGCGCCGGGGCGTCACAGTCAGCCTCTCTAACCAAGCAGCAAAACTGTTCTGCTGCCAAACTGATCTCAGATACTGGAATGTGGAATTTTCGCAAGTGGCTCAGAGCCGCCAGAGCAGCTGAACGCTCTTCGCTTAATAATCATTTTGCGTGCGCTCTCGAAGCTTTAATGATGAGCACGGATGCAGTGTCTGCTAGCAGCTGTGCATATCCCTGTCGTCAATCTACTGCTAGATGAGGACCATTTCTGTGAACGTCGCGAGGTTTATTTGACCATACTCGCCATGCTGGACAGTTGCAGATCACTGAAAGGGGCGAGCATAGAAGTAGACAATCGATGCTTTTTCCACTGCGCTTACTTGCCCACAATGTTTAGCCACAGCAGCCTATACCATGAGAGATAATCACTCATCCAAGCACTTTCCAGGCTAGCCTCTGCCTCTGTTTAGCTTTGATGAGAATGGGCGCATTGGAGATAGTTGTGTCATACCGTTTGCTATACATATGCAATATAACGGAAATTATTTTGCCACTTTAATAATTAATAATAATAATTGCAATTCTATAGTGCTTTTCACCCGGGGGTCACAAAACGCTGCACAGAGCTGTGAAGAGAACGGCATGTCAGCAACAACAACGCCTTTCTATTTACGGTTGCATATATTTGCGTACTCGTTTATGTAAAGACTATTTTATATTGGTTGATATGTTTTATGCCAAATTGCAAGTTTTGTCCAGGCAAATCATTATGGACGCAAATTATTGTTATTATTTAGCAGACGCCCTTATCCAGGGAGACTTACATCATTCTGGAGGTGTAGTGAGGAAACCACACAGAGGCGAGGGGAAGGCAGCCATGTATTCAAGCCAATGATCCACGATGTTCACTTGCAGACTTCACATGTAACTGAATACGTAATCGCTTGAGCCTAGCAGCGCCTGACGAGCCGTTCGATGTCAGGCTGTCAGCGCCATGCAGCAGTCAGCGCCGTTGCTTCCAAAACGTCAATTTTATTTTTAGAAACATTTAATCCAGGAACAAAATGAAGCGGTGGGATTGAGGCAAACTCGTTATTGGGAGCGCTGGTGGCACTGCCAGCTCGCTTGGCAGACGTTTGAGCCGGCGGTGCCGCCGTCTATCGTCGCTGTCGTCAGTCTGCGCTGAAAGTGACTTTGTCGCTCAAGGGGAAGGACATGGCCCCAGTGGGCAGGGACCCGGCCGGTCGCGGCGTGACTAGGCCGGCGCCGGGGACCCGGCAGCTGGGAATGTGCTTGGTGGCCGTGAGGTTGAGGAAAGGGAGTGCAGAGCGAAGGGAGCGCAGAGGCTCACAGCAGTGGTGACGTGGAGTGCATGTCGCAAATGGTAGCATCGCCAAGGACTGGGATGTCAAGTTCAGCCAATGTATTGATGTAGATTTTCATTGGCTCGATCTAAGACCCTCTCTTTTGGGATAATTGATACGAGGGTTTCTCCTCTTTCCATCGCGCGACGTAATTTCTTCAACATTGGAGGCATCTTCATTGAGTTCAACTAAGACAAATGCAGACTCGATTGATTCAATCTGTGGGTTAGATCTTCGTGTGAGTCGTATGGCAATGTGTCACACACCCTCCTCCATCCGTCACGGCCAAACGAATAACGTTGTCACTGGAACCAACGTGGCTTATTCTTCCTACTTTAGCGCCTGCGATGTTGTTGAAGGGAGAGAGATTGGCTGGGCATGTTTCACTGGTAGTTGCAGTCACAATATTTGTTGCGAAAGCTCGCGTTTTAAACACGCGACTGACAGTCTTGGCCTAGTTTCCCATTATTTAGTCATGGACTGTAGTTTAAAGTTTATAATACATATTGGGATTATAAAAAGCCTTAATTTTTAGATTTACAAGTTGAAAGGCCACCGGCGCAATTAATTAATTAATTATTTGCAAATACCCGCTTCATTTTGTACAGGGTGGCAGGGGGGGTAGAGCTTATCCCAGCCGACAGAGGGCACAAGGCAGGGGAATACCCAGGATGTGACGCCAGTACATAGCAGTCTGCGCTTTTTGAGGCAATTTACTCAACAGGCCATTAACATAGGCAACATGCGTGTCTTTGGACAGTGGGAAGATAACGGAGTACCCGGCGAAAGCCCACGTAGACAGGGGAGAGCACGCAAACTCCACACAGAAAGGTACTTCTGTGTGGAGTATGGAATGGAACCGAACCCGGGCCCTTATTGATGTGAGCGAGCAGTGCTATTTACTGCACCACTGCACTGCCCCTAAATCTCAGGGTGAAGACAAACAATTAACACAATTCACAGCTCGGAATAACAGCTTTCAAATGTCTCAATGTCATGAAAAGTAACAGGATAGCGATGGTTTTCACACACTCGGTGTCACGAAGCACGATGACAACACGCCTCTAGGAGCGTCTTATCGTACAGCAAACACTCGCCAACGAGCATCCATCATAGCACAGGAAGACATGAAAACGGGTGGGATTTTTTTCAGAGGCAATTGACAATCCAATGCACTTCCCTAGACTAACAGGATGATGACCTGAGCAGGATTGTAGCCCTCTAGGGCTTCTGACGGCAGCTGGGTCAAGGGCCCATATGCAAATGTTGTTCTGGGCTCCGTGTGTACACGACTTGTGGGAGTAACAAATGTCCGCTCATAATACCATGTCTCACAAATTACATCCATCTATAATAGCGATGATATAAAATTGTTTTGCAACTCAAAACTAAAATTATATTTTCACATTTGCTTAAAGGACTTCCCTGCCATCCCGTGCTGCATCTAGCACCAGCTTCTGACAGCGATTCCAAGTGGGCGAAATTTCACTCATACATTTTCTATTGACCGCAGTGATGAACCTCGTGTTCAATACATGATCGTGGCCAAAGCCGTGGATGCCCCCACAGCTCGCCAACACGTTCTACCCTGTGCTCGATCCTGCTATAGAAGTAGACGGGCAGCCTCCGAGGTCTGTCCTGACAGTATCGCCTTACCATGTGCTCCCAGGTCATCTCTCCCCCTATGTCGCCGTGCTTTGAACAGACCAATCAAACACCTGTATTGACAGCTGACTCCCTTTCAACGTGTCCACGTGTCTATTTTTGCCCAAATTTTCCCAACGCAATTGACTGGCTGCATGCGTCTCGAGAATTTACAACAGGAACCTAAACCGGGGTATGAAACCTGTGGCGAGCAGACCGCGTGCCTGTCTTGTGCTGCATTGCCATAAAAACGAGTCAATTTGGAGCCGAAGGAAACAGAGGCTTGCGTTGTGCCACCTTCATCAGGAGAGTCAACGGACACGGGCCGGTACCGTGCCTACATCTGTTGTACATGATCCAGTGGAGGGGGCTACACCTGCTCACCCAACCACCTGATGACGTCACCCAGGTGTGGGGGACGGGAAGAGAGGGGTGGGGGTGTGTAACGGGAATTGGACGAGGAGTCAGCTGCTGGGAGCTTGTGAGCTGTTGGTGATGATGAAGAGGGTGTACGTCCCCTCCGCAAATCGGCGGTATTTATTACAGCCCGGCCTAGGTGTGTGCCGCAGTAGGTGCGCACGCAGAGCCGTGTGATCTGTGAGCTCCACGTTCCTCACTCGGTCCCGCTACCGTGTAAGCGATACGGCGTCAGCGTTGCGCTGTTTCTCCTGAGCCACGTGCCCATGCGCACGCTGCCAGCGGTGTCTGGAGGACTACAGTGGCCCCAGGATAAAGTAACATCCACGGTTTGTTTCACTTCTCCTTCAGAGGCAAATCGCACAGCCAGACGCCTTGAGTAATGCGTCAGTGCATCGTCAGATTTTGCGACCAATGTCGAGATCACAACTGATGTTTGGGCAAATCGCTTAAGCACAGCCCCACGTTTCACGTTTTCTCAGAGAACTGATGGCAAAATAAGTTAATGTGTCCCCTCTCATGGTTGCTGAGCACAGGCCCACAAAGGCCCTACAGACATCACGTGGCCAACAGACCGCACAATCGTAGGAAGGTGTAATATATTGACGCAGATTTTCATAGCTCGTTGGATGAGAAGGCTGATGATGTCTCCACGGAAAGCGGATGAACGGTCGACGCGGCTATCGAGAAAGAGCAGCTCTTTAGAGCGTTCTCGAAGGGATAATAGACAAGAGCTTGAACACGCTTGTTGAAGTTAACAATCGCAAAGTACATTTACCCGGCTGTAACTGCTCACCTCATAGTGGTATTCATAAGTTATGTGAGTCGTGTTTGTTTTGCTGTTGAAACGTTGATGAGGGAGGGAGGCGATTTCATTATTGAATTTCTCTATTGAGTCGTTTCTTGGAAGCGTTTATTAATTTCATTCTCTATAAAATAAACCAACTCATTTTTAACAGACTTAGCAGCTGATTTTAATTGAAGTACAGTTATTCAATTTGCCACCCGGCGAACATTCGCGAAGGAAATTCCAAACTCCTAGAACAATTTGTGACGTAAAAAAAATAGCCGTCTCGGAATTATTATTTTTTTAAACTCAACAAATTGACAGTCGTTTCCTCCGAGTCAGTCCAGATTAAGATCACTGTGTATTTATTCCAGGATTTCAATTAGACATCGAGATCGTCCCGAGTGAAACGAGCGGAAGAGCCACGTGCCCCCACGTGCTGCGTGTGGAATGCATGGGGGTAACAAGGCAGCACGACGGCACCCATACAGTTGCGACAACGTTACGATGTAGATATCCCGTGGAGGGCGGCACGGTGGCCCAGTGGTTAGCGCTGTCGCCTCACAGCAAGAAGGTCCCGGGTTCGAATCTCTCAGCTCGGATGCCTTTCTGTGTGGAGTTTGCATGCTCTCCCCGTGTCCCCGTGTCCGCGTGGGTTTTCGCCGGGCACTCCGGTTTCCTCCCACAGTGCAAAAGCATGCTGCTGCATAGGCTAATTGGCTCGCAGGCTAAATTGCCCCGCAGTGCCCGGCGATGGACTGGCGTCCCATCGTCGGTATATCCTTGCCTTGCGCCGTGTGTCTGCCGGGATAGGCTCCGGCTCACCGCGACCCTGTATAGGACTAAGCGGTTTCAGACAATGAGATGAGATGAGGTTTCAGACAATGAGATGAGATATCCCGTGGAAGATGTTTCGTCGTCAGCCGCACCACCGTCTGGTGCAGGTGAACTGTCTTGGAGTTACGAAATAAACCGGCCAATGGGTGCTGATGCACAAATTAGTGAAGCTCACTCCAAATGAGCATTTTTTTTTTCAAACTACACTGCATACTGCGCTGTGAACTCGGCTAACCTAGGTTCGACTCTGAACTCCGGCTGGCATCAGTGGCATGTGATAACTTAAACCGGACATGCCCCACACCTGACACCCGTCACAAATGCCGCGTTGACCAGCATGGCCAGGTATGGACCATCACGGCGTGCGGAGACCTTCATACGGCACATTATTCTTATTATTCTGAATGGGTATACCCGATAAATTCAAAACGTCATGTATTAATAATAATTGCACTGCCAGAGTGCTTTTCACCCTAGGGCCATAAAGCTATGCACAGAGCTGCAGACAGAACGGCATGTCGGCAACAACAACGACATAAGAACAAAAAATCAGCAACAATAAGGTTTTAAAAAAATATATAGTCTATTATAAAGCTGTATAATGTATTGCAGTTGACTCCAAATACGCCATCTTTAAGAAATGCCATTTTTTACTCTAAAAGTGATCAGGGTTATTAGTTACTCATTTGAATTCTCTGAAAGCCTCCATTGATTTGATCCGAGCGACGGTAGAGGAGACACGCAGAGACCGAGCCCAGTGAGTTTTAATATATTTGTGGGTCTGGTCGCGGGAGTTAAAAGTGTCACCAAGGTGGTGTCTTGTCGCCTCACAACAACAAGGTTAGATTCCCGGCTCGGGTGCCCTTTCTGTGTGGAGTTTGCGTGTTTTCCCGTGCGCGCCTGGGCTTTTTGCCGAGTACTCAGGCTTCCTCCTGCTGTCCAAAGACACGCCGCTGCCTAGGTTAATTGGCCTGCTAAGTAAATTGTCCCAAAAAGTGTGCCCTTCGATGTATTGGCCTCATATCCTGGGTATTCCCCCACCTTGCCGCCCTCTCTCAGCCGGGCTAGGCTCTGGTTCATCTGTGACTCTGTAAATGATAAAGAGGGTATTGATAATGAATGAATAACCCCTTTTCCAGCTGTCCGGTGAACAAACGCGCCAATTTATTGCTGCTTTAAAACAGCATCTACATGTTTTAACAATTTAACGCAATCCGTTAGAGGTGACACGTTTATTAATTGGTTGTGTCAGATGACTGACGGCTTGTCGTTGTTGTTGACGTGCCGTTCTCTCCGCAGCTCTGTGTAGCGCTTTATGACCCTCGGATGAAAAGCGCTCTATAAATGCAATTATTATTATTATTAAACAACCCCACACGTGGATAATGCTCATGCTGCGCCAACCCACTGTGCAGAGTTGAGAGACAGACTGCGGATGCCATACGGATCTACTGCTTGCTCTACAAGATGATGGGTCCTGTCTAGCCAACACCGCGCAGCTATTTCTCACTGCGCGCGTATTTCTGTCAGGTACACTCTGCAAACCCCCCCGCTCCCGCCCCCCAGTCGTGTTACTGCCCTAGGCACTCAGTTCGCTGGCAGACTCAGCGATTCCTCAACGCATCAGCTATGAAGCGTGTTTCCACTTAAACGCGTCATCACAACCTCAGAAACCTGCTTCCTAGAAAGTAACACGGTGGGAATGTCTACTGCGATTTTGGAAGCTTCTTGCATGTGACAGTCTGTGAGCTCGGTACCGATGTCGAGGACTGCTTGCCACGAAGACGGCTGTGGGAGAGAGCTCGTTTGGTTTTACGTTTCCTCCTCCGCCATTGAAGGAATGCACGATACAGTAGCTTACGCAGACGGTTTATTTTGGCAGTGTAAACCGCATATACATAACCATTACTGTACTTAATTGCAACAGCAATTATCGTACTTAAGCATACCAATTGCTTCTGGTGCCTTGTAATGGACTGCTGCCCCATTCTGGGTAGAAGTCTGCCGTGCGCTCTTTGTCTGCCGGGATAGGCTCCAGTCACGCTTCAACCCTATGCAAGATTAAACGGGGACTGATAATGAAGGAATGAATGAAAAAATAAATATCAATCCTTTATATCTGGAGTTAAAGAATTGAGTCTACCCAAGGTAGAATAGAACGCGGCGGCATAATCGCTTCTGTGAATCGAAACCAACCCCAGGACTATGCACAGGATCATACTCTTGACCAAGCCTGAGAATCCGCCACAGCTGTTCCAGGTGCCGTAGGGTGCAGATGTGGAACCTGTGTCTCGTGCTGCCGGATGTGGGCGGCTGCTTCGTTTCACGTGTCCCACAGCCACGAGGACATTTCGAAATGGCACGCAAATTACATTTATTTGTTACGGTAATCTACTTTACCACACCATTGGAGGGTAGTATTTTCTTGAGCTGTCCTTTCGGGACAGCCGCGTCGAACATTTCTCCTCTCTCCGTTGCTTCCACGGCTATTCCGAAAGAGCAGTTTTTAAGAGCAATTCTCATACATCGAACCGTGAAAGCCTACATCAATGCGGCGGTATTTCTCTCTGGCTGGCAACACTGTACGAGCGGTACATTCAACGTAAACCGCTCTCCATGCCACAGACGAAGTATGAGCGGCAGTCACAGCTTAGTGGTACGTTAAAAATCACCAAATAACAGCATTGGCAATGCATTGGTTGAATTGTATCAGCGGTGTGTTATTTACAGACGTAATCAATTTTACCAAAAAAAATGTAGCGACATTTACCGAAAGTTTAGAAACGTAGAAAATTTTTTATTCCTAGCTCAAAGAAAAAAGCCCAAGATAATACCGTCAGGACGAGCAAGGCACAACACAATCGGAGGAGTTCCCCCAGCACCTTAGAGACCTCATCTCCTCGGCACACCTTCGGTGAGCGCAGCAGCACGTGGAGAGGGAACGGGGGCGGGGAGCAGTGTTCAACGTTGATGTGTAGTGCGCATCTTCACCTCTGTCACTGCCAAGGAGCCCCCCTCTCCCCTCGTAGTGGGATGACGCGAGTGCGTGACCGCGTCCCCAGTGAGCGCACAGCAGACGTCGGCTGCTGCGTTTAGCAGCAGACGTCTGCTGTGTGCAGCAGCCGCCGTCTGCTGTGTGCAGCAGCAGCCGTCTGCTGTGTGCAGCAGCAGCCGTCTGCTGTGTGCAGCAGCCGTCTGCTTAGCGCGGTGCTAAGCAGGCGGCTGTGCGGGGGCAGCGCACGCCGCGGGCGGCAGGGACAGCGGGCGCGGCGGCTTCTCGTTAATGCCGCGAGGAAGGACCCCCGTTATATCGTACATTGTTATTGTTGTGATTAAATCAACCTACAGCGCACGAGTGGTTATGCGGGGTTGGCCAGCCGAGGGCGAAGACAAAATGGGGGAGTGATGATTGCTTCCAATGGCTTCTCTTTCGGGATAGCCGCGTCAATTGCTCCTCCTCTCTCTTTCTCGACATTTCGCTTCCCACCTTGGAGGCTTCCTCGGGGAAAAAAACGTCGATTAGGATAGAGGGGAAGCCATCGACGCGGCCATCCCGAAAGAATAGCTTTTGGAAGCAATCATCAAGCATGGAGCCGTGAAAACCTACATCAGTGCAAAGTGGCGAGTGGTTGTACAGGTGTAGTGGTTGGTGGCGCTTTTATAAACCCGGTGTTCTGAGTTCGATGGCCGCTCATGGCCAATACGAGTGACAAATGTTGTCGTTCTCCATCATTATTAAGAAGATAAAACAAAGTTAACGAGGTGGAACAAGCCCTATGGGCACACGAGTTTATATTTAACGCTCCAGATCATATCTTAACGACGTTCATTTGACCTGGATGGCGGTATTATGTTAAAGATCTCGGGTAAACACGTAATAGGTGGACTGCTGTGAGAGGGACTACCGTCTTATGCGCTGTCCCAACGGGGCAGGAAAATGAGTGACAACACTACACCAGCTCTGCGCTGAAGCCCTCTTGTGACCAGCAGACCTCGACACTGGCATCTAACGCCTGAACATATTGTTGATTCCATCATGATCAACATAATGCGGGAACACCAGTCCTTGCAGAGTAATTTGCACTGGGGAACACGACAGGTTATTTGCGTTGGAACAGATACGCATGTGAGATTTAACATATGTGTTTTTGAGGTGTAGTTTTAAGTTGGTTTTATTGCTTCAATATTTGCCGTGTCATTGCATAGCACCGTTTAACACTGGAAAGAATGATTAAGTGATTTCCAAGAAGAAGAAATCCTCATAATCGTAAAAAAAATTGCCAAACTAGAAGAAGAACTAACATTTTAAAGATGTAGTATCTGATGTTAACACAGAGAGACAGGTTGTTTAAAATTGCGAGCCCTGTACAGATGTCAGGATTACCATAATTAAACACAATTGGGCAAAGCTTGGCCATTTGTTTGTCTCTGAAGTCGCTACTGGATGCTGCTGTAATGGAAACAATTGGGGCTCAGTCTGCTCCATTTACACATTATGTGGAATAATAATAATAATTGCATTTATAGAGCGCTTTGCATCCGAGGATCACAAAGCGCCTTACAGAGCTGCGGAAAGAACGGCACATTAACAACAATGGCACCAACACGGGAAATCAGCAACAACAACATTTTATTACTTTGTTTTTAAAATACACATCGTTGCAGAACAACAAATAAAATATGATCAGACTTTCAACTATAATTTTAAAATGCGAAATTAGCAGTGAATATAATACATATATTGGGAAATGGTTTACTTTAACATTTATCGTATAACAATAATAATGGCATTTCTCGAGCGCTCATCACCCAAGGGCCACAAAGCGCTGCACAGAGCCGCTGAGAGAACTGCACATCAACAACGCGACACGAACGGCAAATCAACAACATGTTTTGGAGGGTTTTTTTTACAAATCCGAGCTGTGGCGAGAACGGCACGCCAACAACACTAAGACAGCCCAACCAAAAGATCAAAAGTAGCAACAAACTATAGAAGGACGAAACATAAGCGATTAAAATAATAATTCTGCTACAAACATGGATGAAATAAATGTTCCCGAATATAATACATCTGCCTTGCATTTAGAAACAATTTAATTGTCAGCCTGGCTTTTTTATTTACCACTCAGACAATACAAACGTCAACGTTTTACAATTAACCCACATTAAATATCTGTTCAAAACTAGATTTCAAGTACATTTTAAATCCTATTTCATTTTGTTCACTTATACTTTTTTCAACCCACTCTGTGCTACTCTTTATACTGTATACTGTATGTTTCCCACACCCAGATCTGCCTGTAACGACCCTCCGTCTCAATGCACTCTCTCGCCTGGCGTAGAGGTCTCTTTCAACTACTAACTCAGGGACACCAAGAAAGACAACAGGACTTTTAACTCTTAAAAAAAGAATGTCTGCTATATACCCTTTATAATTTCCTTGACATTTTCATGCAATCATATTGCTTCACATCTCAGTGTTCAAGCAAAGCGTGTTTTGGAACATTGTACATTTATTTCTGTTAAGATGATCCCAACCAATATGCAGCTTTCACAGTCATCATCCTGGACTTTGAAAATTAGACTTCATAGAGGCTACTGTTCCGTTATCTGATACAGCGCTAAGGCCTTAGCTACTATAAATAAATGCACATGCGTATCCACAGCCTCTCAGAGCATAAAAAAATATATATTTGGACAATCAAATTTATCTCAACTTAGTTGTACAAATGTATTCCTTTGTGCCTGGGTTTCAAATATCAATCGCAGGTCTAACTGACCGTCTTGTGAGAGCCACTTGTAAAATACGTCACTTCACAGTGGTTCCCCATAAGTCGAGTTAACTCTTTCACCGCTAAATACACCAAACGCAACGGACAGGAGTCCTGTAATGTTTTAACTTGGTCGTCAAGCCTTAAGGTTTGTGTGTGTGTCTCTTACAGACTCTCTTTCAACCCTTGTTTTTTTTCTACACTGTTTCTATGCAAAATTATTATGTGCTGAACGTTCTTCAAATTCCCAAAATTAAAACTTTCTAAATAACATTTACCATCCGTCCATTTGTTTTTTATTAGGGAAATTGCACCAAAATTGGCCAAACTCTTCAAATTACTGTTAACATTTATAATTGTTTATTTTCTATGAAAAATAAATAAACCCAAGTGCCCTATTTCTGCCTTGTGACCTCAAAAATGCATTCTGAATGTGCGCGTAATTTTTTGGCAGGCCTATTTGTTTGACTTGAAGTTAATTTCGTTACTGACTTTGCAATTTTCTCCGCTACATTCTGTTTCAGCGTCCCTGAGACTCGTTAATCTACACGCCACGAAATCCCACGTGGTGCCCCCCCCCCCCCATTGCGCTGACGTGTGTAACGACTGCAGGTCCATGAAGACGCCACGCATCTTCACTGAGACGCTTTTGCAGTGACGCGTGTTCTTCTGATGGCTGCTCGCAGTGTGCGAGCGTCTGCTCCCTGGCTCGTGCTCTGTTACAAAGACGCGATGTGGTCAAATTACTTGCATCACGTCATCTCTTGGTTTTGGAAAACACATTAACAATAATCACAGCTTACATTGCGCCTTTCCTAAAGTCTCAAAGCGTTTGACACGAATGGCTAACAGTGGTCGTGGGGATGGGTAAGAAGTCATTCGTTATCAGCACCTGCTTGGTCCTCTAGAAGGTCACGGTGAGCCAGAGCCTATCCCAGCAGACACTGGGCACAAGGCAGGGCTACATCCAGGATCGGACGTTACTACATCGCAGGGCACCGGGGGAAACATAGCTAAATTAAACTGGGCAGCAGCTTGTCTCTGGACAGTGGGAGGAAATCGCATTACCCAGTAAACACCCACGCAGGCACGGGGAGAACGTGCAAATGCCACACAGATAGCGCCACAGCCAGAAATCTAACCGAGGCCCGCCTTGCTGTGAGGCGGCAGCGCTGCTCAGAGCGCCAACGTGGCCACCGACTGTGCCGACTCGATTGTCGACTGCAGCGCGACCACTGGGCCTCCAGCAACAGGGCTCCTCGGCGTCACGAGCCTGAGACTCGCTGGAGACGAGCGGTCACACACGCGTCCTCTTATCTGGAAATGAGCGGCAACGTGAGGAGAAATGAGGAGGGACAACACAGAGAGCGCGGATGTTAAAGTGCAAGCGCCAACTTTTAAAATGGAGAAGAGAATGTTTGAGAAGCGAGCATCGAATCCACCCGGGAACCGAGGGTGCCAGGATGAGATCGGACGATGCTAGTGTGACACCACGGTTTCGACTGCGGGCTTGTGACGGCTTACAGAGGCAACACCACGGCGAGGATCAGCACCCACTCCGCGATAGATCAGCCAGCGACCACGGATGAGCAGAGACTTCTTGATTTTCGATGCTTTATGGAAACCAGTAGTGCACGGGGCTGGAGTAGCGGCATACAACGAGCTGCTACATCGTGACGCTTCCTCCTCCATCTCGTTTCCCCAGGAGACTCTCCTCGCCCCCTCCAACCCCCCGCCTATATATACCCGCGGCCCCTTCTAGCGAGTTCTAACCTACGTCACCCTGCTACCGTAAAAGTCCCCCCCCCGCCCAGCAGCCCGTGCTGCTGTCCGTCCCCCCACGTGGCTCTTCTAGAAAGTTCTAACCGACGTCACCCCACGTGGCTTTGTCCGCCCTCTACAGTAAAAGCCCCCGCGGACTCTTCTGCTCGTCCCCTACATAGCGTTGGTCCCCTCTCTACAGTAAAAGACCCCGCTCCGCTATTCCTTAACTCTGCACTAGGATACTGGGTCACGATGTCACCCTCGCCTGGTCTCGGCCCAAACGCGGAGTTTTGTTTTACTCTGTTTTTATGTCAAAATGGCGAGCACCTCTCCAAAGCGCTTCGCTCATGTTTTGTCCTCGTGTTCTCCGCTCCCGAAGTACTTTCCCCGCCTCCTCGTCGTCAGTTCCCAACCTCTTCCACCCCCAGTCCGTCGACTGAATCTCTCTGCTGTTGAGTGTTGAGATACGACAGTGGCTTAGACGTTAAATGAAACAATGCAAACGGTGTGTTTTATTTTTCAAAAATGTGCTATTTGTTTGCCTTTTAGCAAGATTCGGTCTTACGCTGGTTTGAAGGTTTTCAAAGAAGGCTGTCTCTGGTGTCGGCCAATCCGTTTGAAAGACAATCATGTGTTTCCAGGTACAGTAACCAGAACAGTGTGTGTGTTATTGCACATCTTAACACCTGTATTATTGCCAGAAAGGGTAAATCTGTTCCTCTTTTTTTTTTACAATTTAGTATATCACATGACTATGATATAAGTTGCGCAAGCACCACTTTGCTTGGAATATTTGGGGAAGTTCACTCCAATGCAGCAGCAATTTGTTGATCTTCACATTTATTACATGAGAGGTAATGGTGATGGCATTTGATGGGTTTGATAATGTGTAAAACAGGGGTTCTCAACATTTTGCACTTCAAGGCCCACCGTTGCACGTTTGAAGCATTGGGGATACCGTATTCGAGATTATATTCTGACGTATGAAAAAGCCTTACGGGATCAGGCCACACGTACACAGAACTGCACAGATATTATACACTACAGAGCTTTGTGAACCTCGAGTGAAAGGCGCTTTAGAAATGTAAATATTATTATTATTACGTGCATTAGTAGCTATATCGGCCACCCAGATACTTAGTTATGTGATGGAAAGTTACGCTGTCGGAGGTCGCGCGCAAACAGGATGTAGGTTAGAATGCTGCATTATACAAAGCAGCACTTGACTGTGTGACCGGGTGAGGGAGGACAGACTCAGAACATCAACAGTCACATCTCCTTCCTAGTGGATAAAGTTTAAGACGAGCCACAGCAGTGCGATTGGGGCCATGCAAGCGAAGCTGTGGACTGTTTAGCGAAGCCATTTACTCTGCTCTGTCAACAAATGAGTAGTTAAACCACACCAATTCTGTCCTGAAGCCCTCTCGTGGCTAGGAGACCTGGACATGGGCATTGTTTATCTTTTACATACGCCTCTGCAATCATGCGCAAAAACAACATTGTGTGAATTATTGATATGACTGCAGTAATTAATGTACTGCCCTTCGGGAATTGTTCTTAATAGTTGCTCTTTTGGAATAGCGTTGGATGTATGCTGACGTGGGAGGTGAAACGTCGCAAATGAGAAAGGAGGAACGCTAGCAACGGCTATCCCGAAATAGCAGCTGTGGAGAGCAATTCTGATACATTGAGCCATGAAAACCTACATCATTATGACTGTCATTTTTATGAGATAAACGTTTCCACACACATTGTCACGTTGTTGCTCAGTGTGGATTGGTGCAAGGGTGGCCAGAGCTGGGTTATTAATGCGATAGGAGTCATGTCTGGGAATCGAAACGCGGATGGCCAGGCTTGGATGGCAGTGCGATCATTAATGTACTCTCGTTCTCGCCTGCAATGAAGTGGAGCCATATTTTTGTGCGTGTGGCTGTTGTGGCCCAGTAGTTCGTGCGCTAGATGACAAACCTGACCAACCCGAGTTCAAATCCCGCTTATGGCCAATACCAGTGGCGATTTTCTGAACCCGTCCTGGGCCTCATCTAGGTCCACTCAGCATCATATGAGTACCTAGTGTGGTGTGTAAAATTTTACACTAGGAAGACAAAGGCGGCCGAACGTGGTGCTAGTCACCTACCTAATCGTGTGCTGTGCGGACCTTCATGAGTGCTCGCTAACGGCACTTGACCCGAGAGGCTGTTAAGGCTATACGGGGGACCTTTGCCTTTTTTTCTTTTGGTGACCCAAGCCTTCTAAATGCCACTGATTCTGGTCTCTTAAGTTCACGCCTAGTTATCCTCAATAATCTCGTAACATGATCTTTTTTCTACCCTGAGTTATAGTAAATAGGTCAATTCGCTTCGTGTCGTAAACCCTCCCTCACCCGACACAGCCAATTAACAACGTTGTCACGTCAACAAACATGCTAATTAGCGCTGCTTCAGCACCACGGGTGTGATGTTGGAAAGCAATCCATAACAATTAATAACTGGTCATGCGACGTTTCGCTGGCATATTCCAACAATTAGCATCATTAGCGATTTGCCGAAATTGTGAAAGCATCCATCCCATCCTGGGCCTTATATATATATTTTCCCTCTTCCTGCAGATGTGCAACGTGCCACGCACTTGCGTTAAACCAAAGTGATGCAATGCAGATTAATAAGAGCTACTGGTTTAAACGCTCTTCGGCCGAGCGGCTGGCGGTTTTCATGGTAAAAAAGGCAAAGCAAACGCTGCCAGATGCGAGCGCCAGGCCGTCACGGTGCGCGCTGCTTGCTCCGTTTGGCTCCGTCCTCGGGGACATCTAAGCACGCCGCCGCAAGCAACTACACAAAAAAAAACCAACATTCAAACCTGCAGCGTTTACAAATTCCCTGCAACAGATGTAGCCTTTAAAAAGCGAAAAAGTGCACGGTTATTATCGTTTTGAAGAGGTGAAATTGTTTCTGGCAGAATCTATTTTGGGAAATGTATGAACTGCGTCGTGCATCTAGTTTGTAACGTTTGATTCAGGAATACTGCGGTAAGAATTTGCAGCTGTTTTATGGAGTACGCGCGCGTGTTTGTGTGCATGCGCGTTACATTCGCACTGGAACACAATCTCGAATGTTAACAAAATACTGGATTTACGGTGTGAAGAAAGAATAATGACAAACCTCTTTGTGCAAATGTTTTTGGTCATTTTCATATTTGACCTATTTTTGTTCTATACAGCCTTGAATCTCGAAAAAATATTGGACTTGCATCATGAGTAATTGTCAATGTTTTGGAGCAAGAGAAGAGGAAGTTTTGTCCCCTTCTAATTTTACCTTCTCGTGGCGATGTTTGATGAGATTCATGACCATTGCTTGTGGAAGAAGCCAGTAGGGGAAGAAGAAAAGTAGAGCTGGACTGGATTTGTGACTGCGATGTATAACAGAGGGCAGGATTACTGCTCTCAACCGAGGTGTTTGGAGGCAACATAGTTGTGAATAATGACATTGATCAATAAAGCTGCACCAGGTCTAGCACGAGGAGGTGGCTGGAGTGGCCTCTTCAGCAGGGCCGTCTTAACAGCATTATAGGGCCCCGGGCAAAACGGTGCACTGGGGCCCCTACATACACCGACTACAAATGCTATTATGTATTTATTTACTTGCTTTTTTATTTATTGGCAGCAAGTTGCAACATATATAGATTAGCATGGAGCCCCCTATGCTCGTGGGGCCCCCAGGCGACTGCCCAGCTTGTCCATACGTTAAGACGGAACTGCTCTTCAGCACTGAATATACCCTTGACTGGCCACCCACGCTCACCATCCTTAGCGGTAAATCTCTGTTAGTTGGCCCACTGTACAACATCTCGACTGGTCGCACCCCCATCTGAGAGGAGCTGGAGCCAGTTCTAAGTTATGAGCGACCTAAGTGCCTCGTTATCACTATGTGCACGGATTAATCTCCACGATTCTGTAACATGGGGGCGACCAAACATAGCAAAATAAGTTCGGCAATTAACACAAACACATGGTCTCGTTGCCCGGCGATGGACTGGCGTCCCATCGTCGGTATATCTTTGCCTTGCACCCTGTGTCTGCTGGGATAGGCTCCGGCTTCACCGTGACCCTGTATAGGACTAAGCGGTTTCAGACAATGAGATGAGACATGGTCTCGTTGTCTCGGGCTGCTTGAATGGCAAAGTGGACGACCTCCACGCTCCCTTAGATTCCAGCATCGAGAGCGATACAGGCCAATGAGTGGCACTTGATCGAGGAAAACTCCACCGCAATGCTCCCAAGCTACCCCACGATTCCACGGTTCGGACCGTGGATTTGTAAACTGTCGCTTGTTCTCTCTTTTTCCCGTGAGCCTGCGTGATGGAGGTACACGATGGATATCGGGACCTTGTTGATCTCGTGGTCTGCGGTGGCACCAGTCGCACGCCACCCGAGGAGGCACGCAGTGACCATCGCGTTGTACCGCTCTGTGACCGTGGCAGGTGAAGGAGAGGTGCGCGAGTCATCACTGGGGGGAGGGAAGGCGGCGTCTGCGGTGCTGCAAAAGAAAAGACGATCCTTCGACTCTCACCCAAGAGGGACGGAGTACCGGTGAGACCTGCATCCCATTGGCTCTTCCGTGAGACAAGTGATTCCTCAACAGCGGTTTGCGGAGCACTGCTGGCCTGCAGGGCCGTGGTCCGTGGAAATGCCGCCGATATTCGTTTTTCAGTTCGCGTCAACACTGCTGACTTTCGACGGAGTCTCCTTCTATACGCAGTGCGACCATCTTCCATGATCTTCCTAAAGAGTACTGGCTCTCCCGTAGTTTCTGCAGCGATGTCTTGTCATATATAGCGCACTGGATGAAGAAATCCAGGCTGAAAATAGAGAGAGTGTGAGTTATTATTGGCTGGCCTCTGCAGAGACTATGCTGTGGCCTAACTCTGCTGTGCACATGATTGTAGTGCTCATCGCTGATTTATCATTTAGTGTGTACAATTACTTTGTGGGTAGCACTAATCTCACCACACACACCCAGTGGACGTTCCTGCAAATGAGACGGTCCCCCTCAATTCGGGTAAAATATTGCAATAAACATGTGAAGAATATGTCGATGTTGTTCACATGGTGATTGTAGCCATGCAGCCCAAATTAGTCTCGCTGTCGTGAAGCTAAATATAAAGGACTAATACTTAAGCACCCTCTATCTGCCGAGATAGGCTCCGGCCCCCTGTGACTCTGTACAGGATTAAGCGGGTATTGACAATAATGATGACAATAATGACTGTTGTGTTTAAGTAGAGTACATGGTTGTGTACAGGGGGGTTACACTGCCAGACTATAGTCTGCGCTCCTCAAACGGAGAAGATGGCACAGTTCAACTCCACCAACCACATCCTGAAGCCATCTATCAGACATAGGCATTGGCATCTCTCTGCTGAACACATTTCTACCATACGCAAAAAGAGAGTAACATTTAATATGCGATGTAAGTCTGTAGACACTGTTAGTGTACGGAAAATGTTAGTCTGTGAGCTATGTAAGCCTATGGGCCATATAGTAAACCTCTGTAATCTGCTCTCCTTCAATAAAGGAGAGAAGGAACAGCAACACTGCACACAATGTCCTGAAGATCTCTCGTCGTAGCAAGCCGTTGACCTCGATATTTGCATCTGTAGCTTCTGAACATATCGCTGCTGCCATAATTCACAAGCGTACCACACAATACTGTTTTCAAAGTAGAAAGCAGTGGACATATGCCAGGCAGCCTAAGCATCCTTGGATGGTGGCAACTGCTGATGGGCTTTTGCTGTTTTTAGATACAGTGCAGTCTGCCGGCGTGTGATGTGACTTTGAAGTTGTACCTTAAGGAAACCACGCGCATCACCCATGCGCGGTGTATAGAGTTGCCATCTGGGAGGCATAAAAAAGCCGAGACATATCTTATGGTTAAATGGAATGAGAGAAAGGGGACTGCACGTGTGACTGGTAAAACTCGGATTTTGAATTACTTCTTCTAAGAAAACCGACATATTTCCCAGGACAACTCCCTCAAAAATTACGACGATCCTGGGAAAATAAACAGAAGAGGTGGCAATCCCAGCCATGTGTGGCAGGGCCACGTGAAGCCCTGGCCAAATGGTAGAGGTGACGTCATACCATGCTCCCACGTACCTGCCCAGCAACCACACGAGAATCGATTTCCAGTTCTCTTCTATAAAGTTAGTTCACTTTATTTTGTTGTTGCGGATTTGGCTGGCTGTGGTGTTTCATTTGTCTAATTATAACGCGTTGTGCATGCGTGTGTGTGGTATTTATTTTTGAGAGTAAGGCGTGCGGAGCCATGGATTTTGACAGTTAAAAGGTGTATTTGAGATATAAGGAATCCGTTCTAACGCGTACTTTTAGCCCACATGCCGCTATGAATAGCAGTGACTCAGACGCGTGACGCATTGGGAGCACAAACCCAAATGACATTGTAAGATGCCGGTCAGCGGTCAGCTGCTGCCCGATGAGCGTGTTTGCACGCGGCTGGTGACGGTCGGAATCCCGCAATCTGGTGGCCTTGGTGAGGCATTGTTTTTTTTTTAGTGCACACTGGTGGCACAATTACTAGCGCTGGCACCTCACAGCAATAAGTCCTAGCTTGTCACAGAGCGCAAGGCAGGGCTATACCGACGATAGGATGCCAGTCCATTGCAGGGTACCGGGGGTAATTTATTCAGCAGGCCAATTAAGATAGGAAGCGACAGTATGGCCTTGGATTGTGGGCAAAAAAAACTATGGTACCTGGTGAAAACCCACGCGGACATCGGCTGAATATGTTAAGTCCACATAAAAAGGCACCTGAGCAAGGAATCGAACCCAGGACCTTGTTGTTGTGCTGTGGCAGCAATAACCACGGCACCACCGTGCCACACGAAACCCAGTAACAAACCACAATAATTCCTTCTTTAACATAACAATAAAAATAAAACTCCATATGATCGTCAAGAGCACAGCATTAATAAAAAAAAACAATTAGCGACATTTTGGGCAACGGTCCTTCTTCACAGCACAATTGCAAAATCATCGTCTAAAATAGTTTTATTTTTATTTTAAAGTAGGCTTATATGGGAAAAGGATAACAAATTGAGTCAGAGGCCAATCGGTCTTGCTTGGCAATTGCTGGAACAATTTCCAGCTGCAGCGATTGTTCAGAACCTGATCAGGTTCCAGTGATACTAAAATCAGCAGGGCTGTGGATATAATCCCAAAGTTCGGGTGATGCAAGCAAGGGCCAATGTTGAGAAGACCAGCAGAATCTGTTGAAGGACACAGCAGCATGGGGCTTGGCCCCTCTCCTTCCACACA
>JAZEWT010000013.1:6220900-6264484 GCA_036362905.1 Mordacia mordax
CCATTTGAAATGTTAGTGAGGCAATGCCCACGCTGTAAGCCGTGTTCCCACCACCGCACAGATGAAGGTGTTTTTTTTTTAAAGGGAATTCTCTTGGCAGGGGAAGGGCTGGCAGGATGTACTAAACAGCTTTTCATTCTAAAAATACGCCGTGTAATATCGCACAGCGTTGATGAGCGAGTGATCCGTCATTTATCCCGAGGAGACGACGGGGAGATTCCTCAAGCTGCAAGTCATTGTCGTGTCCACCCGTGCGCACTGTGTTGTGTGGGGACACCGGTAACACAACCGCCAATTGTGCGTAACCGTAGAGCGGCTTCGCCAGTCAGCGCACACGCCTGCAAGGCCACGCGCGGAACGCTCGCCACATTGTGGTTTTGCCGAGAGCCGAGTCGGGACGTGGGCAGTGCAGCCCGCGGGCGCCGTGGAGACGTAGGCGCTCTGGAATTGGCGCTGGAGCTCCGTGCAGGGAATGCGGGGGAATTGCGCTGTGGGGAGGGGGTTGGGTGACATTTCAGCGCTGGGCAGGGCGGGTAGCAAGACAAGTGGTGGTGGTAATGGGGCCAAAACCCATAAAGTGGTGGCATTGGCTGGGGATCCAAAAGCCAACGTGTTGCATTTTATCGCCCGCATTGCCTCTGTCACTCACGGAGGACACAACAGCCTGAGTCGGGCCAGGGCAGCTGCGCGCTGCACGTTCAGAGATTACAATTAAACTCTGGAATTACTTACGCATTACTCGGAGCATGTATTAGATCCCGATGACGAAGACGCATGGGCTCAGGCGTCGAAGACAACGTCTGATTAAGGTTTTAACGGCTCAATGCATGATGTTTGATTTCCAAAACTGTTCTCTCACGAGAGTCGCGGCGAGCGCTCCCTCCACCCGTTGCGAAGTTGGAGACCTCCCCACGCGTGCTGAGACTAAAAGTAGAGCTTTAGAACGCAATCCTCAACGTCTGTTTAGTCAATTTACAGACTTTTATCCACAAAACATATGATTAACAGAAATTATTGCAGCAACCATAGCACCGGTGATACGTAAATGAAACGAACTGTTGGGGAATAACATTTAGTAGGTGCTGCTTGGGTGAATATGCACAACGAATAGCTGGTACATAATTGTAAGTCTGAGCAAGATGTTGACATTTTGCCTTCTTCCTATTAAAGTTGAGCTTCATAGCGAAGACGTCTAGTATTGGAGTCGGTGCTAGAGGAAGCGTCGAAGCTGTCGATACAGCAGCGATGTGAAGACGGTGGTGTGTGCGATATCGCATTGTGTGCCGGTGATGCCAGTCCCACTGCATAGAAATACAGCTGCAGAACTTAAAAAATCCTAGAGACATCTGAGAGAAGAGCGTCTAAGTGTAGTGCAATGGGAATTGCAGAGCGGAGTGTTTCTAAAGGTATTCAGGTCATGAACAATATGCTCAATGTGACTATTTACACTTGTTTGTAGTGAGAAGGAATGTCAATGCCAAGCGCCTATTGAATCAAAAGAAGACAGTCTTTCAAAGTAGATGTTTTTCTGCATTCCTGCAGGAATAGGCAAACATGTTGATAATCCCAGGAGTGTTTTATCACAACACAATTGGTACATGTAAAAGTAGTTTTATGTGTCACTTGTATATACATGCTCACATCTTTAAACCAGTGCCGGCGATGGACTGGCGTCCCGTCGTCGGGTGTATTTCTGCCTTGCGCCCTGTGTTTCCGGGATAGGCTCCGGCTCACCGTGACCCTATATAGGATTAAGCGGTTTCAGATAATGAGATGAGATGAGATCTTTAAACCACAGACACCTCACTTGTGTAACTCGTTCATCCTCCTATGGCTCACTCTTATAACCAACACATGTCTGTGTACGCATGTTTGTAACATATACACAAACGCATCTAGACCATGGTGTGACAATAAACCTGCATGGGTCTATGTAAACACATCAGCTCTGCAGGCATTGAGTAAAGGTCAAATGGGGCATTAGAGGTGAGTATTGGTTCCGGGACTTGAGATGAGTCTTACCTTCGCCAATTTTTGATATGATGAACCGGTGACGTCAAATAGCAGAGGCCCCACGCAGTCCCGCGCTGTTCCACGAGAGCCGAGGCCCTGAGCTGTGGGTGTTGATGCTTCATGTGGACGCTCAGCAGCTGGGTTCGTGAGGTCGGGTATGGTGACATCTCGGGGGAATTCTCCGAATCTTTCGTGTGCCCCCTTTCCTCACACTAACCCTGTCTGCATACAGGCATATATAGCACTCCAGCACAATAAACAACGTGGTATCATGAGCAATCCGTGGCTCAGGGTAGAAATATGGACAATTGAAAAAATCCATTTAAAACTTCCATCACCGCAGGTGACAAACGCAACATGTCCCGTGAACATGTCAGAATTTTTTTTTTTATGCCCTTGACTATGCGTGAATCCAGTGATGATGATGTCTGATTGCGAGAGAACGAATGTGGATTTTACTGCCTGATAAAACATTCCCCAGCCAGGATCCCAATGTGGGACTTTGATGCTTCAATAGGGGGCGTATTGCTCCTGTACTGCAGTGGCGCTGGCCAGTGATGAATATTAACCATGCGTTCCAAGTGAATCCAAAGTGCACGGAATTTTAGTGTGTGTGTGTAATAACGTGTCCTCAAGCAGTAAAAATAAATAATACCAAAATCCGTGGTTTAATTGATTAGTTGGATCAGACATCGCAGTCGTAAAACGGAGCAAACCTGGCGTGTTTATTTAAAGTTCTCTCGTGCTGTAGTCACCAGACTGTTCCAATAAATTATGCAGTTATGTGTTGTGTTTCACATCTTGAATTTATTTTCACGTCTACATTTCGTTTGTTTCCGTTTCCTTCGCCACATTAGCCGAAATGTTACATCGGTGAAGTCACCTGCAGTTGTTAGCATTGCGATCGACGTAGGTTGTAAATTGAGGCTCGCCTACACCACCCAAAAAACGCACACGTCTCGTGAATAACATTCCAGTTGACTTTACGAATCATTCCATTGCCACTAACGTCCACACACAGCGTCGTTTATACAGAGCACAGATGAAATCAAGCTAGCGGAGAGTGGCGGTGGACGCGTTGAACTGTTTGTTTCACGAAACGCTGTGGCATGTCTCAAAGTTATAAAAAAACGCAAACAGTCTTATTTATACGTGGTGGACGATGACAAGTAAACTGCGCATTTGCGGCTGCTCGGCGGGACCCACTCCCACAGCAGACGAGTTCGCCGTCTGATAACGATCCCAGATATTTTAGGCTTTTGCTGGAATGCAAGCCGTGATGTATGGCTCGCTGGATGGATCACATCCTGTTTGTGTCCATAACCGAAGCGATGGTTCACAATGGCATGTTGACTTGTCTGGAGGCTCAGTTGAAGTCGTTATTTCTATTAAAATTGCATCGTCGACGCAACGTTTCCCATAACACCATCACAGCTATTTCGCTTAAAACAGGGATCGTCGTGAAATCTACTGCGTTCGTAATAGCTAAGGACCGCCTAATTCTTCCCTTCTTTAAGGGCAACTTGGAACAGCTGTCACTCCCACCACCACTGCGTGCATAGAAGCCAATTGATTCTGTTCTGTCCCAGCTCTCTGGAGACCACTGACATCAGTCGCTTGGTTCAGCAGCTGCCACCGGAGGCGTCGGGCATGTACGGAATGGCCACTGCAATGGGCAGTGGTGAGGGGGGGGGTGCGAGGGGGGAATTGTTAGCTGTGGAGGGGGGGAGCGACAGCCTCTTCAGTGGGGGGGGGGATCAGTAACCAAAGTTCGTGGGCGTCTCGTCAGCGAGCGGTTCGGGTGGGTTCCCCGTCACTCACGGCTGACGGCGATTCCGCGAGGGGCGGCTCGAGGGCAGATGGCCACGGTTGAGGTCATCTGCCCTTGAGGGCGCACTGGTTGCGCATCATCAGCGGGCAATGTGAGCTGGAGAGACGGCATCATCGCGGCGAGTTCCTCTCTGCCTACGTTGAAATGCGCACGTCCTGGCTCGCCTCGATCTCCCGTTGTGCCCAGTGCTGTGCGTGCTGCCGATACGTTAAACTGTTGCGCTGGAGTACGCAACACGTTTCAAGCCATTAATGCAATAACCATTCTGTTCTACGCATATGACGCATTCAAACACAAACTCATTCAAAACACTTAGCTAACGTAATTTGTATTTGCTATGTGTAATCCCATTTGAGCAATTTCGAGATATTTATTGTCAACATCGGGACATATTGGGGCAATCCCAGTTACAATGTATATTTTTTCATACATAAAGATATAAAGATTTCAGGGGACCTGGAGGAAAGACATGCGGAACAGGGGGTAGAACATATAGACTCCTCACATGAAGGCACCCGCTTCAGGAATCAAGCTCAGGCGCTTCTTGCCATGAGGAAAGGGTGTTTTACCACTGCACCGCCACCTTGCTGTACTGCTCTGCAACACGAGCACGTATGGAGAGAAAATTAACAGCAAAGGAGCTGGGAGTGGGTGGCACGGTGGCCCAGTGGGTAGCGCTGTCGCCTCACTGCAAGAAGGTCCCGGGTTCGAATCTCTGCTCGGGTACTTTTCTGTGTGGAGTTTGCATGTTCTCTCCCCGCGTCCGCGTGAGTTTTTGCCAGGCACTCCGGTTTCCTCCCACAGTCCAAAAACATGCTGCTGCATAGGTTAATTGTCTTGCAGACTAAACTGCCCACAGTGCCCGATGATGGACTGGCGTCTCATCGTGGGTATATCCCTGCCTTGCGCCCTGGACTAAGCGGCTTCTGACAATGAGATGAGATGGGAGCTGGGAGTCTGTTCGTGGATCTGATGCAGGCCTTGCCTCACGGTTGTGTGGCATTCTCGGTGGTGCGTTACAAGAGTATGAATCTTCTCCTTGTGCCGGCAACGGTTTTTCCCTGGGTACTCTGGTTTCCTTCCACATTCCAAAGACATGCTGCCCAGGTTTATTGTCCTGATTAATTATCTCCAGCACGCTGAGATGCTGTTACTTGCTTACCCCTCCCAACCGCACAACTGTTAGTCACATAACTCAACAATTCTATCCATGCTTAAATACAAACTAACTGTGAGCTGTTGGGAGACTTGGACTCTGCCGCTACCGAGATATCTTGATGGAGCATCCATCATCGAGGTCACAGGGGGAGAGATCCTTTTAATCCCAGTCAGCACAGAAGCTGCTAGTGTTAACGGTCCCTCTAGAGGCACTAGACTTGAGAGGTTAGAAGCAGTGTTGCGACAATTATCATTTATCACCGTGAATTACGACTTTTTTTGGAGACCAAAGAGACTCCGCAATGAGCTCAAAATTAAATGTATTTGTAGCCTCCACGTCCTTGCCGGCCGCTCGCACCCGATCCTTCTTGCCACGCGTTGATCCATCCCCTCGCTACCAATCCTTCAGTGAGTAACACCAGCTCCTTCCTCCCTCACCGCAACATCTGACACAAGGGCCCTGCCTTTCATGGGTCATCCGGGCGTCTTTCCCCCTGCAGCGAGTGGCTGGCACCACCCACTCATTCCCGTCTGTCAGTGAGGCTCTCCCGTCGCCGTGCTGCGTGTTTACACGGGCAGTTCTCTCTTGCGGGCGGCGCGGTGGCGCAGTGGTTAGCGCTGACGCCTCACAGCAAGAAGGTCCCGGGTTCGAATCTCTCGGCTCCGGTGCCTTTCTGTGTGGAGTTTGCATGCTCTCCCCGTGTCCGCGTGGGTTTTCGCCGGGTACTCCGGTTTCCTCCCACAGTCCAAAAGCATGCTCCTGGATAGGTTGATTGGCTCGCAGACTAAAAATTGTCCCGCAATGCCCGGCGATGGACCGGCGTCCCGTCGTCGGGTGTATTCCTGCCTTACGCCCTATGTTTCCGGGATAGGCTCCGGCTTCACCGTGACCCTATATAGGATTAAGCGGTTTCAGATAATGAGATGAGATGAGATGAGTTCTCTCTTGCAGAGAACCCTGGCCCTCCGCGATCGTTACTTTCTCCTCCCCGTGTCCGTGTTCTCCACTAAAAATGTTAAACCTGTTCGTAAGCGACGCTGTTTTGGGTTAGCCGTGTCGAGCTTCCTCTCTCCTTCGTGATGGTTCACCTGCCACGTTGAAAGCATCGTCAAGCTTCGTGAGGCTTCCAACGTGGGAAGCGAAATATCAGCAAGGAGAGAAGAGCAATGCTCGACGCGGCTGTACGACAATGTCGGCTCTTAAGAATAATTATCATATATCGAGCTGTTAACACCGACAGCAAAACATTCAAACTTGTTCACATTGATCATCTTGTTTTGAGGTCCAACAAAAGCCTATTATTATTGTGTCTCAATCGGGGTGTTCCCACAGTGCCTTGTTGCGAATTAGAAAATGCCCCCAGACAGGGTACGTTGCGCTACCGAGCCTGCTCGATCTCCGCGGCACACTGACCCAAAGCATCCACACTGTGGATCCGGGTCGGGAACAATGTCCTGCATCTCAGCACACATACAGCTCACGGAGATGAGAGGGGACGGGGTGCTGAGTGCCTGCTGCCCTACTGCTAAGTTGCTGGATTGGTCACTGAATTGCATAGAAGAGAGTTCGCCTGTCCCTGCTTGTGAGCAAAGGAATAATAATGTAATTTACGTAGATTCCACGCCTGCTTGTAGGTGATACACGGACACAGATGCGTGGCGAGGAACTGTAGAGAGGAAGGGAGTCAGCCAGGCGATCAGCCAGTGCCAGCCAGAAAGACACTGCTTCCTATATATTCTGATATTATCCGCCAATTAATTATTGAGTGTTTTTGGTTGTGGAAGGAAACTGGGGAACCCAGAGGAATCTCACAGAGCACAGGGGGACCACACACAAACTCCACACAAAGAGACATCCTGGGTTGGGAGTCAAACTGCTTCGGACAGGAGTTTATATTTTGTGCGATGCAGATGTTAAAGGTGCGCCACCCTGCCAACAGTGATGCGCTTTCATTTTTCTATTCCAAAAATATCGCGGCCAACATTGGACTTTTCCACGGCAGTGGCGCCACGGCGGCAGTTACGTTGGTCTACGTGACTCGAGTCGCTTTTGTGACGGTTCCCTCGGTCGCTGCGCCACCGTGCGTGGCAACAAAAACAACGACGGACGCTTTTTCTCTAAAGCTTGAATGTGGCTGCTGAACGAATCTTCTTGTCGTTGTTGATGGAAAGAAGAGCTCACAGAGTCGAGCATTAACAGACAAGCAATCCCTTCAGGCTGTGTACACTTTTTTGTGGACCACCAAGTACCAGCAACTATTATTTAAAAAAAATTAACGTCTCTAAATTATGACATATGCAGCACATTCCGCGAACCGCTTCCCACGGCCTTGCAGACCTCGGGTTGGGAACCACTGCCTTACATCAGAGCTTCTCAACCTGTTGCACCTCAAGGCCCACTTGGCTCATTTGGATCTTAGACCGCTGGCTGCACTCGCGATCCACTTGTGAGTCATGGTTCACTGGTTGAGCATGGTGGCCTTAGATCACGTGAACAGACCACAGGCTTGATCACCTATGTTGTGTTATTCCGTGACCCAAAATCGGTTATGTGAAGTTATTGTTGAATTTGGTACCGTCAGGCTCATTTATGAAAGATTTATTATCATGGTCAGCCGCAAAGTTGTCGCAGCCAATTGGTAAGGTTTTGTCACGTGAAGAGAACGTGCCAATTCGTTACAACTTCAACACACCGGTGTGTGAGATAGCAAACGCCCGACGTTTACAATCGAGTGCAACATTCGCTGGCGAATACGAGCAGTCGTTCGCCAGCATTGTGACGTTGTCTCCGTTTTTGCTCTTTCATCGGAGAGGCGTTCGAAGTGATGTCATCACTGCGTTTTCACAGATGAAACAGAAACGCATCGGAAGGTTCAGTTCAGTTGACAAAACCTGCATCATTGGCCGTGTCGGGTCGAAGCGACCTAATCCATAAACCCAAAACACTTTATTATGCATAACCTTACTTGCAAAAGCCGAACTTTTGTGTTTATTAAAGCCTCCTTTGCTGTGATAATGTAAATGATTGACGGCAAGGAGATGCGTTGCATGTGATGGGGTGACTATGATGAGATGAATGTGATGCGCTGAATGTGACGTGTAAATGTGGTGAGGCCAATGTGATGAGGTGAATGCGACCAGGCGGGTTCACTCGTGAGTCCCATGAGCTCACCAGGCAGTTGCGCGAGAGCTCGACGTCTCACTTCGGCAGGCAGCCACTCCCATCCGCCCCCGCCAAACGAGGGGGCAGGAGTGCAGTTTAGAAAATTGTCTCATCTCCCTCGGGGATAGACACGAGATAGAGCGAGCATGTGTCTCTCTTAGAGAGCCGTGAGATAGACAGATCACGTGACGCTCTTTGACACTGGACGGAGCATGTCTCTCTTAGACACAAGACAGACGCAGAATGTGTCTGTGAAAGCCACGAGACGGACAGAGCTTGCGTCACTGACGTGAGATGGATGGAGCATCTCTCTCTCTCTCTCAGATGAACACAACATTGACGGAGCGTGTGTCTCAGACACGACGATAGACGGAGCGAGGGCCGCTCCTGTGCCCGAGAGCTGTGTTTCTGTCACGGCTGAGACTCGGTCTGCAGTCGGAGCCGCTCCTCACAGGGGAATCCCTGCAGCCTCCATCACCGGCTGCGGTGCCGCGATGTTCCCTGAAAATGATGGTGCAGCGGTTCGCGCACTGCGTTACGAACCCACGACCCGTGTTCGAGTCCTGCTCGCGACCAGTGGTAGTGACAAATACATGGACAGGACCTGGGCCTCCCCTAGGTCAAGTCGGCGTTAAATGACCACTGTATTTGGTGCGGTGCGTAAACATCAGCAATGAGGGGACAACGGTGGCTAGGCATGGTGCCAGCCACCTACCACCGTGTGTGCTGTGCTGGCCTTCACAGGTCCTTATTATCGGCACTTATCACAATGGTCTGTTAAAGACTACATGAAAAATCTCCGTCTGTGTTACTTGTCCCTTGAATAAAAAACAAGCATGGTCAGAGCCTGACATCATAGTTCAGTGTCATCGACATACATGTTCTCCGCACAGTATACTGTAATCAACTTTACTATCCTATTCAGCTCACTTGGAGCAATGTACTGATGTAGGTTTCTTACGGTTTGACATGTAAGAATAGCTGTAAAGCGGCTGATGTTTCAGGATAGCCGTATCAAGCGTTCCTCGTTTCTTCGTTGCTCTCTCTCTGTTGCCTGTAGTGGAGAGGAGGAACGCTTGAAACGGATATCCTTTTTAAGAACGTGGATAAGAAATTTAAAAATCAATGGAAACAAACGCGAAATGTGTTTTTTTTTTATGATAAATAGTCAGTAAATGTCTTCATCTGAGAGACCTTCACGAAGCTTGAAGGAACTTGTGAGCCCACGCACGGGCACGGCACAGAGCTGCGTTCCGACTGGAGCCCCCACTCTGCGTGTCCCCGGCCGCAGGTGCGGCGAGTGGCGCCGTCATGTCAGAGTTTGACTTTGACAGCGAGGAGATCCAGCAGCAGTATGAGTACGTCAACAGCCGCTGGGACTTCCCCGAGGAGGAGGACCCCGAGGATGAGAACAACCCCGCACGCCTCTTCGAGCGCTCGCGCATCAAGGCCCTGGCAGGTAGGGACACTCACTCACCTGGGTAGAGACGCTGGGCTCGAGCTATTCACCTGGGGGGGCTCACAGCCCAAGTTCAAGGTCCAAAGAGAGAAATTCTCGAAGATGAAACATACCGTGATTTCAGGGAGTCTGTCATCAGCGAGCCAAGATGATGTAAAGAGGCTCTGCACTGAACGTACAGCATATATATAATATGTTGTGTATGTCGGAGTGGAGCTGTTCTTGCTTACGATGACATGAGGACATCACAGGTCAGATCATTGTCACAGTTCCCCCTTGGGAATGCCGGCGACAATTTACGGCCGAGGTTAAATTTGGGCATTGGAATTCCTGTCACCCCCCCCTCCCTCCCACACGTATGACACTGGGGGCTGTGTCACATTCACAGCACGCGACTCAGTGCCTGGCATCCGGACTGCTTAAAATAACCACGACACGTACAGGTGACACGGCCCACACACGCGCCCACGCGAGACGACGCTGCCCCGTCGCTGCAGTGTTCGTGTCCGATTCCTGTGACGCATCAACAAGCATGCGCTCTCGTCTACTACGAGTTCACCTCCCACGTAATCGCTGCCCATTAATCATCAGAAAGCACAGCCTTCGGAGGGCTGCTCTTCTCGTAGCCATCACTCAATAATATCCGGCGAGGAGGGCCCACGCTGCGGACTGAAGGGACAGTCTTCCCACCTCTGGCAAGCCTCTAATTACACATTTATCTGCTGCCCGAGTTAATTAGCGTCACCAAATTGCCCGCGGTGCACTGCGATAGACTGGTGTCCCATCATGGGCATAGGCTCGCCTTATACCCTGTCTACCAGAATAGGCTACGCCCCCTTCTGACCTGATTGTTGGATTAAGCAGAGACTGATAGTTAATAAATGATGTCCCGTGGATCTGCTCTGAGTGACCGTAGTCGCGCACTTTTAAGTTGACATGTGTGCGTCGAGTATACGCATCTGCCGCCACGGTTTGCAGGGATTTCAGTCGGTTAATCGAGTTAACGACGATAATCGTCCCAGCTGTGGGTGCGACTGCGGTACAGCGATGGCACGTGGCACGCGCAATGGCAGCCTCCGCACCGCGTGCGTCACAGCGGCTGTGGCACGAGCCACAGTGTCATGCCTTTGATAAAAATAAGTGCATTTATAGAGCGCCTTTCACCCGAGGGCCACAGAGCGCTGCACAGAGCTGCGGAGAGAACGGCATGTCAACAACAACGACATGAGAATGGATAATCAGCAACATTAACTCTTTTTTAGCTTTTTTAATATATTTCAGTTTATATTTCATTCGATTGCATTTGTGGACACGGGTAAGAAACCTTCAGCCCTAAGTTGTGTACAAGGATGACTCGCGGGTATCATAACATTGCAGATGCTGAGTATTAGTAATAATCTACCGCGTACACCACGCGGCAGTACGTTACCTAAAGATGCCTCTAACGTGGGAGACATAACGTCTCAAAGAAGAGAGAAGGAACGCTCGCCACAAACATCCTGACAGAGTAGCTCTTAAGAACAATTCTCACACATCGAGCCGTGAAAACTCCGTCACTGCTTCGAGAGGCAGTGTGAAATCTGGAGGCATCCGCCGATGCTCGCGCGCGGTGTTATATTGGAATAGCGGGCACGTCAGGGAAGCGCATCCATTTATATTTAATTTGACATTGGCGTTCCATAGGTCGTAGCTATGGAGAGGCGGTCAAAGCTTCATCTCTGAATATCTTCGCCTCACGTCACCGTCATTATGTGAAGGATGCGCGCAGCCTATTAAGGGGCTTGTGCCGCCGCTCAGTACGAATCTCCTAGAGTCCTTCAGTTCCATGCCAGCTAACGAACTATAATTAAACGCTACATTTGCGCGGAATTTATACGAACACACGATACGTCCGGCTTGGTAACTTTAGCCCAAAAAAAAAAAAACCTACCGTGGATACGACGAATGAGTTCAACATTCATAGTGTTTATAACAAATGTTTCCTGCGGTTACCGTCAGTTGCCACCCCACGACGCTCTCTCGGTGAGACGCGCTCTGGTACAGAATATAGCGCGTGCTCGTGAGCGCCCACACTCTCGACTCGCTCTAGTGGGCGGCTTTATGAGAGACGCTGTCAAGCCCGCCGTGTACTCAGTTGTAATTTGATTTGTTTTTACAACCTCTTAATGAGCTGAGAAGCACGTTTATCAGTGTAGTTTTGTCTTACAAATTGAAGCACTGTCGTGGCTGTGTTGATCATCATCATTACTATCGGCACATTTGTTCTGGGGGGAGGTTTGGCTTATTATGTCTAAACATATAGAGGATGCCCAATGCCATCGTTGGCAGAAAGGCAGTTTTTTCACCAATATATGGTGGAAACATTACCAAATGGATCAGTTTTATGCACACTACCAGAATACTTGGCCTTCGGACGATCTTATTCCTAGCGTGTAACACGTTCTTCTCAAGCATCTTGTTGATGACCTCTAGTCCTGCCTTGCGCTAGAGTCCACTGGGATAGACTGTAGCTCACCGTGACTCTCTCCATGATAAAGAGTTAGCTGATAACGAATGTATGAATAATTTGTCGTTTTCACAGGCAACGGTATTCTCACGTCTCTTATTGACGACCTTTTCTGCTGACATGACTGCTTTCACCTGATTTATCTTCCTGGGTAACAGTGGATGCGTACTTAAGCGGGTTGATGGTACACGTGCCAAAGTTGGGATTTAAGGCTGAAATTGTTTTAAAGTTTCGGACAAATAATCAATAATGGGAAGAAAAGCTGTAACATAAGCTCAAAGCCATGATGTGCAGCTAGAATTTGTGCTTGTGAAAGATTCGAACCCAATATTCTGAGCGGACATATCTATATCAAAACACTTGCTCCATTATATATATGTATCCACAGCATTTGAATCCGTTCAGAGACCTGCACCAATTCACATGCCCTCAAAAGTGCACCCAGCCTGGTACAACTACGGCGGTGACATGGCCTCCACTTCGTGGCAAGTGGCCGCTGTTGTTATTATATGTGTGTGTTTGTTGTGAGGAACAGTGGCTCAGTGGTTAGCGCGCTGGGTCGCAACCACGGGGACTCGAGTTCTGATCCCGCTCACGGCCAATACCAGTGCCAATTTTTGAACCGGTCGTGTGTCTTCCTTAGGTCGACTCAGCGTCAAATGAGTACCTAGTGTAGTTGGTAGACATTGCCATGAGGACGACAAAGGCGGGCGGGCGTGGTGCTGGTCACCCACCTCGCCATGTGCCGTGTCGACCTTCATAGGTGCTCGCTAACGGTTCTTGACCCTGCAGTCTGTTGAGGCTATACGGTGGATCTTTGCATGTGTGTTTGTGCACAAGCTGTGCGGTGATTGCCGTGTAGCAACCATGTAGATTTAAATCATCATATTCAGTCTTACATTCATTTTGGGTTATCAACAAAATTGATTTTATTGCTTAAACTTGTGTGTGAGACGTTCAGTCTGTAACAAACAAGACAAAGATCCCCCGTTTAGCCTTTACAAACTGCTGGACAAGAACTGTTAGCGAACAGCATCAAGGTCCATGCTCGGCCACCTTTGTATCCATTGATGCAATGTCTACACCCTGCACCGTCTGCACCAACCTGAAGCCGGGTTCATATCGCGGCTAACAAACTGCTCCACAACACAACAACAAATATAAAGAACCCCCCACATAGCCGCAATGGACGGGAACGCCTTTAATAATGAAGAGAGCCGTCTCGCTCACCAGAGAGAGAGGCTCTTCTCGAGACTGAATTATTCACCTGCGGTGAGCGGCGTGAGCCGAGTCGCCGCTTATGGGCAGGGCGACCCCCGTGCCTCAACGACTCTGCTCGGCGTGGTCACAGCGGTTGTCGTGGAGTTGTGCCTCCTGGCCTGGAAGTCGTGCGAGCTGGCTGTGAGGCTCCTCACAGTCGAGTGGGTCGTTCATTTTGCTCCGTGCGCAGGTGACATAGGATTTGTGTTCTTTTTGCTGACACCTTCTCACACCTTTTTTTATGTAACAAGTGAATTTTAATGTGTAGTTTTACACGTGGCATTGTAGCAATAATTGTATATCTCGCAATTGCTGGGGAATCTCAGACGAAACTAGAAGGCAGCGCCACTCAGTCAACTGCCCAAGTTCTGTGGTCCTCTATATAGTAAGCTGCTTTCAACCTTGTCTACATACATTTCTACATAATTTCTTCTACTCTTCACTCTCCCGGGGTTTCTGAAAGAAGTCGCTCAATGTCTGTACTGACCTCAGCCACAGGAATGTTCAACTAGTAGCAACGAGTGCCACCACACATCGTAGCCGTTGAGTAAAAGCTGCTTCACAAATATCCATTACTATTATTGTTATTATTTCACAGCCCCAAAATCTTCCTCCACATCTCTGTCGCGCAATACGCGTTTGGTTTCTGTGAGACCCATACAATGTGTGTCTCCCCGGCTTAATCTCAGCGAACGCAGGCAGGACACCACACGCCTGCAACGGAGGTGTCCTGCCTCTGCCTGCGTCTCCCATTGCTTTCCCTCTGTGCCACTATAAAACTATGTCTCACTCATCTGTGCCGTTCGTCTGGAACACTTTATACAACTATTAGATGATCCGGCTGCCATTCGAATAACTTCTTGATGGTATCGACGAAGGTGGTGTGGAAAAGGTCAGCCTGAGAAAGCCGCCGTTGAGTTGTAAAACTCATTGTTCTAAAGATCGTAAGGAATGTGGAAGGAGAATGGAACGCCGAGATCAAATTCACGCTGACAGGAATAACACTAACATTTTCTCACGGATAAATTTAAGAATCCATTGCTATAATGGCTTCTGCCGGAGATCTGTGTCAATTTGAATCATGCAAGTCTCATGTTTCATCTCATCGTTGGGGGGGGGGGGAGTCGCCACATTAATGCCTTGTTGATGCAAGACATTCATCTGCATTACATCCGAACCCGAGGGGACGATGCTACTCTCCCTCTTCCTGTATGAACCTGGAAGAGGTTCTGTGGTTGCCCGAGGCTCCACATGGCTGCGGCAGTTCAGGACTGACTCGAGCCTTGAGCCTCCCCTGGGGTCACGCGGGGTCTCGCGGGATGGAGACGGCGAGTGAGCGGTTGTTGAAGAGGTCGTGATAACCCACCGCATGTCACGCGCATTAGGAGACAACTCATTCCTCACTCCAGCGACAAAAATACCATTTGGCCCAGGTTCTGAAGACTGTCACATAGTCACAATGTGAATTGACACAGGTATTAAAGGCTCATGAACCAAAGCTAAGAGAAAGAAAAAAATGCTTTAAATAAAACTGACTTATTTATGTAGGTTTTCGCGAGTCTTAAGAGCTAACCACTACACTACCGCTCCCCACTACAAGACACACACGTAGAGGCTCACACCGATTAAATGTATCCCCATAGCAAGTGATCACGAAATGATTAAAGCCCTTAGAAATAGAAAAAAAACAACTCACATGTCGGAGCTACATTGTTACTCAGCAAGACCGTGGGAGAGATGGAAATGACTCGAGGAGGCATTAGTCGTGCAGTGGACAGCTCACGGCTGAGAGCAGAGATGTCTAGCATTCTTTCATGCGACTATTTAAATTGGCCAGTTGGTGAGCACGATCGCACGTGCATTGTGCACATGCATAAACTCGCCACCGATGGCTTATGCGTGCTTTGTAGGGCGTGCGGCACGCATTAATGGTAGACAATCTCATATGTCTGTCTAGGGAGAGCCCATGTGCGTATTACAGTATAATCATTCCATCTGCCTTTACTAACACGTAGCACCGCTTGATTGCAAATTCCAAGAGGCGTCTCACTGGCAAGGATAAACAGCGGTGAGCCGGCTCAGTTTTCTTATTGTCGGAAATTTGATACCCACCGTCGCACACTAACGTTTATGGGGGAGTTGCTGAACGTCAGTCGTCTCGTATGAGTGGATATTCAACGCCCTGTGAAATTATTATTTTTAGTCCAAAACCACTTCGCTCTTTCTTCCGTGTGCGCGAACGAGAACTAGAAATTCTACGCGCATGAAGGAAGCGCACTCACATCACACATTGTGAACAACGTACTTAGCCTACTTTCTGTACCGTCTTTTAGAGGCATCTTACAATCTGCTGGGATAGACACTGGGTAACCGTTACTCTGTACAGGATTAAGGGGAGACCAATAACGAATGAATGAATGATCTCAAACTCGGGACTGGCTTTGACATAACAGTGTCTCATCAGCAGAGTAAACGCTTGCTTGAATCAGTGCTGGTGAACTGCCGAATTTACAGGCAACTTCAACTAACTTGTCATTTTTGTCAGTACCCTGTCCACGATAACCCATATTCCGCACTGTCAATGAGCTATCACTTGGTGGCCTTTCACCCCATTCACATGGTGGATTTCTAAAGATTCAACAAGGCCTTCAAACACATGCGCACGTCATTATGCACATAAGCGGGCCATGAGCGCGCGTGCACTGACATGCCTGGCAAGCACGCATCCATACCTTGCTCCGTTTGTTTTCTCTGGGGAACAGTTTTTGTTCCATACAACACATTGCCTAGCTTGCTCGCACGGTTGTTAGTGACAAAGCTTTATACACTTGCTCATTTTCCTAAAGCGTGCTTAAGAAGTGCCCTGAAATCCACGACTGCGGAATGTTTGCAATATTAAAGGAACACAACCCATGATGTGAAAAAAACACATCATCTGCTGTAAAAATACTTCGGAGTGATTTGCCGTATACTACACGTATACAGAGTACGACATGGTAAAATGTACCTGATGATAAACATGTTGAATGGCTGGGCTGACTTCTGGCTTGCAATGAGGCACTAAGTACTTCCAGAGTACAAGAATGCTTCACGCTGAATGGGGCTCTCCAGTAAGCCATGCCCGCCCGTGCACCGCTCGCTACACGTGCCCAGACTGTTAGAGGTCAGGACACAACACTGACACCACAGTGATCCCTGAAGGTCTTGTAAATAAATATTCGCTGTTTTGGAGCGGCATGGTGGCACAGTGATAACACTCATGCCTCACAGCAAAAAGTCCCTGGGTTTAATTCCAGGTAAGGAATTTGGCTGATATCTTAATATGTAGAGGACTAAGTGTCTCACAAATTTTGGCGCTAGCTTTGCCACGTAGGTGCCTTCCTCCTTCCCCGCCTCTCTGTGCTTCTTCGCATCTCTGATTTGCTTTCCCCCCTTCTTAAGAGAGAACAAATGTACACGCATTGCAAGTTGTGGAATTTTATTATTTTAGAGGTCTATTTTAATTGTTGATAATACTAAAATATTTTGCTAATTATTTTTGCAATCGAGTCTTTGCAGAAGACACGACACAGTCAGGAAGACATGGATGGGTTGTGCACATCATCATTATTCTCTTCTCTGAGACGGAAAGTTATGGAGTGCTGTTGAATCATCTGCAGTGCACTTTGTGTACCTTTGTTAGTTATATTTTCAAGAATGTGCCACAGGCTGGGGGCGAGTGGGGTGCGGTGGATTACAGCCATGACACCTCTATGAGGAGCAGCACGTTTGCATGTCGAAATTGCTGGCATTTGTAAATGCTATCACTTGGATGGATAAAGCACCTTGGGATATGATCGTGTCCCTTGACTCGACACCTCGTGCACATGCAGGCAGACACACGTGGCATGCCCTTGCATTTCCACACAATCCCATGCCCGTTCCTAGTGCAGTGGCCTCCATAGCTAAGGGTCCCCTCGTGGCCTGGCCTCGCTCCATGGTGACACCGTCCTCGCCTTTCCGTTTACGAAGCGAATCAATGAAGGTGAGCGGAATGCACCGCGCCACCAAATCCACGAGGTCGGAGGCCCTCCTCCCCTCGCCACACCCACGGTCTCCCTCCCATCAAACTGACGCGACGCTCCGTCTATTTACCCACTCGGCGGTTGCTAGTGCACGCCTGCGTGTGTGTGGGGGGGGGGTGGTGGTGGTCCGTACCCACGAGCGGAACGCTCGGTTGCCTACCGCCGCCCGCCCGACGAGAGCCTCAGTGGACGCGACGCACCGGCCGGCCGCAAAGATGAGCGACGTGACGACCCCTCCGTCGCCCGGCAGCTCGCTGCTCGTGATGCACAACTTCCGGCAGATGGACGGCCGCTTCAAGCAACTCCAAGGTGCTCAACACTACCGCCCGTCTGCGGGCATAACCCACTCGGCAACACTGCCACAGACTCGTTCGCTTCCTCGGTTCGTCTGTCCGTTGGTACTGGCAGCGGACAACTGGCGGTATTGTCGTTGTCGTGATGGCGGTCGATGTTCACGAGATTTGGGATATTTTTTTGGGTTTCTAATGTCCTTGCTTTTTGTTGTTGTTGTATAACACGTCATCATATTAATTTACATTTGTAAACGCCTTTCAGCCAAAGATCGAAAGGCACTGTACATTGCAAATATGAAAAAGTAAAAGGTGAAAAGGTAGCTCAAATGAGAAACTTATAGGAAATGAAACTGCGGCTAAAAAGAGTTCATATACTTATGAAAATAAATTACAATGGGAAAGTGGCTTAAGCCCAAGAATGCAAGGCGCGGTACAGTTAATATGATTATTATTACTCCAATGTGTAGGTTTTCATAAGGGTGTTTGTAGTACAAAATGTAGAGCAAGTACTCTGGTCACATGCATACCTTCAGCGCACGCAGAGGTCGACTCTAAGAATCCCTCGTCTTCCGTGCAGAAAACGAATGGTTCTGGAGAAATTCACGGAGCGCCGCACACTGTTGGTCATCCGTCATTCGAGAATGCTAGACAAGGGGATACGCCGCGCTGCGGTGAACTACTGTTGACACGCTGGCGTTTTTCCCGTCAGGGTCAAGGATAATGAATGATGGATGAATGTTGGTTTTGTGAACCGATGGAACAATGTGATCGTTGCCGTCGATGAGCGATGAGTAGAGAGGGAAAGTGATCTACTCGACGGAAAGACGCAGACCTGGTGGTGCGTTCCTCAGGCCCCGGCCAGGTGAATGTCTAAATCCGTCTGCTGTTCTCATCACGCTGGAGCAAACTCTGCACACGTGTGGATCGCTCATGTACATCTGTGACATGGGATGAGTCATAACTGTGTTTACACATCTTTACTTGGTCACGTTTTTTTCTTAAAATCTTTTAAAAATGACAGTCGTTTTTCAGTTTGCAGTTATTTTCAATAATATCTCAAGTTACATTCTTTAGTAGGAATAGTGTGAAAATGTCCCCCCCCCCCAGCAGGATTAATTTCCCAGCTCATGCATAATTATAACAACGTATTACGTTGCAGTCACAAGTGTCAATTATTCAAGATCGCCGTTAATGTGCTTCGGTCACTTTAGCCCCGAGGCCTCCATGCGAGCGGTTATGCCACAGCACAATCAGCAGAAAATTAAATCTAATGGGGGCACTAGCACCTTGCATTACGCAAGTTTTGTTTTTATTTAAATGCATAATTGCTTATTTTTCGTGCGACCAAAGTGGCTCTCAGGGGGCGGTGTGGCATCATTGCCGCGCGGCCGCGGGGTGGATTATTGATGAGGCTACCCGAGTTGAGGGGCCAGCGAGCTGGCAGTGACGAGGAGGTGTATGGCTCACACGTATCGTTTCTCGTGAGTCTCTCCCCGCCGAGCAGCAAGATTCTTGGCGGCGATTAACGACTGCAAAACTCCCTGCTCGCGTACACTTGTCCCGATGAGTGCCTGCACACACACACGCCCGGGGGATCGCGCTCGCTAAGACGGGACAGAGGAGCGGTGGCGCAGCTGTTAGCGCGCTTCGATTACCGCTCACGGCCAACAACAGTAACGATATTCTGAACGCGTCTTGGGCCTCCTCAAGGTTGACGCAACGTCAAATGAGTACTTGGTGCGGTGTGTAAACATCACCATTAGGGAGACAAAGGCGGCCAAGCATAATGCCAGCCACCCACCCCCTCAAATCCCGTGTTGGCCGTAGATTCCCGAGGCTCTCAAAACCCACGAGGAGGTGATGGCATTATGAAAAGTAGGTTTTCGAAGCCAATACACCTGAATATTTTGGCGGAACACTGCCTGAAGATGCCTGCAACTTGGGAGGTGATCGTCAGGAAGGAGAGAGGAGGAACGCTCGCAATGGCTATCCCAAAACAGCAGCTTTAAGAGCAATGCTCGTTTAGGTCATCCACTTGAGGTTGAAAAATGTAGCTCATGAAACAAATTGAACAAAGCAATAATGGCGATGCAAGGATGCTTTGCAAAAAAAGAACATTACGTTTCTTTAAATATTCTGGTTAAACCAAGGATGAGTGTGTGATCTGACATCACACCATATACGTCTTTAAATCGCCATGTCTCGGCAAACACAGTCGACATCTAAGTCCTTCATGTGCATGATAAGTGGGCTGTGTCCACGATATTATAGTGATATCGTGGATGTCACTGAGCCCTCCACCCCACAGGTTGAAGGATCGTCGTTCTTCAGTAGAGACTCGATGCAATGTTTTTGTTCCGGCTCTGCTCCCATTTCGAATGTGCTTCTTTTTGAGGCTTCTCACAGGATTTGTCCTCGTTCCGTCACGTTCGCTCCATTCTTAGCGTCAGTGTGAGAGCGTGTATTTTGCACGAGGGATGCTATACATTGTGAGTTATTGCTTCTTAATCAATATCAATGCATGCGTTTTCAAAGTTTAAATCAATAATAATAGTTCATCGTTTACAATGCGCACAGATTTCGTTCACTCTCGAAGAGAGGCATGAAAAACCACAGAGAGGCGCGCGAGAGGGAAGATAACTACACTGTAAGCCAGCGCCAACATTTGCTAGACGCTGAAGCCTCGTTGTGTTTAGATGTTTTTAGCCAAATAATGTATTTTTTTTATTTATGGGAGGAAAACCATGCAGAAAAGGAGAGAACACACAAACTCCACATGGAAATTTCCCGAGTCAGGAATCGAACCCAGACGATCGTTGCAATAGAGTGCGAGTGTTATCACCCGATCTGAATCCACGAATCATCACCTAATGTGTAGGTGTGATGGCGTCACTCTGTTGAAGTGCTATGGGCAGCCTCACCAGGAGATGCTCTTATTATTATTAATTGTTATTTAGCAGACGCCCTTATCCAGGGCGACTTATATCGTTATAGAGGCGTAGTGAGGAAACTACAGAGAGGCGACGGGAAGGCAGCCATGCATTCAGTCGGCGCCAACATTTGCCAGACACGGCGTTTTCCGGCCGACAGAGGGCGCTAGGCAGGGGAATACCCAGGATATGATGCCAGTACATTGCAGGGCACACTTTTTGAAGCAATTTACTCAGCAAGCTCAATTAACCTAGGCAGTAGCGTGTCTTTGGGCGGTGGAAGGAAACTGGAGTACTCAGCGAAAACCCACGCGGGCAAGGGGAGAGAGAACAATACAAACTCCATATATAAAGAGCCGGGAATCGATCCCGGAAACCTTCTTGCTGTGAGGTGACAGCGCTACTTATTGCAGCACCGCGCCCTAGCTTGGGGCTTCGCTCGTCTCTCTTCATATCGACGCAACGTATAAAGCAGCAGCTGACTTTACAATCCAGTCCGCGGTGCCGCAGAGCCTTACGCGAGTCCGGCACTCCCAGGGGTCACGTCGGTACACAGTGTCACGGGAGAGGCGTCGCTCAAGGCACCGTAGACTCAAGCAGCAGCATTTGAGAAACTCTGGAGACTCGCCCTGTGCGTGGGTGATCTCACTCAATCGTGGGATTGTCCGGTCTCATCTCATCTCGTCTGAAACCGCTTAGTCCTATACAGGGTCACGGTGAAGCCGGAGCCTATCCCGGAAGACACAGGGCGCAAGGCAAGGATATACCGACGATGGGACGCCAGTCCATCGCCGGGCACTGCGGGGCAATTTAGCCTGCGAGCCAATTAACCTATGTAGCAGCATGTTTTTTGGACTGTGGGAGGAAACCGGAGTGCCCGGCGAAAACCCACGCGGACACGGGGAGAGCATGCAAACTCCACACAGAAAGGCACCGGAGCCGAGAGACTCGAACCCGGGACCTTCTTGCTGTGAGGCGTCAGCGCTAACCACTGGGCCACCGCGCCGCCCCTGCTTAAATGAAATGAACTTAAAACATGAAACGTGAAGCTATGGTTGTATGGAAGCACCAGATCTGTAGCAACTTGTTTGTAATTGTATCGCGCGTGCGGCAGTATTAAATTCTATTGTGGCTTTAAAAAATAAATCCTGCTCTTTGTCAGTTCACTGCTGGTTAAAGACCTCTCATAGGCGTGTCGGTCGTGGAGATTATTTGACCATACTTCACCACCCTGCTCAGTGTGGGTTGGTGAAGAGGGCCCAATGCCCTAATTCAACTCGTTCCTCCAAGTTTACGGCACGGTGCGCTAACCATTGCACCGACGCAAAATTAGGACTTTTCTGTAGTTTCTGAGGTTTTGCTATTTTTATGCCGAAAACTGTCCACACATTAATCAATCCCATGGCCTTCTAACCCCTGAATCAGCCTCATAACTGAACGTCTAGACTGACCGACCGTGCCTCATGACCATCTGGTTCTTGCTCCATTGAGTTCCAAAAGCACCATAAGTCGCATTAGGCCGGAGACTCGCAAATAGTAAACGCAGTTATGCATTCATTATCGGTAGCCACTTCATCCTGTAAATGTCGTAATGAGCTGTAGCCTGTCCCGGGAGATAAACTACGCAAGGCAGGGCTGTGCCCATGTTTGGACGCCAGTCTATCCCAGGGCACAGAAAAAGATTAAGTCAGTTGGTCTTTGAACTGTGGAAGAAAACTGGAGTACTCTGTGAAGATCCACACGGCTATGGAGAAGTAGTTCTCCAGCGATTCAAAGGTTAACACGATGGAGTGGAGACAAAGATTAGCTGATATTAAAATACACTGTTACATTACCTATAGGTCAACTTTGATGGAGCTTTCATTAAACTGTAAATACATTAACCAACCAATCATATTTCTCCAGTGACAACCGCGCTGAGCCTGGATTTCTCATTATTCATCCATGCTCTGTCTGCATCTGACCTGTGACCACATTCTGCTTGCATCTGACTTCAATTCTGGGCAGGAAGTTCCATACAGACACTCACCCCCTCCAGCCTCCTCACACACGCAGGCATGTGCGTTTGACGACTCGTTACAGTGGATTGCGAGAGACGGCAGCGACACTCGCTCGCACCACTTTCGCATTACGTTCTCATTGAGAGTTTTGTTTTACTCTGCGGCTCTATGTTTTGTAGCCTTCGCGTGCATCACCACACTTGTCGTGTAGCTCCGTAACGTGTTTTTCAGTTGATGCGGATGTGCGGTGATGGGAAAGGACTTTGATTATATTTGCTAGGCGTATCACTACTTTTGACACCTGGATGGCTCTAATTTACTGAAATACAAATTTGCATTTTGAATCCGTGTTTGAAAAATATTTCTTCTACTCACCTTTTATCAATATAAAACAATTCAACACTTGTTTGACAAGAACACCAGAACTCCACATATATACCAGGCATCGTGAGTATCGGTATCAAATTCACATATCAGGCGAGAGACATAACATCTATTCACCACTGCAGCAACATTCAAGATCTGTCAGTGCAAACCTTGTAGGTCTTTCAGGGCAGATCCGACAGGTCGCTTACTGTGTGTCCTGTGCAGCGAGTAGGGGATCGAGCGGAGAGTGTGAAGCGTTGGAAATTACGTGATGGCGGCGGTGATGGCATCAACGGCTTTGGCCACGATGAAGCCTTGATGTCGATGATAATTTGAAATGTGGAGCTTGAAAGTAAATGGAGCGAGAAGCGTCCCCAGTGTTAATGCGGCGCCTCATGGGCCGGGCTGCCTGCGCTGCTCCTAGAGGCTCCGTTGAAGCGAGCGAGTGCGAGTGCGTGAGAGGCACTCGTGGGTTCACAAGAAACCCGAACTGGAAAATTCCACTCAAACTCCAAAGGAATTCCTCATGGCATGCCTCTTTCCTCCAGAGAGCGAGATGACTTCATAACGCACGGCGATGTAATTGAGCGTCGGCGCTAAACTACAACGTGCCTCCGTGTCGTTAGATCAAAGGAAAGCTTCGATGTGGACTGTCCTCGAGTGAAACATTTAAAATAACTTCATATGGCATTCATTGTCCCTTTTTAGTTGTACAAATTATTCCTTTACGCGTGCCACTCCGGAATACTGACATTTGTAAACACATTCGTAAAATTTACCGTATCAAATTGTGCAGTAGAAACTGATACAGGTTGGACAAGAAACCCACTCACATCGCGTTTGGTGAATTACAGATGTGCTGTGACAGCTGGCCCCAGATCTTGTTGTGTTGCCGAGCAGGCTGCTAAACTCAGAGTGAAGCTTGTGCTGTTAGCTGCCTCGAGACAGCACTACGTAGAGTTGCTCCGGTCGGTCTCGCTTATTTTACATGGAGGTGCGTCGTGGAGAATATTCTCAACACGCACTAATACCGCTCAAACGCCACCCATCCCTCATCCTCAGCCACTGACGGAAATTCCATATTCTCGTGCTAGGGGTCAGACTGTAACCATAGTTTACCCTCTGTTGACTTTGCACAAGGTATTGCTTAATTTGTGGACCCAGAAGAGATGATGGACTGAGTTTTCCTGTTATAGGGTTTAAATTCTGTCCCATCTAATTTCGGCTCATGGGTATATGCAATGCACTTGGCTCCCAGACACTGGCCGTAGACATAGGTTATAATTTTGTTGGTAGAAACTGCACGTATGCAGCTGTGCTACTACCTCGGCTCGCGGCAGGTTACGTATTTTAGAGAAGTTCTACTTTTTTATTATTATCCGTGGCTGTGAGATTATATTTCAGTGCCTGCACGCCACTCTGGCGGGGCTCGTTTGTCTTTGTGCTCAGCGGTAGCGCGGATCGTTTTACACCGCAGATCACCGCCGAGAGCCGCTTGCGGCTTGCAGTGTCGCACACAGGAGCCCCATTCTCTGTCAGTTCTCATCTTGCCGAGGTGAGAACGTGGAGTCATCGGTGCGAAATGTCAGAGCCCCGGCGATAGAGCGCCGCGGAATTTCACTCCGAGGCCCCTGTCAGGCGGGCTGTGGTTCACTCAAGACAAGCTCACACAGTTGTTTTGTTTGATGGTGAGCTGAAGTGAGTCTATTCACACACCGAGCCCCCCGTGTAAACTGCGCACTCAAATTTACTGTTTGCACAGGGATCTCGGCATTAATACTCGTTGCCGTCACCGGTAAAGCGATAGATAGGTTCGGTGGTGTGTCTTTTTATTATTATTGGAATTGGCACTTTGTTGGTTTATTTTCTAATATTCCGAAAATATGTTGTGTTGCATTTACCACAATGCATTTGGAATACTTTGTTTACATGTTACTTATTTATTAGTACTTATATATTAGTACCCATTTTTTTCCTGTAGAGATTCGTGATAAGCTAGAGCCTGTCCCAGTAGGCACTGCGCGCAAAGCAGGGCTATACCCAGGATAGGGCACCAATCCATCGCAGGGCACTGGGGGAAATTTTGTCAGACCATTTGACCGAGACACCGTTCCTTTTAACTGTGGGAGTAGACCGGAGCACCGGGCAAAAACCCCACGCAGGACAGAGGAGAACGTGCAAACTCCACACCAAAAGGCATCTGAGCCAGGAATCAAACCCAGCGACTTCTTGCTGTGAGGTGGCAGCACTACTCACTGCGCCACCGTGCCACCCATTTTGTTTATAGGAATATATATATATATCGTTCGCTCTGCCCTCTACAAACACGTGTAACCATTTCTAATAAAATATGATAATCAATGCTTCCTTATCTAGATTGACGCATGACGCCACACGAAGCTTGACCACAGGCGTCTCCACTCGCCCACGAACGCCTCTCGCCTCTCACGCTCCTTCCACAGTCTCTTTCCTTAGCTTCTCAGTGGCTCTCTCTTAGGCCTTGCTTTCTGTGTGCGATCGACAATTTACCTTCCACAGTTTGTGCACTTCATAAATCATTAGTTTCTTCGTGTTTGTAAATGAGAATTATTTTTATTATTGAATAACACGTTAAGTGTTGTCTAACTTTCATCCCAATTGTGCTCTCGTCGTTGTGGCACCGATTAGACCCCTATTGCTCTGAGTATGTTGAGGAAAGTCACTTCTGCCAACATCGGAACAAATAGTACGGTTAACAAAAAAAACCTTCAAATAATGATGAACGCATAACATTAAATGATTGGCTTCTGGGCGGTAAGATGACGCAGTGAGTAACGCTGTCGCCTCACAGAAAGAAGCGATTGGGTTCAATTCCAGGCTCGGGTGCTTTTCTATGTGTAATTGGCTTGCTGAGAAAATTGCCCCCCAATGCCCTGCGATGTACTGATGTCACATCCTGGGTATGGCTCCTCTTTGCGCCTCTGTCTGCCGGGATAGGCTCTGACTCCGCGCGACCCTGTACAGGATTCAGCGGATATTGATGATGACGATGATGATCGGATTTTGCTTTCTGTGTGAAATAATAATAATTATTAATTCAGTATGTGAAGCGTCACCGTTGCAAGTGTATTTGCTGGCTCACGTCGAGAGGGGACGACTAGGCATGAAAAGAAACCACAGACAAGGGAGGAAGGAAACAGTAGCCAAACAGCAAGCCAGTCCCAACAATTGTCAAGGCTCTGTGGACATTTATATATTGTGGTGCTATTAGCCAATTAATGAGTGCTCTTTATGTGGTGATATAGTAATTCACCCACTAGTTGTGAGAATTATTCACAGGCACTGTCATAAATCGAGTGCTTATATGGCGTTAAACTGTACGGGATCTAACTGGGTAAGCTCAAGACTCTGTCTAAAGATATTACCACATTTACAGCGCTTTCAGTCAAAATCAATATCGAATGACTGCATTAATACTTACAGTGTGAACATATTGAGTGTCTAAATGGGGCCACAAGTCAATTCTGATTCCAGTTCAGAGGAGACAATTGAGGCATTCATTCATTCGCAATACCCGCTGAATCATGCACAGGGTCACAGGGGACCAGAGCCTATCCCGGCCGACAGAGGGCGCTTAAGCAGGGGAATACCCAGGATGTGACGCCAATACATCGCAGGGCACACTTTTGGGGTAATTTGCTCAGCAGGCGAATTAACCTGTGCAGCAGCGTGCCTTTGTACGGTGGGAAGAAAACAGAGTACTTGGCAAAAAGCCACGGGGACACGGAGAAAACACGCAATATCCATGCAGAAAAGCACCCGAGCCGGGCATCGAACCCGGCTCGTTCTTGCTGTGAGACGACAGCGCTGCTCACTGCGCCACTGCGCAACTGTGACGCCGTGCCGCCTCCAATTGAGATATTTCCTTTTGTAAAGTAAACACATGATTGGCGTTCTGCTGTTCGCCGTGACGGCAATGCCCAGCCCTCGTTGGGAACAAAGCCGACATCTGATCGAGGTGACATGTGTTGGCGTGTCCCCAGAGAGCGAGAGAGACGCGTGCCATGAGTCGCAGTGGGAGTGGGCGAATGCGTTGAGAAATGCTGTTCCACGTGTGTCTCCATGATGGGTAGTTGTTTATTCAAACACACTAATCATAAAGCACGTAAAACCTTTAATCGTTGTCACGACATTACTGAGTATATTCACCTCGATTGTAACGATTGTGGATTTGGTGTTGTTGAAGTCAAATATTGTCGTCATGTGAACCTCAAATGTAACTTACACAGCTTCAGAAACCTGCCAAGGTGTGACGAACTATGCCTTGCTCGCTGCACACAATGAACCACTGAGCTATCAGTGAGCGCGGCCTCTGAACCAGGTCCATAATGCACAGAAAGCCAGCACGGAACTGGCCAATGTTGGTGCGTTTACTGGGCTGCACAGAAACACTCACAATGCGAGCGCTATTTTTGCCAGTCCCTTTTGTGAGGAAGAAAAATGATTTACTTGCTTGGAATTTCAAATTAATTTCAGGAAATGTTCACTCGAGAAGAAAATATGTATTTTCTAAGCTTTCCCTGGCTTTCCAGTAAACGTACAGGAGAGCTGATGGGACGCAGTCGTTTACTGCGTTCCACGAGCTTCTCGCTGCCTGGCGAGCGAGAGGTCACTCGCACAATTCCGAACGACCTCCTGCGGCGCGCACGCGTCCACACCGCAGACCCGCCGAGCACAACAACGCAATCTCACGCCCACTCTCACTCGCTCAGAATGCATCGTGTCCGCATTAACGTACACGGAGAGCGAGCGTGTACAGCCGCGCACTCTCGAAGCTCATGTCATCTCGTTGTCAGAAACCGCTTAGTCCTGTACAGGGACGCGGTGAGCCGGAGCCTATCGCGGCAGACACAGGGCGCAAGGCAGGGATATACCCACGATGGGACGCCAGTCCATCACCGGGCACTGCGGGCAATTTAGTCTGCGAGCCAATTAACCTATGCAGCGGCATGTTCTTGGACTGTGGGAGGAAACGGGAGTGCCCGGCGAAAACCCACGCGGACACTGGGAGAGAACTCGCAAACTCCACACAGAAAGGCACTCGGGCCGAGTTTCGAACCCGGGACCTTCTTGCTGTGAAGCGACAGCGCTACCCACCAGGCCACCGTGCCGCCCGCCACTGTAGAAGCGATGCGCTTAATCATGTTTAGTTTCACGTGAAGAGTCCTTCGTGCAAATCGTTTCTCACGCTTTGCCGAGGAGCCGCGGATAACGCGGGACGCAGCAGCGGCCAAGTGGTGAGCCCGGCACCACCAACGGTTAGCCAAGCGCCGCGGACCTCTACATATTAATATTTGTTCAGACAATTACTGCAATCAGCGTGCATACGTGTGGGAGGACATTGAAGCACGCGGAGAAAACTCACACGTGCGAGGAGGCAACACTCTCTCCCATACATACGTCACAGAGTGTATTAATCCATGCTCTGCTGGGATAGGGTCTGGCCCACCGTAACCCTTTACAGCTACAAATCCCGAGCCATCTGTGGGCCGTGAGCGTCAACTAGTGGTGTGTGGAGACTAAACTTCACTGGGCCTTGAGGTGCCAAAGGTTCCACAGTACTGGGTACTGATAGTGAATAAATTATTGAATGAATGCAGTGTACAGCTATATGTAATCTTTAGGGCCGGTGGGGGGGGGCCGGATGGGGGGAACATCGTGAATCACATCGCCGGGCACGTGGCTCGCTCAGTGACGGTGCCGTGTGCCGTGCGTTGCGCAGACGAGCGCGAGGAGGTGCAGAAGAAGACATTCACCAAGTGGGTGAACTCGCACCTGTCCCGCGTCTCCTGCCGCATCAGCGATCTCTACGCGGACCTGCGCGATGGACGAATGCTCATCAAGCTGCTCGAGGTCCTCTCCGGAGAGCGACTGGTCAGTGGCCGGGACCTCCGGCGGCTCGTCACACTCCCACCCGTCGGGTTGCGCTCTAGCACGTCACGGCACGCACGTGTTGTGTAATGATTTGCACTTGTCGGGGCTGGTGGTTAATTTAAAGCGACGGATCTACTCGCCTAAAAAAGACCGCGGTTTTTTTTTAATGAGCGGTTTGATAATTGCCGCGACTAACGAAGCAGAGACACGGACAGCGACAGAAGAATTTAACACAGGTTATAAAGTGTACAGAGAAGCAAGGCGAGGTGCGTCGTTTGCAGGTTTTCATAGCTAACTGTATGAGAATTGCTCTTAAAAGCTGCTCCGTTTGGAATAGCCATGTCGAGTGTTCCTCCTCTCTCCTTTGTGACATTGCGCTCCCCACGTGTGCTTCAGAAGCCTCGTGGAGCCTCGAACGATGGAGGCAAAAGCGTGAACGAGCGAACCCTCGAATCGTGAAAGAGCAGCTCTTAAGAGCAATTCCCATACATGGAGCTATGAAAACCTACATCACTGGAAATCACAGCACTGTTGGATGTCCAGATGGCAAACGCACGTCGATTCTGGCAGAACGTTCACTCTGATTGGCCACCACACGAAGATGCCCCGTGCCACAGCTTGACTGCTTCATTTCTGTCGGCCTTTCCGACTGCCTACAGGAGGGCACGCCGGGTCACCTTCATATCCGGCAGCACACACGCACGGGTGCACACGCACACGGACATGCATACAACAAAGGCAAAGTTCCTCCGCTTGGCCTTAGCAGACTTCTTGGGCATGTGTTGTTATTGAGTACCTATGAAAGCCAGCATTGGGCACGGGGAGTGGGTGGCCAGCATCACACCCAACCGCCTTTCTCTTCCTAGTGACAAAGTTTGCACACCGTACCAGGTACTCACTTGAGGCTAAGTCGCCATAGAGGAGGCCCACAACCAGTTAAGATAACCGTCACTGGTCTCGGCCGTGAGTGGGAATCAAACAAACACACACACACACACAAACGCGCATTCATACACTGGGACGCAAACTTGTACATACATACACGCACGCATATACACTGCGGACATGCATACGAACACACGCACGCACTCACACGTGCATACACACACACACTGGCACGCAGACTGCACAAAAGCCTCTTGTTTCATTGTACATTTCCTGCGCCAGTAAACTTCGCAAAAATGAGTTACAGCATGAGGTACATAAAGAGCCTTTTGAGATTGAGTTCTCCCTGCTCGGCTTTTGTGGAAAAGCAGCTCTTTCTGTGGCTGCTCTTGGCCAGAGCCTGCAGTTGACATTTCAGATGTTCACATGAGTGGAGCATCATGGTTCCAGTAAACGTGGAACGCTGAGACAACGTCGTCGGGACAGTTCCAGCCACATGCCAATGCTGTTGCAGCTATAGGATCGTCAAATAACAACGCCCTAGTTTTAATCGCCTATGTTTATAGAAATATTTCACAACCCTGATGCTGATACCACAACAACAATGAAGTGTAGGAAATTTTTATTTTACGTGAAAAACTTTTCAATCAGTGAACCTCGTGCATCCGATGCCATTTCCAGACCTCAACTAAAACATTTCCATAACTGCAGCGAATGTTGCTGCAGTGATGCTCTCCACAGCAGATGTGATTTCTGCCTTTAATTCGTTCATTCATTATCAATACCCGCTTCATCCTGTACAGGGTCACGGGGGGCTGGAGCCTATCCCGACCGACAGAGGGCGCACGGCAGGTGGATAGGGGGATACCCATGATTTGACGCCAGTACATCGCAAGGCACACTTCAGTAGCAGCTTGTTTTTGAACGGTGGGAGGAAACCGGAGTACCCAGCGAAAAGCCACGCAGGCACGGAGAAGGGGCGAACACGCAAACTCCACATAGACAGACACCCGAGCCAGGAATTCCTGTACATACCGGTAACGAAGTCCAAAGTTTGGCGTGTTCTGTGACACCACATTAATTACTGTAAACAAAATACTTTAATGGGCGGCACGATGGCCCAGTGGGTAGCGCTGTCGTCTCATAGCAAGAAGATCCCGGGTTCGAATCTCGGCTCGGGTGCCTTTCTGTATGGAGTTTGCATGTTCTCCCCGTGTCCGCATGGGTTTTCGCCGGGCACTCCGGTTTCCTCCCACAGTCCAAAAAACATGCTGCTGCACAGGTTAATTGGCTTGCAGACTAAATTGCCCGCAGTGCCCGATGATGGACTGGCGTCCCGTCGTGGGTGTAACCCTGCATTGCGCCCTGTGTCTGCCGGGATAGGCTCTGGCTCACCGCGACCCTGTACAGGATTAAGCGGTTTCTGACAATGATATGAGAAAATACTTTAATAAATATAGGCAAATTAAATCTGTAATCTGCCAACGGCTCAGCACGGACCACAGACCAATTAAACGCACACGGCTTCTACGCTTGCGGCCAAATCGGACACAAGGCTGCGCCAAATGCGTTCAGCTCACGCTGGGAGCGTTTGTGGTCACAAGCTCCAGTTGGGAATCTCGTGTCCCCTCCGAGTGGATAAAACGAATACCACATATATGATTGGACGGCCCTCAGGGACTCCCCTACAAGTTGTCATGTTGACGTTTCAAAGAACTTAATTATCACAAAAGATCAATTTTATTTATTTATTTTAGGTTGGTACTGCGTGCGATTTCCTGATGATGTTGATTGTAATTTACAGCAAAACATCATATTTCAATGTAAATGCTGTGAGTTGGCTCTCCAACGCGTCGGCGTGTTAAGATAGTGAAGAATTTGCACGTTCTGCTCATGTGGCAAAACCTTACTAATTGGCTGTGTTGGGTGGAGGGAGGTTTACAACACAATTTTTTGGGTGAACTTACCAAAATAATAATTTAATGGATAACAATGGTCACGAAAGTCTTCACGTTAAAATTGGCACTTGGAGTAAAGGAGAGATTTTGAACATTGGTGGTGACTTCAAATCAGTACTTGGAGCGGTGTGTAAACATCACCACTTGAAAGACTAAGACAGACGGGCGTGGTGTTGGTCACCCACCCCCTCATGTGCCTTGCGATCCTTCGCAGATGCCAGCTCACAGCGCTCGCCCCACCAATCTGTTTGAAGGCTAAACGGGGGATACTTGTCTCTATCGTAGGAATGGACTTGCCCTTGCCATAGAAATGTGAAGCCTCCTCGCATGCCTCGGGGCTGCAAACAGGAGATGGGCATCGATGCCTAAATATTTATTTCAGCAGCAGGAAACCGACTCTATGTTATGTCCATCGTTAAGACTTTCTAAACAGACGATGAGAAGCAATAAAATGTTGTACCCTGTATCGTCTTGCATGCCGGCAATAAAGGTCCCCATAGTCAAGTTCAAAACAAATGTCTCGCCTGCAGCCGAAGCCCACGAAGGGCAAGATGCGGATCCACTGCCTGGAGAATGTGGAGAAGGCGCTGCAGTTCCTCAAGGAGCAGCGGGTGCACCTCGAGAACATGGGCTCCCACGACATCGTGGACGGGAACCACCGGCTCACGCTCGGCCTCATCTGGACCATCATCCTCCGCTTCCAGGTGAGCGCTTCTGCAGTGTTACCCCGCGCTCCCACATTGGGTTTCGCGTTCCAACAACTCCCTTTTGCTTCCCATGCCACGTGTTTTTGTGACGCTAAAGCTGCATGGATATAAGAGTTTTGAAAAAGGAATGCTGGGGTGGTACTGTGGTGCAGTTAGTAGTACTACCGCCTCATAGCAAATCGGCCCTCGGTTTGATTCCCGGCTCAGCTGCTGCCTTTCTGTGTGGAATTTGAACGATCTATCTGTGTCCATGTGGGTTTTCGGCAAGTACTCTGGTTTTCTCAGACGGTCAACGAAATACTGCCTAGGTTACTTAAAATGATTGACTTGCCCCCAGTGCCCTGTGAAGAATTGGCATCCCATCGTGGGTGCAGACCTACCTTAAGCCTTGTGTCTGCGAGGCCAGTCCGTGGCTCATCGTGACCGCCTACAGTATTAGAAGGGTGCTGATAGTGAAGGAATGATAAACCGTGTTGATCGTCATTTCGCGTCCAGTGCACGCACATCCATTCCGAGGTATCTGTCCGGCAAGGAAGAGTCGGCCAAGCACCCTCTGGGGACGCTCTATTGAACTGCCTCTAGTGAAGGCCCTACTGCCAACGGTGGTGCTGAGTGAAAAATTGCAGGGCTACACTATTACCTTCAACTGTTTGAATGAAAAATGGTTTCTAAACAGGAATTGAGTAAAAACACTTCACTCGAAAAGCCCCACGCTTAAAGCCACATCAGGATATGGTGGAGAACAGAGGTATTCATTCTTTTCACATCAATGGCCAGACTGGCAAACATTCTGCGAGCTGTGAAACACAAACGATACACAGTAAGTATAGCAAATATGCGTGTTCACAAGGGATTTTTCCGTAGCCAGTTGAGAGAGGTATTCAGAAATTATAGTGATATCAATAGCAGATTTATTACGAACATAGACACAAGGAGATAAACTTTAATGAGGACAGTGAAGCAAATAAGTAAAGAAAAGATGCGAGCGATTGAATTTCTATACTCGAGAGAGATGTCGTGATGTCGGAGAGAGATGCATTGAGGAGAAACAAACTAAAAAAACAGGCATAAACAGAGACAAACACTGGAAAAGACAGAGACACATCGAAAGAAAGAAGATGTGCGGCTAAAGTCTCAGACCGCTCACTCCCCCAGGCCCATATCCCAATACCTCTGCATCACAACCGAACAGGGCACACACAGCGACGAATCAATTATCTCACACTCGTATATGAGAAAATTACATTTATCGGTCAAAAGCCACGGGAAGATGTTGCTCACGCCATGTGCCCGGTGGCAGGAGAGCATCTCTATGCAGGCGGTCCCGAAGTGAGATCTTCTGAGAGAGATGAGCCTCGCTAGAGAGCCATAAGGAGAGGAGGGACGCTGCCACTTCAGGCTTCATGGAGTGTGGTGGGTTGGGGAAACGGTGAGTGGGTAGGGGGGTGTCATGTCGGTCGGAGATGGCGTGAGTCGGATCGGGTAGGTGGGTGGGTAGAAAACGAGGTAAGTGGGGGGGGAGTTGCGTGGGTGGGTGCCTCCGGCATAACGTTCTTGCTGAGAACTTTGCAGATAAGGCTGCGTGCGCGACATGCAGTAGACACAGCAGCGTGAGCACACGTTGTTGTTAAGTGCATCAGCTGCTCCTGTAATTTAGCCAAGCTTTTTTTAAAAAGGGGTTTTGATCTCCTCCCATCAACTCAACGCATCTCTTACGCTATGGACTTGTCTGCATGATGTGCAACATTTGAATGGCCAGCAGATAGGCGCAGAGAACACAGGGTAGTCAACTATTAAAGTCACGTGAGCGATTTGAACAAATGAACGCACCTGGGGGGAGCGTTAAATCTAACGATGAAGACACAAATTGTGGACAGAGCTAAAGGGCAGGAAGGCCACGATCACAGACCTGTTCGAGATAGGACGCGGGTCCCAGAGACCGAGAGAGGAGCGTCACAAGTTGCGGCACTTGGGCGTCGCTCAGCTCCCACGTTTCCCGCACGTAAAGCTTTGTCACACGCGTGAAGACAACGTCCCGTGGGATCGATTCATACATGGGCGCATCGCTCATCAAAGCCCGCTCCTGTGGGCTCACAGCAGCTCATTGATACATCGGTAGCTCCTATACAAGAGAAACATTCTCAAGCCCACATTCACCAAATAGGAGGGTTTTCCTTTCAATCTAATTTTTTGTGAAAACTCGCCGATGTTTTCATCACCGGATACGGGACGGTTCTCCACGGATTGTGCTGAGGCCAGTTTGTTAGGTTGTGACTCTTGCCCTCGACATCTCCACCTTCCAGCAGGCAGTTCTCAACTCCACGTACGTCTCCAGGGTCCGTGATAGTAATTCCACATGCCTATGGAAAGGCTCAGTCTCTTCACAGCACAATCACTGTTGACACCCCAAAAAATGGGACCTATTTACTAATGCCTGAGGTGGTGATGAGCTGATTGAATTTCTAAACAGCAGAACCATTGTCTGCGTGAGCATCACTGGCACCGTGCCACTAGTCCAGAAATCCAGGGAAACCCTGGTGACAAATCACATCCATGTTATGTGTCTCAGATAGCAAAATAAAGTAGGCAATCAAGCAACAGAAAATATGACTAATGTGAACAAAACTTTAGCAACGGATACCATGCGTGGAAGTAAAGAGACAGACCAGCTACATGCTAGAAGCTAATATTACAGACGATTGTCTGTTCACTGTCCAGGCTAGCTGGGAGTCAATGCGTTCCCAAGTCTCAATGCAAAATCGTATCATGTAATATAAATACAGACACGGGTGGCACGGTGGCCCAGTGGGTAGCGCTGTCGCCTCAGAGCAAGAAGGTCCCGGGTCCGAATCTCGGCTTGGGTGTCTTTCTGTGTGGAGTTTGCATGTTCTCCCCGTGTCCGCGTGGGTTTTCGCCGGGCACTCCGATTTCCTCCCACAGTCCAAAAAACATGCTGCTGCGTAGGTTAATTAGCTTGCAGACTAAATTGCTCGCAGTATCCGAGATGGACTGGCGTCACATCGCGGGTATATTTTTGGCTTGTGCCCTGTGTCTGCCGGGATAGGCTCTGGCTCACCGCGACCCTGTACAGGACTTAGCGGTTTTTGACAATGACGTGAGATGAACAAAGACACGCTGACAGTTCACATGTTATGATTACAGTCAAACTGCATGAGGTGCAATCTTCTTAGTACAGCTCCACCATTCAAAGCTGGTGGATCACGACTCTTCAGTGGACTGCGAGCTCCATCTAGTGGTCCGTAGAGACCAGACCCAAATTGCTCGAGTACAAAATGTTGAGAACGCCTGTGGCTGACGTAGCTGCAGCGTCACGACTATGATGTTACATTGAGGTGGTTAAGTCAGATAACTGTAGGAAGCAAGCAGTGGTGCAGCACCGTATTTGAGAATCGAGCCTTGAGTCGCTGGAGGTTCAGCAGTCTGTAGGTGGTGACCACATTCACCGCACACTCAACTTGTGCATCAGGTATCCGCATGCAGATGCAATGATGTCCTGCATTAGACTTGCGAGCATAAGCGTAGCATCCATGATAGACCTCATCTCATCTCATTGTCTGAAACCGCTTAATCCTATATAGGGTCACGGTGAGCCGGAGCCTATCCCGGAAACACAGGGCGTAAGGCAGGAATACACCCGACGACGGGACGCCAGTCCATCGCCGGGCATTGCGGGACAATTTTAATCTGCGAGCCAATCAACCTATCCAGGAGCATGCTTTTGGACTGTGGGAGGAAACCGGAGTACCCGGCGAAAACCCACGCGGACACGGGGAGAGCATGCAAACTCCACACAAAAAGGCACCCGAGCCGAGAGATTCGAACCCGGGACCTTCTTGCTGTGAGGCGTCAGCGCTAACCACTGGGCCACCGCGCCGCCCGTTCAGGATAGACCGATAATTGGAAAGAGTAGGCATGTGTGTGCGGAGGAGGAGGAGGAGGAGAAGCTTTCATTGCGTGAGTGGTTTTGCTGCTGTGCTTGGAATACTGTGGAAGTCGCTGTGGGCAACGTCTCAATTGCCCGGAGTTTTGCTGCGATGTCCAACTTTGATTAAAAGGGAAAGAAACCACAACATTTGTGTAAATCACACCAGTGAAGAGTTTTAAGTTTCCGGACGACTTATGACATGTAATGTTCGATACGGATAAGGGAATGGTTGAGTGGAAACTGTGATGTTGAGAGAAGGAGAGTGCTATCTTAGAGACGATAATACGTCATTATAAACGTTGCCAAGATAAATACAAAATCACTAAAATTAATTTCTCTCTGTCTGCCTTATTATTACAGTAAAAAAAAGAATCATATGCTGCTACTGACTTCTCTCGTCTGGAAATTGTCCCAAGTCAACAATATTTAACTCGATGCACTTGTATAGTTTGCTAGGATAAATGGTTGGAAAGGGTTGGGAAATTTGCGCCAAGGTAAATTTGGCACACTTTTCATGTCATTAACATTTTGATAGCTCGTATACGTTAAAAAAAATACTGAACGTTCGTTATCATTTGCAACTCATTTTATTGAGCTGTGGGGCAAAATCATTATGCTCTTCCAGGCCATAATTTCCCATTATTGTGGTGGAATGTTGGCTGAGTTGTCCCGATGTTAACAATGATGCACGTAGGGCCAATTGTACAATCAAGGGGCCATTTTGCTCTAGGCAATAGCTCGGAGTAGGCGGAGTTAGGGCAAAGTGAGGCCGGGCTCATAGTAAGCGTGGAACATTTCCTCCACACTTACTATGAGCTCGCACTTCACTATAGCAATTTGTCTGGGAACGTTCCAGCACAGATGGAGGCCACCTCAAAACTCGTGGAGTTAATTTGGTGAAATAGGTGCTGACGCACATAATGTTTGTCATCTTTGATTCAACTTATTCCGAGATAATTATGAAGCTGCTCATGAGTAGCCGCTTAATCCTGTTGAGGGTCGTGATTGAGCCGCGGCCTATCCCGACACACACGGTGCAAGGCAGGGCTACACTTCAGATGAGAGGAAATCGAAATACTCGGCGAATATGTACACGGACATTGGCAAAACGAGCAAACACCACACGTGCTGGGAATCAAAACCGAGGACCTTCTTGCTGCGAGGCGGCAGTGCTACTCACTTCTCCACCATTCCGGAAGATGTCTAGATGTAGGTTTTCATAGCTCCGCGTATGGGAAGTGATTTAAAGAGTTGCTCTTTCGGGCTCACGTGCAGACATCTCCAACGAAGAAGAAGGTGACATATCGCGAAGAAAATATTTATTAAAATATCCGATTACAACCTTTTAACGCTCACCGGGAGATCGACGCCACTATAGATAGACTCCCGTCCAGTCCAGGACGGTTGGCGACCCTAACACACACACACCGAATATGACATTGGGCCAAGTCTTGTGAAGCAGGCAGTGGTTCCAGACTATTATACAAAAGTATTTTATGAATAGCATGACGATTAGTGAGTAGTTTAATACTGTAATGATGTATGTTGATGACATGAGTTAGTTAACATGGACTGGAGTTACACTCTAGTTTGATAGAGAAAATGCATTACTATGGCTGCTGATTATCATGGTGATTCAAATCCTGGTGGTAAAATCCCTAAATACAGTTGTACATACTAAAAATATCGCCTTGACACTATGTGTGGACATCATCCACGACAGCTCATCACAATGACATCTATGGGCAAGCAATTAGTGTGTTGATATTTGCACAGCTGTAGTCGTGCCATTGATAGTCAATTGTATTGAGGCCATTAAAATGTCAAGTTAATCTTTTCCCTGGGCTTCTGGAAATCACTCGCTACATTCATATTTTGCGAGTCGTGTTAAATGTCTGGCCGGAGCTAGGAATGCGATGCGTCAGGCATTAAAGTAAGGCTGACCCGCAGAATGTTGCACTCGCGGGCTACATATCGCACACCAGCAGTAGCCAAATTGCTCAGAAATAATTTCGATGAACTCTGGGGAAAACGTTCTCCGTTCTCCTTTTTTTTGCTAGTTGACTAACTTTACATTTGTTGCTGTAGGTCGTAAAGCTGATACGCAATAAGCAGATGCGTTCCTTGCTCTTTAGACGATAAACATCTGTGAAAATTCCCGTTATCAGATTGTTTCACCATGTAGCCACATTACAGCCCATCTATTTTTGAAGGAGATAGAGGTGCCCTCGGTGTTAAAATGGCTATATGCATAAATATATGTACAAACTGCCGTCTTAGGAAATGCTGAATGGGAATATCTGATATGGTTTGTTATCTTGCATCCCTTCGCAGAGAAGTGCCATACATAGTTTTTATTCTCGGATATAAATAACTTGAGCATGATCAGCAAGTTAGCTGCTGATAGCAAGAGCACGCATGGCTGCGCTTGGTCAGTGTTACTTACATACTCTCCTCCAATCGACACTAGCCACGATAGAACTTGTGTGTTTTTACAGCTAAGATGGAAAAAATAATAATTAACAATTCAGCTGGCGAGCTTGCTTGTGATGTTTTGTCAGCAAAACAAATCTTGTGTTAATTTCTTCTGCGTACGGTGATATGCTCAGGAGGGCCGTGGTCTGCTAGCCACTGGAGGGACTTCAGGGGAGAGTTCGTGAAGCATTGGTATTCCTTCATCAACCAGTGCAATTAATTGTCTGCTGCCAATTGGGCGATCCGAACATCAGGTGCAATGACGACTGAGTGGATAAGCCTTTGGAATGGTGCCTGCGGCACATTTACAGCGCTCTATATGTTGATTCTCCGCCGCGTAAGGGAGACTCCCAGTGATGAGAACACATCCTCTGCGTGTGCTCTTCGCGAAGTCCCTGGAGTTCGGCACTTAACTTGCTTGACGTTGTACCCCGGAGCAATACGAATGGTCCTTAAAACTCCAGTTTCATGGAAACACCAATACCCGCTTGTTTATATTCGCAACGTGCGTATCCTTGATTTATTTGATGAAATAGTGATTCACAGATTCCACCAACCCGGCACGTATGACAACCGTGCGTTTTTTTTCCGTGAACACATCCAAGAATAACATCGCGGTGTAACTATCTCAGCCCCACACAATAGGCCCACCAACTTCAGTTTCCCCAGAAGCCTTCAGAAAACCAAAACACCAATAACGTTCCGTGTTTTTGTTTTTCACGTTTATTACAAAATACCTCGGCTGTGAGACAATGCGTCTATGTTTAGCTTCCCGTGGCTCGCGAACAATGGTCAGAGCGGTGCCACCAACGGGCGCCGGTAGTAGCGCTGCCGCGGTGACCACCGGGGGCGGCCCCGCTTGGAGGGTGGCAGCATTCACGGCTCTGCAAAGGGCCCCACGGCACTGGGACGCATGTGGACCGCAAATCACTGTAATAATAATAAATAATCATCTCATCTCATCTCATTATCTGAAACCGCTTAATCCTATATAGGGTCACGGTGAAGCCGGAGCCTATCCCGGAAACATAGGGCGTAAGGCAGGAATACACCCGACGACGGGACGCCGGTCCATCGCCGGGCATTGCGGGACAATTTTAGTCTGCGAGCCAATCAACCTATCCAGGAGCATGCTTTTGGACTGTGGGAGGAAACCGGAGTACCCGGCGAAAACCCACGCGGCCACGGGGAGAGCATGCAAACTCCACACAGAAAGGCACCGGAGCCGAGAGATTCGAACCCGGGACCTTCTTGCTGTGAGGCGTCAGCGCTAACCACTGCGCCACCGCGCCGCCCATAAATAATCATAATTGCACTTATAGAGCGCGTTTCACCCGAGGGTCACAAAGCGCTGCACAGAGATGTGGACAGAACGACACGTCAGCGACTCCAACGACATATGAACGGCAAATCAACGTAAAGCGTGTTGATGGATGAACATTGCTCTGAAAGGCTGTTCTTTATGGACGGGTAGTATCGTGTGCACTGCCTCTCTTCTTCGTGACGTCTCACCTACAATGTTGTGGGCCCTATCCTTCCTCTAAAAATGGTGGCCTTCCGAAGACTTAGCCTTGCGTGTGATATTTTATCAAAGTACATTGCATTAGTAAAAAATTATGATTTTGATTTTTGACGAGCAGCACATGTTCGTTCAATGTGGCAGAAAAACAACTCAGAAAAGCGAGCTAACCTGCATGGGGGGGGGGGTTGTTGGGAGAAGTCAAACTACACGGTCAGCCAGCGATGTTATCGGCCGATTAATGAATGAGCGTTATTTTAGTTGTGCAAGAAAAATAGAGAAAACCTAGGCAGAATATGGAGAGATTACACAAACTTCACACAGAAAGGCGCTCGACGTGGGAATCGAACAATTTCAAGCAGGACTTCTCTCTGCCGGCGATGGACCGGCGTCCCGTCGTCGGGTGTATTCCTGCCTTGCGCCCTGTGTTTCCGGGATAGGCTCCGGCTTCACCGTGACCCTATATAGGATTAAGCGGTTTCAGATAATGAGAGATGAGACTTCTCTCTGTGACGCGTAGATATTACCGCTGCATGGATGGACACCGCTGCCTGCCTGTTGCATCCGGTTGTTCAAATTGCTCACGTCACTTACTGCACTGTCTTCCTCGGCACCTTGTGCCTGTAATGTTCGCAGGCAAAACACATTTATAGTCAGTCCTCTTATTTGCTCTTTACATGTCCAATAAATGTTTATGTAGCTTTTCATAGCTTGATTTATGAGAATTGCTCGAAAGAGCTGCTCTGTCAGGATGGCGAAGGATTTAGGGAGAACGTTAGATATGACTATCCCGAAAGAGCAGCTCTTGAGTGCAATTCTAAAGAAATCTAGCTTTGCCTTTTTATTATATATTTCGTTTTTGTACCTGTTATTTGTAATATATTTAAGAAACTCATATTGTCTGTGAAATTGTTCCCGTACTTTGTTCTTTAACACATTTTTTACGTTACTTATGGTATACTTTGTCCTGCAGAGTCTTAGTAATTGTCCGGATTTCAGATCCATTGTGAATGAGCCATAGCACATTGAGTCATGATGCTACGCTCCGTGTCTCACAAGTAACCTGGTGTGAACCCAGGCCTGGGCTTAATCTGCAGGGGGAGCGCAGGCAGCCGCGCCTGTGCTCAGGTGACTTAGTTTCCGAGTTCCAGGGCAGCTGCATGTGTTTGTGGTACATACTGTACAGCGCTTTGTGACCCTCGGGTGAAAAGCGCTTCATAAATGCAATTATTATTATTGTTATTATTCTCGGCGCGGGAAGATGCTGTGGGGCGCGGTGGCTCAGTGGTTAGCGCGTTGGGGTACAAAACTAACGACCCGATTTCAAATCCCGCGCACGGCCAACACGAACGACAATTTTCCGCACCGGTTCTAGCCCTCGCTTAGGTCGACTGAACCTCAAATGAGTACGTAGTGCAGTGTGTAAACATTGCCTCTAGGCATATAAAGGCGGTCAGGCGTAGTGCTGGTCGCCCACCTCCTTATGTGCCGTGTTGACCGACATAGGTACTCGCTAACGGCACTTGACCCTGCAGTCCGTTAGGGCTATACGGGGGATATTTGTCTTTGTACGAGGGTATGGGAAGCTGTAGTGCAGCTGTTAGCGCGCTGCGCTAACCGCTGCGCTAACCGCTGTGACGATTTACTGAACGAGTCCTGAGACATGAGTAAGAGCGATCAACTCAGCCTCAAACGGGGGGATCTTTGTCGTTGTGCATGGGTGGTGGATACACGTGTCGTGTTGACTGTCGCTCCGCACAGATCCAGGACATCAGCGTGGAAACAGAGGACAGTCGCGAGGTGAAGTCAGCCAAGGATGCCCTGCTGCTGTGGTGCCAGATGAAAACCGCAGGGTGAGTGACTCCCACTGACACGAGGGTGACTCCCACTCGCGCGGGAGCGACTCCCACTGACACGAGGGTGACTATCACTGACACGGCTGAAAGTATGGCCCTTGTCAATTTAACATCCTTAGAGCAACGTGCCGACCTGTGTGCCGCAGGTTGCGCGTGTGGTTTTATCGGCCGGCCTGCCTTGTATGGACCGTCAGCGCCTCTCTACTCGTACAATATTTAAGCAGTTACATTTTTAGCCATTTAAGGTGCCAACTGAGAATCAGTGCGCGTACACGCTCACAGCACATTGGTGTACACAACACATGGATATACACAACGCACGCTTGTTCACAATGAGCTAAATCACTCTGTACGCTATTTCCTCCGATTCGACTGTCGAGATGGAGCGGTTTGATGACGTCAAGTCACTCCTTGGGGGTATTTACAGTGTGACCCGATTGACCTATAACAATAATAATATTTGCATTTCTGGAGCGCTTTACACCCGATGGTCACAAAGCGCTGCACAGAGCTCGGGAGAGAACGGCACGTCACGGAAACGTTAGCCCTCAGCTCACACGAGTTACTCGCACATACAGGTTCATGGACACGCACTCCTGCTCGAACAGGCAAGGTGACATTTAAACGCAAGCGCAAAAGCGGATATCATCACGGAGCACACCCGAACAGAAATATCACTCACGTCCTCACACTGTTTGACGCTGAACGTATTAAATATTTGCCCGAATGCATTATTGATGTAGGTTTCACGGCTCAATGTATGAGAACTGCTCTTGGGAGCTGCTCTTTTGGGATAGTCGCGGCGAACATTCTCTCTTCGGAATGTTTCTCCCCTTACCATTGGAGGCATATTGAGAGGCAAAACGCTACGAAGGAGAAAGGAGGAACACTCGCCACAGCAATCCAGTAAGAGCAGCTATTCAGAACAATTGTCAGAAATTTTTCAAAAACCATGGTTAATTATAAACTCTTGCTGGTATCTCGTCATATGCAGTTATGGAATGCACAGGTTAGGGTTTAGTTTGGAAGCGACATTGACTTAGCGAGGCAATGTCCGTAAGCAAATGCGGTGAGTAATCGGATATTTCCAAAATATCACTTAGCGATGGCCCTGTAATAATTTAACCGGCCAGCCACTCTCCCAGACTCATGGGTCACTTATCATCAGGATTTGGGAAGAGCTTAACGTTAATTTCTTAGCTGCTGCGACGTTGACGGTGCCGTTTGTTGCTGGCTGTTCGACGTTTCAGACCTTTAGGTCTGCAGTCACAAATTTTTTTTT
>JAZEWT010000013.1:6279688-6296444 GCA_036362905.1 Mordacia mordax
CCCCCAAACTGCACAGCCACAAGCGTGGCAGCTCTGTGATGCGTCACAATCAACCGTTATCGTTAGCCTGATGGGAGGCGAAATGTCACGAAGGAGAGAAGAGGAATGCTCGACACGGCGATCCCGAATAACAGTTCTTAAGAGCAATTTTCGTGTGTAACCTGATAAAAAATATCTCTGTGTTGCTGAATCTCCTGTATGTGCTGGTGAAATCACCTGTGTGTGTGGGGGGGGGGGGCTGGTGCAGTGGTTAGGGTGCTGCTCGATGAACTCAGGGAGCCCAGTTCAATATACACTCATGAGGATTTTCAGAACCAGTCCTGGTCCTCTCCTAGGTCAGTTGCGCCTCAAATAAGTACCTGGCATGATTCGTTAACGTCTCCATCAGAGACAAAGGTGGCCAGTGGGGCATGGGGCTGGCCACCCACCTAAACAAAAAGAGGAAAGGCTTTAATTTTTCCAGGAAAGTACAGGTGTTAAGATGTTCAAACATCATACACCTTTTACAAAACATCAACTTTGCCTTTTAGCACTTTTAATACAAGACGATTGATACAAACCATAAAAAAAGCTTTCTGGTATTAGCCAGTTAGTGCAAGGATAATGCATACATTGTCAAGGCATGCTGGTTTGCTTGTTTTACCACAAGCATGTGTGATTATTGATTATTGCAGACTTGATACCTTGCAAAGTTTGGTGTTTGAGTATCTTAATACTTGAATCATCGCCAGACAGAGAATCAAACCTCCTCTCGTGTTTTTTCCACCCATGCCGGCGCTGCAGGTTACCAGGCGTGTGACCCGCAGGTCGTGAGCGCGCGGGTCGCCGTGCTGGAGGGTTGCCTGGACGAGTTGCTCCAGCTGGCGGCCGAGCGGCGCGCAGGCCTGCTCGAGTCGCGCCGCCTCTGGAAGCTCGTCAGCGAAATCTCCGAAGAGGAGGCCTGGATCAAGGAAAAGGAGCGCATCCTGTCGTCCGACGATTTTGGCCGTGACCTCACCAGCATCATCCGCCTGCTGAGCAAGCACCGCGCCCTCGAGGACGAGATCTTCCACCGCAAGCAGCGCGTGCTGCAGGCCGTCGCCGACGGGCAGCACATGATCGACCAGAAGCACTTTGCCGCGGACAAGATCCGGGAGAGAACCGACATCCTCCTGTCGCTCTGGTCGCAGCTGGAGCAGGCGGCCGCCCTGCGCAAGCAGCGTCTGGAACAGGCGGCGACGCTCTTCCAGTTGCTGGCCGACGCTGACGACGTGGACGCATGGATGATGGATCATTTCCGGCTGGTTTCCAGCAGCGACATCGGCCACGACGAGTTCTCCACGCAGGCCCTCGCGAAGAAGCACAAGGACGTCATGGAGGAGATCAGGAATTACGCGGCGGCGATACACGGCCTCCAGGAGCAGGCGGACGCCCTGCCCGGCGACGTGGCACAGTGCGGCGGGGTCAACGAGAGAATGAGCAACACCCGGCAGCAGTACGATGACCTGCTGCAGCTGGCCGCTCAGCGCAAGCAGCAGCTGGACGACGCGCTCGCACTGTTCAAGCTCTTCAGCGAGGCGGATGCGTGCGAGCTGTGGATCGACGAAAAGCAAAAGTGGCTCGACCAGTTGGAAATTCCGGAGAAGCTGGAGGACCTCGAGGTCATTCAGCACAGGTAGTGTATGGCCGCACATGCCAAGCTCGCCCATGATGCCGTATGGTTGCGCTTGTCTGTCTCTGCCAGATGTGAGTCGAACGTCACGGTCAACAGTGCGGGAAACGTCCCCAATATTCATGGGTTCGCTGCACCACACCTCTCTCTTCACCAGACACATGCAGCACCACACCTCTCTCTTCACCAGACACGTGCTGCACCACACCTCTCTCTTCACCAGACATGTGCAGCACCACACCTCTCTCTACACCAGACACGTGCAGCACCACACCTCTCTCTACACCAGACACGTGCAGCACCACACCTCTCTCTACACCAGACACGTGCAGCTCCACACCTCTCTCTTCACCAGACACGTGCAGCACCACACCTCTCTCTTCACCAGACACGTGCAGCACCACACCTCTCTCTACACCAGACACGTGCAGCACCACACCTCTCTCTACACCAGACACGTGCAGGACGCAGCACAAGTTCGTATCACAAGTATGGGCTCCTGCAGCACCAAACCAATCAGATTACTAGCTGCACTCCTACATTTCCATCTCGGCCAGTATCACGATCATCCACTAATACGTTCTGTGATCGTGAGCATCTCTGTTCACTTCGCACTGCTATGTTTGTGTCAAATTTATTATTTCGGTACTATTGATAAATATCAGTGGAAGCTTTATGATTCCACGGCTGAATGAAGGCCTTCCCATATCTTTTGATCGTGAGAATTGTTCGACGATACTTCACTATTATGGTCATTGCATTTTGGCTCATGAGGAGCGATTTAAATATCACTGGTGTTTGCTTTTGATAAACTCGTCAGGTGCAATTCCCAGTGCTCTGACGATTCTGTTACAGTTCCACCCTTAACATTAGCAGAGTACCCGCAGTGCGGGAGAGCTTTGTTCTAAGCGCGTAACCCGTTCCTCTGAGTCTCTTTTTGATGACATCTTCTGATCACGTCACTGCTTTGACCGGGATATCCTTCGGAATGAAGGCGGATGAGTGCTTTAGAGCGTTGATGGTGCTCGTGCAAAAGTGTGATATTAACGCTGAAATAGATGTAACGTTTTATTTTTTTAAAGCAATCAATAAATCGGAAATAAAGCTGAATAAGACGTAAAAGTCTGCTAATGTGCGCTTAAAATTTGCGCTCACGACGGATTCAAACCCGCTACCCTCAGTGCAGACGTGCAACTACAAGAAACATAACAAACACTTGATATCCCGATTTTGGGCGTGATTCAGCCCATGGCGTGCAAGCATCGTCAGGTTTTTGGGTAAATGTCTCCGCTGCCACACAGATTTGAAGGCCTCGAGCCCGAGATGAGTGCTCAGGAGTCTCGCATCGGGGTGGTGAACGGCGTGGCCGAGCAACTGATCCGGGACGGACACCCGAGCGAGCGGGCGATCCACGCCAAGAGAGACAACCTCACCAGCAGGTGCACACAGACCGCGACACATTACTCTCAGGGATGGAACATAACAAAGTCGGGAGTCTTTTGCTGCTCCACTTATCTGTATTTATCCTTTACACAAAACAGTGCTAATAATAAACATAAATTGATTTTGGGAACATGCACAGAGATAATTTGTTTTTGTACTCTTTTCATTGTTTTCTACCATCTCCATTTATAGCGCTCTATAAATGCAAATATTATTATTAAGTTAAGTACTTAAAGTTTGTACATAGTGGCACATAATATACTTCTACTGAACTTTGTAAACTTTCACAAAACTTCCACTAAACCAAAACATATGTAATAGCAATGGCATTATATGTCCTTTTCTGAAAAGCGCGTGAGTAATTTTAAAAGTTTTGAGACACTAACCATTTACATTTTGAGGTTAAGCGGCAAGCCTTGTAGCCATGTTTCTCAGCGTAGACCGACTGGCTCACAATTTGAAGGTTGCAAATTTAAATCCTGCTTGGGAACTTACTCAGCCTTCCGGGGGTCGATGCAATGACTCTCTTCCGTGGGGCGTCCAGAGTAACTCTACTATGTTCAATCTCACGCCTGCGGCTCTAATGCGACATTTTCACCGTTGACTCTGCAGGGCGGTAAACAGGAGATGAGCATCGATGCCTCAATGCTTATTTGAACAAGGAATCACTGTGACAAGGTGGCACAGTGGCAAAATGAATAGCGCTGCCACCTCACAGCAAGAAGGTTCTGGGTTGGGTTCCTGGCTCGTTTTCCTTTCTGTGTGGTATTTCCATATTCTCCCCATGTCTGCATGGGGGGTTTTTTCCACGTACTGCAGTTTCCCCCTACAATCCAAAGACATGCCGCTGGCAGGTTGATTGACCAACAGATTAAATAGCCTCCAGAACCCTGCGATAGACTGGCGTCCTATCCTGGGTATAGCCCTGCCTTGCGCCTTATGTTTGCTAGAATAGGCCCCGACTCACCATGATCATCTCTACCCTCCACAGGAGTTGGCAATGAATGAATGACTCACTCACAATTGAGTCTTTATGTCCGTGTCAATACAACTCTGTATCCTTTTCCTACAGGTGGCATATATTCCAAAAGCGCGTGGCTCAGAAGAAGGAGGCCCTCCTGTCAGCCCTGAGCATCCAGAACTACCACTTGGAGTGTAGAGAAACCAACTCGTGGATCCAGGACAAGATCAAACTGGTCGCGTCCACACAGGAGCTCGGTAACGACCTGGCGGGAGTGATGGCGCTGCAGCGCAAGCTGTTTGGGATCGAGCGCGACCTGGCCGCCATCGAGGGGAAACTGCAGGACCTGCACGGGGAGGCCCACGCGCTGGCCGCCCAGCACCCGGACCAGGCGCCGGCTATCCTCGAGCAGCTGGCGGCGGTGAATCGAGTGTGGGGCGACCTCACGGAGACTCTGCAGCATCGCGAGGAGTCGCTTGGCGAAGCTCGCAAACTGCAGAACTTCCTGCGGGATATGGATGCCTTCCAGGGCTGGCTGTCAGGGGCGCAGACAGCCGTGGCCTCGGAGGACCTGCCCGGCAGCCTGCCGGCCGCGGAGGCCCTTCTGGTCCAGCACGGTGCCATCAAGACCGACATCGACAACCACCTGGACGACTATCAGAAGATCCGCAGCATGGGCGAGGACGTCACTCGTGGAGAAACGGACGCGCAGCACATGCTCCTCCAGCAGCGGCTGCAGGCTCTGGACGGCGGCTGGAAAGATCTCCACCGGATGTGGGATAACCGGCGCGATGTCCTCGCACAGGCACACGGCTACCAGACATTCCTACGAGACGCAAGCCAGGCCGACAGCTTCCTCACCAACCAGGTGCTCACTCATTCTCACGCTGCTGCTACCGCTGCTGTCGACTGTGTGAAAGTTGTTTTTGTTCCAGTGTTTTCCGCGAGCTGGCCACTGAATCTTCGGTCCACTTGTCCTATCAGTCCATCTCATGTTACTCATTTAAATTATGTCTGGTCGCAGTGTTGTCCACTATGTTTATTCACTGAAGCTACGCTGGTGTATATCTCCACGGATTTGCTTGACCCTACATGGTTTCATACACTCTCATCTAGTTCTCGTGCTAACTCATTGAAAATCCAACGATTTTCTTGGCTTAACACACATCTTTGGAAAAGTTAATGTCTCATCTCATCTCATTATCTGAAACCGCTTAATCCTATACAGGGTCACGGTGAGCCGGAGCCTATCACGGAAACACAGGGCGCAAGGCAGGGATACACCCACGATGGGACGCCAGTCCATCGCCGGGCACTGCGGGGCAATTTAGCCTGCGAGCCAATTAACCTATGCAGCAGCATGCTTTTGGACTGTGGGAGGAAACCGGAGTGCCCGGCGAAAACCCACGCGAACACGGGGAGAGCATGCAAACTCCACACAGAAAGGCACCTGAGCCGAGAGATTCGAACCAAAGTTAATGTCGATAATTGGTAATACTTTTCAAAGCGACACCCGTGCATCAAGCCGTGAAAGCATACATCAGTATATAATTGGTGTTGTTTATGCATTACTGAGATTACACGTGGGTCGATACAATGTACATGCTTTCAGCAGTCATGTTCTTACCATGTGTCACTGTGACCCCACGTGGTCCGTGATGATGGTGTGCGTGCTGGCAGGAGTACGTGTTGTCCCACTTTGAGAAACCGACCACCTTGGAAGCTGCCGAGGCTGCAATCCGCAAGCACGAGGACTTCCTCTCGTCAATGGAGGCCAACCGCGACCGGATAAACGGCGTCGTCGCGTCGGGAAAAAACCTGGTGATGGCAGGGAATGCACATGCCGACAAGATCCAGGAGCGCATGGACAACATCGCTGACCGGTAGACTGAGCGTAATGATCATTGCCATTCATATGTCGTTGTTGTGCTGACATGCCGTTGTCTCCACAGCTTTGTGCAGCGCTTAATGACCCTCGGGTGAAAAGCGCTACAGAAGTGCAATTATTATTATTACAATAATATGCATTACTATTTGTAACACGTCACGTACCTTCGTTCGAGACGAGAATTAATCAGAGGCCCAAGGAACCGCAGGAAGGCGAGAGTGAGTAAAGGCATCCATGCTATAAAACGATGCCAATATTTTCCAGGCACTACAACCTCTTACATTTTAAGACGTTGCCTGCCAGATATTGAGTGGGTATTTGTTTAGCTATGGAAGGACACTGAGAGTACCCGGTAGAAATCCACGCGGATACATAGAGAGCACACAAACTCCATACAGGAAGGCACCCGAACCGGGCATGGAACCCAGGACTTTTTTATTCTGAGCAGGCTCCCTACTCACTGTGCCACCATACTGCCCTGTTCCTAAATCTGTCGCTTTAATAAATGAAACGTGTAAAATTACAGCAGCTAGGATAATACATCAAAGATGTGTCTGAAGATTGTCCATTAGTGGCACAGAAAGCACTTTCTCACAGATTTGATTTAAAATGCATTGCATGTCACGCTCGTTCATTTAATTATCGCCCACGTCACCAAATAGAGTTGTAACTCGCCCTCTTGTCATTTGTCCAGGCACGATAAGAACCAAGAGACTGCCAAGGGACTTCAGTTCCTCCTCAAGGACAACAGGGACCTGCAGAGGTTCTTACAAGACTGCCAGGAGGTTGGCAATTTGCAATGAACACACACATGAAGCAGAGTGTAACATATACAGCTTCATAAACAACAAACTTCTGAGAGACTGCTCACATGTGGACTTTTAATAATTGAATCCCCACTTAATCCTATAAAGGGTCACGGGAGGCTAGAGCATAGCTCGGCAGACACATGGCACAAGGCAGGGCAATACACAGGATGAGATGCCGGTTCCATCACAGGGCACCTGGTGCAATTTAGTCAGACATATTAACATAGGCAACAGCATGTGTTTCGATGGTGAGAGCAAACCGTTGATTTTCCAATTACTCACAACTTATTCAGAAGTAAATAAGTAAATAATTCTGAACCTACATAATCACATTGGCGGACATATCACATAGTGCCGCACGATTACAAAACTTAGCCAATCCTGGAGGCCAGTTATTGAAGTCAGGACAGCAGGACATCAGAGAGGGATCGTCTAATTATAGGAGGGGCATCTTTTCATGAGATGGAAATTAGGGGACTAGCCACAGACAAAGCAGGGAGGGGGAAATCACAGCTCCGGGGGTGGGAATAGGATATGGAAATTAGTGTCAAAGTGACCTAGAAACGGACTCACACAACAAAGAACACACGCATCACGCCCACACATATAAGGAGACAATAGAAGCCGCGCACGAACACTTCGCCTGAGGATGCCTCCAACGTGTGAGGCGAAACGTCGAGAGGAGAGGAGAGAGAGCCATCGACGCGGCTGTCCCGAGAGAGCAGCTTTTCGAAGCAATCATCATGCATCGAGCCGTGAAAACCTACATCATTACAAAACATATTCCGATTTTATTCCAAGCAGCCAATGGGTGCTGTGGTTTTTCAATGGAATGCCGAGAAGTATCTCTGAATATTCATACGTGATTGTAAAGGCTCGCGGTTTCGGTCCTAGCTTCCCACCTGGTTAATACTTTGACTAAACGAAACAGGAAATCCTATGCACTGTGTGCTTCACGGTGGATGGTCCATATCCCTTGGTTCTGTTTGGCAGAGAGCGAGGCCATGTGCTTTGGCACCACGGTTCACATGTATCGATGCCAGTTTTCATGGCTTGATGTATGAGAAATGCTCTTCAGAGCTGCTGTTTATGGATAGCCGTAGTAAAAAGAACAGCTCTTAAGAGCAATTCTCATTTCAAAAAATGACCTACCTCGGTAATGTTGCATAGGTAGAGTGCCCCCCCCCAACTTTGAAACTTCCACAGCACCTTGGTGACAACAGTCGTGCACCATGCTCACGGTGTGGGTGATGTGTTGTGTGCGGCAGCTGAGGCTGTGGATCAGCGAGAAGATGCTCACGGCGCAGGACCCATCGCCCTATGGGGAGGCGCGTGGCCTGCACAGCAAGTGGCTCAAGCACCAGGCCTTCATGGCGGAGCTCGCCTCCAACCAGGAGTGGCTGCACAACATCGAGGAGGTGCGGTGCCTCGGCGCTCTCGACACAGCGCTGCTTGGCTCACAGAGGAGGGCATTCCATTCACTCTTCATTGATACCCGCTTCGTCCTGTAAATGGTCACGGTGAATCTCGAGCCTTTCCCGGCAGACACAGGGCATATATGAAGGCGATACCCATGATGGGATGCCAGTTCATCGCAGGGCATCAGGGGCAATTTCAGCCAGTAGGGTAATTAACGGAGGGCAACACGATTTTTAAGGAAACCGGTGTACTCAGCGGAAACCCACACGGACACAGGGAGAACAATGTAAGCTGCACTCATGAAGGTACTCGAGCTGGGAATCAAACCCAGGAGTTCTTGCTGTGAGACGACAATGTGGCACAGTTGTCACTCGCGCTTCAGTCACGCTAGGTCCGGCACTCGCAGAGCTTCCTCTTAAGACAGGTGCATCGTCAATGATAATGATTTCATTGATAATATTGGTCACGAAAACCTTCGAACTTAAGTAGCTGCATCGTCGTCCGCTGCCCAGTCGCTCACTGCCTCAACCCCCCCTCCCCCATTGTTACTTGATTAAGTTAGCGAATCTCATCTGTTTATTTTCGTTACATTGTGATGAGTCACAAAGTTTAATACCTTTTTTAGGGAATACAAATAAATATGCTGATGTAGGTTTTCAAAACATAAACCAATCGATGTTGGGTTATGTAATGCTGCTGTAATTTTTTATGCTGGTAACCAGGTTTGTAGTGCAGCATTGCATACTACTGCACCAGTCCTCCCCTTTATGAAATATTAATGCAGGCAATTAACCCAGTAAGTTTGCACGCCCTGGATGTGGGAATTTGGGATACAACAAACGTTCGAACTGACCAACACAACTTATAAAATTAAAAGGAAAATAATCAATATTACACAACCAACATATTCAATGGAAATGCAGGTATCAGTCAGGCTCACTTGGTGAAGTTTAGTCTGTTTTGTTGATCTGTGTAAACGAAACTAAAGCTTCAGTGAAACTTTCACCTGGTTAGGTAAACAAATTTCTATGATTCTGTGATAGGCAATGGTCAGAGGCTTACGTGGGATAAAACGTCTTAATTGTCCTAGTGTTGAGTGACATGCCCTCATGAGCCATGATTAGCTTGAGGTACTGACTGTAGCCTCCTCCAGATGGCCTGCTGTCGGTCTGCAGCTGCACGGACAAACCACGTGCGAGCATTGGGACAACAAGGCTTATCACCCATGAAGGCCTCTTACCTCACCTTACTATACTTATTACAATAATGCGCCGCTTACTCGAACTCACTCACCTAACCTCAAGATCCCCTTGAATGAACGTGTACTAATGCTATTCACACTCTCCTCTTTTACCTCCTGACTGCTTTCCTATGGCAGACGTAACATCCGCTTGGTATCTCTCTACCTACAGCACTGTTGTCTCTGCACGTAAGTTTTAAGTTTTCCTTGCCATTGAAGAAAGGTGCATGGGTTTTGTAGGCGTGGTCTCTGTGACAGAAATACGCGTCCAATGAACATTTGGATGGCCCTAATGTTGTCTCAGCATTGACGTTATGTCAGGAGATGCGTGTAGTCGCAGTAGATTGTGAATGCCTTACATTTGTGAAGGAGTAATATGAGATGTGTTCAGAACGCCTTTAACCGTTTTTAAAGTTCATGACGTTGACCATTTACCTTTTAAGCTTAATCCACTGACAGTGACAAGATGGCTCAGTGGTAGAGCTAGCAGCCCACAATCACGAGGTTGCAAATTCAAATACTAGTTGGTGATTAACTCATCCCTCCGGGGTCGATAATATGAATACTAGTTTGCAGGGGCATTAATGGTAATTGTCCCATAGATATTCTCACCCTCGGGTTAGGAGAGCAAAGTTCCAAACACTGGCTCTGGCCAGTAAACAGCAGATGAGAACCAAGGTTTCAGTGCACATTTCATTTGATTTATTTACAAGCGACATTGAACGTTGCTTGCGCCATGTTTTATTAGGGAATCATGGAGTTTGTGTTGAGTCCAAGCAGCACAGGGTTCACGACCTGATTGGCTGCTGTGCTGGCATCAATGCGATGATATTGGATATTAAATTTACAAGACCTGCTTCAGCTGCCTGGCTCACCTGCTCACAATAGCGCCGTGAATGTCACCTCCGCCCCGGCAGGCTGGTGCCGTGCTGGTACGGGAGCAGCCCGGCACGGCTGGCCTAGTGCGGGAGCAGCTGGCTGAGCTGCAGGCGCTGTGGCGTGAACTCGAGAGCTGCACGCAGCGCAAGGCCCAGGAGCTGTTCGATGCCAACCGCACGGAGCTGCTGGCACAGAGCTGCTCAGCTCTCGACAACTGGCTGGGGGACGTGAAGACTCAGCTGCAGTCGGATGACTATGGGCAGGACCTCACCAGCGTCAACATCCTCCTCAACAAGCAGCAGGTGACTGAGCCCACCGCCATTCCTACGCATATCAAACCCAGACTTCGTTCTCAGTCTGCATGACGTCTATCATCCGAACTGTGCGGTGCACTGCAATCTGGTTCAGAATAACAATACCGTTGCCAGATCTCGGTGCAGATCAATTTCTGCTATCTAAACATAATATTAATAATAATTGCATTTATAGAGCACTTTTTACCCGAGAGTCACAAAGCACTGCACATAGCTGTGGAGAGAACGGCATCACATAAAGCATCCCAGTTCCTGCACTGTCTGGGTCAAACGTGGACAGGTGGAAACATGTGCAGCATCAAAACAGCTATAAATAGCTGCACTTTTGTGAAAAAAAAAAGTTATTGTTGCTTATTTGCTGGTCTTATGTCGTTGTTTTTGCTGACAAGCCATTCTCACTGCAATTTTGTGCAGCGATTTGTGACCTTTGGGGTATAAAGCGCTCGAGAAGTGCAATTATTATTATTATTAATATCCATAGTGAGACTTTTTCTTCTTCATGATATTTTGCCTCCCACGTTGGAGGCATCTTGGAGTCGTCTGTTAAAACCTGCATCAATGCACATGTGGCATTATCGTTGTTTTGTAATATGCACAGACACAATCTTTGGTTGTTTAATGCATACATTTTCAAAGCAGCGACTTTTAATCTCGGTATGGTTTTCAGGCTTTACTGTATGTGGAGTAGTCTTCGTCTAGACCTTTTGCAGAGCACTACTTACTGTGAGCATCTTCCGCCACAGAACAAAGTGGAAGGAGTCAGTGCCCACATTGCACGGACGTTGCTCAAGTGGAATGAGCTCATCCGATGAGTCCGTAATACTCGGCAAGGTTTCCTCATTCAACCCCTTCAGATGCCCACAGCAGCACACAGAGCTAGAGATATCAAACGCTCAACACCTGGCCAGTGTTACAAACACAAGTAGCTGAAGGAAATTGACCGATGTTGTGCGCGTGCGACTAACAGTGGTTGTGTTGGTTGCGGCGGACCTAGCTGCTTGAGAAACAGGTGGAGGTGCGCGCCAAGGAGGTGGAAGAGCTCTCGGGTCAGGCCGAAGCCTTGCAGCGTGAGGGCAAGGGTGGCCCTGAAGTGGCGGGCCAGCGGCACGCGTTGGAGCAGCGGGTGCACCAAGTGGCCGGGCCGTTGGTCCAGCGACGAGACAAGCTGCTCGCCTCCAAGGAGGGCTTCCAGTTCAACAGAGACCTGGAGGACGAGATGGTGAGAGCTGTGGCTGCAGTATTCCATAAGAATGTGTCACTCACGCAAGCGTTATGGTGCCAGCATTAGAGACCTGTGGATCGGTGTGCAGGTCGGTGTTCATGAGCAGGGCTCTATTCGAGCCTACGTGACAACTGTATAGAGATAAATTCCTAGAGTGTGGCAAAATGCCATTGTTACCGCGTGTGTTTTGATTAATGCCACACAGTTCCATGTGGGTTGTCTACCGTGTGCTGCTCCCAAAAATATATCTCGTCATTCCATAGGGAAAAACATAAACCTAGTCATCGTCGCTAACGTCACTCATGATTTACATTTTATTGCCGTTGAAATCAGCTGTGGATCGAGGAGCGAATGCCTCTCGCAACGTCATCCGACCACGGGAATAACCTACAGACAACGCAGCTCCTCATCAAGAAGAACGAGGTAGGCTGGCTTCGCTCCATTTCGTATGCTGTAGCACACCAAAGGGTTGTGTTTATTTGTTAACATCTCTGTAAATGCTGAAGCAGCGTCATGCCATTGTGTCGTTCGCAGTGATGAGATAATTCATTCTGATTTAGTGAGGCACTTATTTGTTTCATGTATACAATTGGAAAAGTTCATCTTTACATGCGTTCGTGTAACTGCAGCAGTACACACTGTGTTGCGGTGTCATGCGCTTTAAATTGGATAATGAGGCCGCTCAATTTAACGGAAGTCTGGCTGCACCTCCGGTGTGCTGTATGAACGTTGCCAATCTCAACACATTACGCACTGTTTTCACCACCAAAGCAATCAGTGAGCCGGCAAGCAGTGTGGTTGAATGGTTGAATAACCAAGACATACATTTCTAACTTGTCTTGCTGCTGGTCCAAAAATCAGTTGCTTATCTCTACAATGCACCGTACAAAATACGAATATACGATTGCTGAGCAGGGAAGCCTTTAATATATAATTACCACTAATATTTTATTATCGTTTATACACACATCCCATACCAATGTAGCTTTTCATGTCCCATGCATAAGAATCGCTGTTAAGAGCCGCCTTTAGGCTCGCCGTAGCAAGTGTTTTTCTCCTCTTCTTCGTGACGTTTCACCTGCCACGTTGGAGGCATCATCAGACTTCGTGAAACATTATGAAGAAGAGAGGAGGAATACTGGACACGGCTATCCCCAATGAGGAACTCTTGGGAGCAATTATCATACATTGAAAATGACAACCTACATCTATACGATGGTAATCAAGTAATAATGAAAACACAACTATAAGAAGCCAAAATTGCCTGCTTACAACATTCAACTATACCATTCAGAACCCTGACAAAGCCTACAACCTGGGAGGTCAAACGCGGCAAGAGAGAGAGAGGAGGAAAACTCGATACGGCTCTCTGGATAGAGCAGCATTTGACAGCGATTGCAACGATGTGATGCAGACTCTGCAGAAGGAGATGGAGGGCCACCGGCCACGCATGGAGGAGGTGCACCAGCGGGGCAAGGTGCTATTGGGCCGTGGGGCTGTGCCGAACAGCGGCAGCCGCCTCGAAGGGTTGAAGGCGACGTGGACCTCTCTCGAGCAAGAGGTGGACAAGCGGCGCGGGCGGCTGGAGGCCACGCTGCAGGCCCACCAATTCTACTGCGATGCGGCCGAGGCTGAAGCTTGGATGGACGAACAGGAGCTGCACATGATCACCCAGGAAATGGCCAAGGTGGGTGAAGCAATCTTAGGCTTCCCCTAGGTCGTGTCAGCCTCAAAACGATTACCTGATGCACTCTGTACACATCATTATTGGTACGAGACAATGGTGGCCGGGTATAGTATTGGCCCACCCACTCTCTACGATTGCCATACCGGACTAAAACAGGCCCCACTCGCTAACAGCTCATGGTCCGACAGTCCGTCAGAGGCTGTGTTGTTGTTGTTGTTGACCGGTATTGTTGTTTGTGCCGCGTGCAGGACGAGGCGAGCGCCACAGCGCAGCTCGCGCGCTGCGACCAGCTGGAGCACGCAGTGCTCGACTATGGGGAGGCCGTGTGCCGTTTACGGGACACCGCACGGGGCCTGGTGGACAGCGCACACCCCGACAGGTGGAGGAGCCGCACGGCCACCGAGTTTAATCATCCTCCCTCCCACCCCCTCCACCACCCCCCCCCACCACCACTTTATAACAATACTGAATTAATGTAAGTTTTCACGGCTCAGTGTGTGAGAACTTAGAGGCGCGAGTGTTACCACTCCACCACCATGATGCGCGTGTTTCTCATAGCCTTGTCGTTTCTTATATCTGCAATTAGGACTGCGCTTGACATGAACGTTTATATAGATCGATGAATTCCATTTTTTGGATTAGGTTACGTAAAATGTTTGTCGTCAACCCTCCACACCCAACAACAGCCAATTTGTAAAGTTTGTCAACGTGAACAAAACGTACCAATTATTCACTATCTCGGCCCACCGGTGTCTTGGAGAGCAAACTCACAGCATTTATAAATTAAATGACACAAAGTGTCAAGTTTGCAACAACAACAAAACACATACTTGTGGAAAAATATGCAAACAAAATGCTTTGATAATGTATGCATTGCCCTTGAAACTGATTGGCCTGCATCAGAAACGGCTTCCATTTTAGCCTTGTCTCAAAAGGCAACATCTGGCCAGCAGAACACCTCCATTAGCCAGAAACCCTGACTAATGGAGGTGTTCCAGTTATCCGAGAGTAATCGCAGGCCCACTCCCACCGTCTACAATATCCCACAGCCGAGAATAAGGCGGCTTACCGCAGCCTTCACTCAGAGGTTCGGAGAGCTGTGTGGCATTGCAAGGATGAGTAGTGGTCGCGGGCTGTTGAGGAGATGGAGTTTACCTCAGTAGCCCGTGATCACGAATCACTTATTAATACTCTCCGACCACCAGGATAGTGGTGGTGGTGATATGGTGGTAGTTATGGAAGCGATGTAGTGGTAGCGGTGATGGTGACATGGTGGTGGTGGTGTTGATATGGTGATGGTGGTGGTGGTGATGTGGTAGTATGGAGATGGTGATGTGGTGGTGGTCGTAGTGGTGTTGGTGATATGGTGGCAGTGGTAGTAATTGTGATGATGGGTTGGGAGAATGATGGTAACGCTGCTGGCGGTTTGTGTGTCTCAGTGAACAAATTGGAAGCAAGCAGGCACAGGTGGAGCGGCTCTACCACAGTCTGCAGGAGCTAGTGCAGGAGCGGCGCAGCGACGCGCAGGGCCTGTGCACACTTTTTCACCTGCAGCGGGAGGTGGAGGACCTGCAGCAGTGGATCTCCGAGAAGGAGATGCTCGCCGAATCTCCAGAGCTGGGCCAGGACTACGAGCATGTCACGGTACGATGGTGTGTAACACGTGTATTACCTCTACACAGGGGTGAAATTAAATAAAATTTCTTACTGGTATGGTTGTATCACAACTCCCCCTCCCACCTGTATTGAACAACAGCGATTTCACCTGTACTGTACATATCTATTCCCACCTGTACTAAACAATAGTGATTCCCGCTTGTATTGTGCAAATTCGATTCCCACTAGTACTGTACAATATGGATTCTCACCTGTGCTGTGTTCTCCCCCATGTCCGCGTGGATTTTTATCGGGTACTCCGGTTTCCTCCCACCTGCTAAGTAAATTTCTCCCAAAAAAGGGCCCTGTAATGTACTGGCATCACATCATGGGTATAGCCCGCCTTGCACCCTCTGTCTGCCGGGATAGGCTCAGACCATCCTCGACCCTGTACAGGAATAAGCCGGTACATATACTGACTTATCTGTACTATACAATTACAATTCTCACCTGCACTGCACAATATCGATGCCCACATGTACTGTACAATATCGATTCCTACCAGAAGGTGGCTGAGCAAAACACTTGTGTAGTAACATTTTACTGAACTGGAAACCCGCTGTAAGTCGTTTGGCCCACACATAGCTGATTAATTTGGAAATATTTCATTCTACATGTAATGTTTTGTGCAGATAAATAGTTCCTATGCTCAACAGTCCTGTAGCTCCAGCTTTATCGTCAGGTGAAGAGACAGGAAGTGTTTGAGGGCAACCCAACCGGTCAGCTCCCTCTCCATCACTTGCACTGCCCGCTGGCATATCCTCTTGTTCTAACAGCGCGCGCAGAACACCACGGTGGCGACTCCATTCTCTCCAGCAAATACACGGCTGCCACTCCAGCGAGGAGATGGGAGACTTCTGTCTTTCCAGCTCTTTATTAACACACCCAGTAACAACAGCAACACTCAACTCACTATCCACTCCGCACTTCGCGCGCTATCGATTCGCCTCTCTACATAACCGTCACTCCGCCACCAATTTCTCATGCAGACTCTCTCCCTTTGCTTCCGCACACCTCTTTATATCTCCCCTCAGACGTCATCCAGCCACAAGATATCACTCAACGTTCACCATCCAATCCGATCATCACACGTCCACCTTATGTCCCCCCCCCCAAGACCACGTGTTGTTTACGATCTCGGGAGGGGGAATGGCCACCTCAGTTTCTCATTCTCACCTCGCCTGACCCTTTGTCACCCCGGACGACCTCCCGCTTGCTCGACATCCCATTCACCGCCACATCACCGCGACCCCTCCACGGCCAGATCGCTGGGCGTGAGCGCGCAGGGGCACCCAGCCTGTCACGGCGCGAGGCTTGGCACCACCACTGCTCATGGCTAGGAACGCAGCCACTCACTTTAACATTAATGTCCATGAGAAGTTAGTGTTCGCTTTAAACAATCTTGAGTAAAATAACATTTCCCAGGAACACATCCCTCATGTATAGTGGGAGATTCCTATATGAATCTGGGGCACGTGGATAATGGACATCTCATGGTCCTATCCAGACAGGTGACAAGCTTTATACTCATAAGCATCATCAATAACACTGTGACCTTGATATAATAAAAACAATATGCAGCGTTGC
>JAZEWT010000013.1:6306106-6317046 GCA_036362905.1 Mordacia mordax
AGCCGAGAGATTCGAACCCGGGACCTTCTTGCTGTGAGGCGACAGCGCTAACCACTGGGCCACCGTGCCGCCCGTGTGAGAATATTTCCTTCACAAATGGAAAACCAGGGACTCCACAAAAATGTGACTGCAGTAAGGTGCAATTCACCCGGTGCATATCACTGATGACTGCCCAACACAACACACGCACTCTGGTGGAACAAGCAGAATCCAGTTAGCTAACGCCACAGATGCGTGGAATGGCTTACAATACAAGTGTATTTTACAATCATAATCGAAAAGACGAATTTGATGACCGACTGCTAATGGTCATCATATTACTGTTCGTTAGCCACATTAACAAACTGGAACCACAAACGCGATGCAACATCAGGTTGCATCGACGAGTGAATTATCTGGTCGAGTCTCAAGGACGAGTGAAAGTATAATCACCAGAACTGGCCCATACACGTTCATGGCACGATTTGAGCGATTAGTACTGATATTAAAAACATGATGGCACATTTAGCAACAAAAGCAAACAAACGCTTATGCGTTATACAGACCGCAACACTTTATAAATTGTTATAAAGTATAATATAAAGCACTTCCAATCAAATTAGTCAATTAATTTATTAAAGATACAAAACATTGTATTAAACAATACATTACCTACTAATTTATAGATCTGAGTAACACAATTCATTACAAAAAGTTAAAAAGTGAAATATCACCAATTCAGGAAACAACGAAGTCATTACACTTTTTTTTTGCGAGTGAATTGCTTAGCCTCCTTGGTGAGGGTTTTGAGGTCCTCCTCTTCGTCCGAGTGCTCCGGTTCCCACTCCGAGCCCACCTCCATCTCGGAATCATCATCTATGAAGCTGTCTTCTAGGTCAGAGTACTCGCTCTCATCACCACTGTCATCAGCGATAACTGCAAGTCACGCATGAACAATGGGGGGTATGGAGGTTTAGTGAGCAGTCCGACAAGCAACCAGTCAGGTCAACCTTCCCAAACCTAACCATCTATCTCAGTCCACGTAATTGTCCCTATCGTATATGTCACATTAAAGTAACGGCTAATAGGCAAAAAGTATTGAGTACTAGTACAGCACAACTTCTATAGGCAGATAAGTCTCTCATAGTCAATGGTTCTAACAGGACAGAGGAGCCCCTGGGTAACCACAGGTGTGAAAAAGGCAGATGAGGCTTTAATTTGAGTGGCAACATGTGGGGGAGAGAAGGGACTACGACGCAAGAAATAGTCAACCAGTAGCACACCACATTGTGCCGCAGGCTCTGATCGAAGCAAATGGTGGCTCAGATGTCACTCTTATTAAGGCCCAAGCATTCCATTATGGAACCACAGTAGCTGTAGAGGTAGGCTGTGGGACCTGTGGTCCCAGCAAAGATGAAATCATAAATACTGTACTTTGTGTTACACTTCTGGATTAACAATTGTGCTGCTGGAGGTTTGCAAGGAGAAGAAGCTAGTGATTTGTTAGACCCCATTAAAAAGAGAAAACTTGCACAAAATTACATGTACTTCACCCATTACTAATCAACGTCATAAAAAAAACCCCAGTGGTTTTACAGTATTTCAGTAGAGTATTTGCTTGTCTATAATTTATCTCTATCTATAAACAGTCTTCAAAACGCCACCAACCACAATACATGTACCTCTTTTTGTAGTTTTCCTTCGTGTTTGCCCGAGACCTGCAACTGCACACAAGAACATATTTCAGAATAACATGTTTGTAGGATAACAAGATATTTCTACATTGTTTACAGGCAATAACATCCAAGTCACTAAATGGTACAAATAGAATGAGTGAAGTAGGGACCCATAAAGCAAGGTGTTTGTAAAGTGTGAAACACCAGTGTTACTACCCCACCACCATGCCACCCAACAGTAGTTCATGGAACACCTATGCTACTACAATAACGAATTGAGCCCAATCAATTACGCCACAGAAAGACATATACGTAAGTAGTTCCATCCCTTGATTTGAACCATGAATCTGTCAGAATAGGAAAGGGCACCTGGGGGGTTCGTGTGGTTGAATGCCAGTTTGTGTTGCGGGTTCTGTCTGCAATGGAAACACATTGATGTTAGCGTCTTCTATTGTTGATCAAGTGGTAATTACACATTTTGAGGCATATTAAAAGTACACAGACTCTATTATTTAGTTTCGAAATGTAACTGTGGTAAATGTAAATGGGGTATCATTCACTCATGCCAAGCTAATAATGAAGCCAATGAGGAAGCAGTCTTGCTTTTTTCACTAACATAGACAAAGCAATATGACCAAGCACACACCCATACCATGCCCTCCCACCGACGTTTACGTCATGTCAACTCCGTTGCACTAATCCCGTGAGGACCAACGGGGCTCATGTCCTCACGAGACATCTGTGCGACCAAGACTTTGCACTAGTGTTATCCAATCAAGATGGGAAGTTTTAACGCATTAACTCGTGATCTGTTAGTGTATTTTTTTTTATAATGGTGTTGGGGAAAGACAACTTTCACAAATTTTAGCCACCTGTAGCAGGAGGTACCATACTGGCAGTCAGGCTTGTCAGTGTCAGCCACTTCATCCACTACGTAATCAAGATCCCCGGGATGGCTGCATTCTTGAAAATGCAACGGGTTCTTCCTGTTGGCAGCGTGAAAATGTCAGTGTTGTGACAATTTCAGTGATCATCCTGGCACCATACAGAATTAAACCGATGAGTCATCAATGCAGAAAGCTAAGATTCTAAACAGTACTATATTTGGTATAACTTGACATTGCTCACAGATCAACTTCCTGCTCATACTATCTAAAAATGGAGGCGTAATGATAAAGCTGTTTATTCAAAACATATCACCGCTTCTTGGCTAAGACCACAATCTGGCGAAGTTTTCCTTCACTTTCGAGACCACCCTCGCACGTTGTAACCCGATATCTCAAACTCTACGGTTCTAAGTTCAATGTAACTCTAGACATGTACATCAACTCACTCATTGGCAATCCGATAAATTGGCACAATTTAGTACCACAAATCATACAAATATATATTTGCATAGTTTTAGTTTCACATTTATTTTGTTCAACGCTTTGCCTCATTACGCACCATGGTGCGTGTACCCATTTTTCCCACCGGATGGACTGAGGCAGAGGTTTGCAGCGACTTTAGATCCTCAGTACAGCTGCCGTACCACGGGATCGAACCGGCAACCTCGGGACCGAAGCTCATGGTGGCAAACGTTACACCCTGGCAGAATGCCGAAATGCGTAGTACTGTGCATTTCTGTGTGAAGTTAAAACAAAACATACCTGTAGCATCTCTTGGCGTACAGGCAAGGTGTTCGCCGCATGTTCTGGGAAGAGGTTTTTCCCTCACTGCCCGGGTCCCTTTGTGAGGGACGATGTCTCTGTGATGATCCAACAGCCACATGCTGCTGCTCCTCCTTCTGCAACGAGCGCTGTGAGCTCACCGATTGGCTAGCCGATGTATGTGGAACGTCTGAAAAAAAAAGTGACAAATACATAACACATAATTTAGATGTGTTTTGTGATTCATAGTTTTTTTTGGGATAAATCGTCATTTAAGTAAATTTTTAACTATAACCCTCTACCCTGTCAAAAAGTTAATCAAGTCACGTGAATACATATCACTAAATTTAGAATATTTGCCAGTAAACGTGAGTATTGAAACCCCTAAGCACAAATAATCACCATTTTTATACAACGTTTAGCTAAAAGGTCACAACCAGCATCACTATTATTTTTACTTTTTGTTCAAGATGCCGTCTACTGTTGGAGCGTGACCGATGCTTTTATGTCATGTGCCAATGGATGCATTATAAGAGTAACACTGCTCACCACGTTGATCTGTCTTTCCTGATGGGACTGCTTCTTCCTTCTGCCAAGGGTCTCCTGCTACACTAGTGTTGGCCAAGTTTCTTTCCACAGCTAAATTATTTCGTGATTTGTTCAGTAATTTGTTCAGATCATCACAACTCCCAGGCTCTTCATTTCGGCTCTCCTGGCCTTTCCATTGCTCCTTGACCTGTGGGTCACATTTACATCACACAGTGAATGTACATGTGTCTAATCAGTATGTGAGTTCACTTGAGTGCCCGGCGATGGACTGGCGTCCCGTCGTCGGGTGTATTCCTGCCTTACGCCCTGTGTTTCCGGGATAGGCTCCGGCTCACCGTGACCCTATATAGGATTAAGCGGTTTCAGATAATGAGATGAGAGATGAGAGTCCACTTGAGTTAATCCTGCTCTAAGAACTATCGTTATATTTCCTATCCCAGCACCAAATACCCCCCCCCCTTCCCGGTCTCCTCTGGTGCCCTGCATCCTGCTTCGAGTATCCGTGATGGCCACCCTTTCTTTATTGATCCAGGGTGTGGTTAAGTTTCCCTACCTAATATCAGCATGTCCCAGTGCGACCCTTACAAACATATCAGCACGACAGATGATGTAAATAGAGAAATGTTTTATCCTTTCTGCCAAAAATACATGTGGTTAAATATTCGAAAACCAAATAGACAGCTTTCACAAGGCACCAACGTTTCACCTCCGACGTCAGAGGTATCATCAGGCATTTTGTTGATGCCTCCAACATGGGAAACGAAGCATCACGTCGGAGAGAAAAGGAACATTCGACATGGCTATTCCGAAAGAATCGCTATGGAGAGCAATTCTCGTACACTGAGCCATGAAAACCTACATGAGTGGACATTTATGTTAAAGCGGTTTTCCACTTAAGTGAGCAAAGGCAGTGCTCGTCTCCTGTAGACGAGTTCTGAGCCAGCTATCCAATCATATAACAAGGCCGAGTATATTCACGTCACTATTAATGCAAACAAAATGGTTCTCGTTTCATTTACTCAAAACATATTTACAGAGGTTACATGTGGTGCAGCGAGTAGCACTTCCACCTTGCCGCAAGACTTCCCTGGGTTCAACTCCCGTCTCAGGTGCCTTTCTGCACAGAGATTGCATATTCTCCCCTTGTCCGAGTGGATTTTGACCAGGTACTCTACTTTCCTCCCACAGTCAAAATATATGCTAAGTCAAATGGCCTGCATGAATTGGTTCCGGTGCCCTGCGATGAGCGAGCACCATAATAATAATAATTGCATTTATAGAGCGCTTTTCACCCGAGGGTCACAAAGTGCTGCATATCTTGGGCATAGCCCTACCTTAACCGCCATGTCTGCAGTGCTATATATAGGATTAAGCAAAAACTGAGAAAACATTGACGGTTGCTTCGAAAAGCTGCTCTCTCGGGACAGCCGCGTCAATGGTTCTCTCTCTCCTCGCGACGTTTCGCCTCACACGTTAGAGGCATCCTCAGGCGTAGTGCCTCTAACGTGTGAGGAGGCGAAACGTCGCGAGGAGAGGAGGGAGCCATCGACGCGGCTGTCCCGAGAGAGCAGCTTTTCGAAGCAATCATCATGCATCGAGTCGTGAAAACCTACATCATTACATGAGAAAACATTATTAATTTACTTGTTTGCAACCTTAAGGAAATTGAGACACATTCTCGCTAACGTCACCTGGGAGGAGGTCTGCGCAAGTGTTGCATATATCAAAATATATATTTTTAACAAAAACACTCTAGTTTCTACCACATGACATCCTGAAAAATACTGTGACGCTTGCAAGTGTTCCCGTGGGTCGGGAAAAGTCGAGAACCGTTATGCAATACAATTAACAGAATTTAAAAAGTAAAATGTTGCTTACCTGTATTGTTGATATCTTTCTTTTTTTGTTCCAAATTTCCACCTCATCCTCATCACTCTCCGATGCACTCCTCTTCCCAGTTCGTCCTCCATACTCTTGTGGTTTGGCACGGCCCTTGCCCTTTCCCTCTGAATTCCAAAAAATCAAAAAGCAAAGAATGCTGCAAAGGAAACATTTGTATCCTGAACCGTTCTACCAATAAGTGATGTGAAATTACTGACAAACACAACGGCGTCTTGCTGGAGTAGTCATACACTTGACACGTTTAATTTAAATGACACTCATTCTCGGCCTAACCCAAAAGTATGCAATGAAAAGAGATTCGTGTTTTGGTACGTTACCTTTAGCCTTGCTGGGACTCTTCTGCTCATCATCATCGACCAGCATCCACGCTGGCAGCTTGCGCTTTTTCTGAATATTCGGTTGCCCACCACTGGCTGCATCCACCTCCTCACAAAGAATATAACACGTCAGGTTATATGCAGATAGTATTTCCTTTAAATCCACATTGTAGCTCTAGCGTATCTTATTTGTCCAATTCATATGGAAATGCGTTGTTTGACCAGTGCACCATTTTTAAGCACATAAGATTTTAAACAAGAGCAGGTAATTTGATCCAAGTAGCTCATTGGGTTGTTAGGTCATTAAGGTGTTTCTCCAGGAGTCACCCAGTGAATCACCTTCCACAACATGATTGTACAACCCCTGTAAACGTTTACCAAACGTTCCACTAATTCTGACGTTTACACGTTTATCAAAGATCCCCTTTAAGTGACAACCAAGTGAAATGCTGTGACTGATGAGAAACACTGTTTGCGAGATACTTAAACCTGAAGTAGTGTCCAATCTAGTTGTATTGTAAAATTTCAAAGAACATCAACTCTGTGATGTAAGCATTATTACACCCTATGATAATCACACCTGATGATGTCTGATGATGACTTCAACATGGGAGGCAAAACGTCGTGAAGGAGAGCAGGAATGCTCGACACGGATATACTAACAGAACAGCTATGGAGAGCAATTCTCAATGTCAACTCTCTTTTGCGTGGCAGATTTTAACATACCAGGAGATGAGGGAGGTTCTGGCTGGTATCTGGAGTGCAGGACGTGGGGTTTTCTTTCTTGGGCCCAGTATTATCAGAGTTTAATGCAGCCAAGCCTGTGCCCTGCTGCCCTCTTTGGCTGGTACAGGGTTCTGACTCAGATGAATCGATGAGCCGTTCTCCTTTTGTTTCCATGGGGAGAGCTTCCTTGTCCACATGTGGCTTTTCTACGTGCTGATGTTCATCATCGGCCCGAACACTTTCACTGTACATCAAACAATAAAGAAATAAAGGACCATAAGACTGCCATGGTAGGGTATGAGTGATATGTCAATCACCTATGCTAACATCACTATACCTTGTGACTAAATGAGTACGTTAAGTAAGCAAGGAATGCTCCAGCACCTTTACGTAATATTGTTTTAAAATAAAATTAATCTCTCAAAGGTATACACTTCTGGAGTTGACTTAGCCTATCATACCACTTTGTGGGGATGGCAACAATGGTAATCTTATGGCTTTATATGCAAATGCCATAAAACTGTGCAATTTCAGCATTTGGTCCATGGATATAAGAGGTAGGTAGTGCATATATGGTGATTTGAGCTAGAAATCACTTTGACAGTTTGTCCAATTGGTTCATTAAATTATATCATGGTGGGGGAGAATGCATATTCCTTTGAACCACAGTCGTATGTTGCCTACAGTCTAGCATGCTGCTAGGGTCTCCGTGATAAACCCATGTGGGGCAAATTTCCAGAGAAATGGTAATCCAAAAGCCCTCGGACTAAAGGAAATTGGCGTGAAGAAGTGAATCCGGCCGATAAATTCTGCTCAAATACTCCCCCCCCCCCCATCATTGGGGGGCAACCGGCCAACCTGAGTCAAGCTGGATACCAGCAATTTAAACAATAAAACAACTTGAAAACGTTGCTCCGTTGAGAATGCCGTCTGGTCTGTGTACACACTCGGCACAGGAGTCCTCAGGCACGTAGATGATCTCGTAAACAAACGCATCGGCAAGCAACGCCAGACGGTCGCCTGGCTCAAGCCACATCCACTCATCCCGTGGTAGTGGCCGCAGAGCTGCAGAGCCTCGTGGCCCGTGATAGCACGGGTTTACATGCAGCTGAAAAACACAACCCACACCATCACAGTAGTATATAGCCACGTCACTTGCAGGTGCCTCTTATAGAACATCACAGCGTGACATGAACATATCCAAGCCTCGACCAAACCATTTGTTTACACTTCAGGAAAATTGCAAAAGGATGATCGTATCTCTTACTAAAATGGCTCATATGAGCTGAACATACACTACAAGGAAGCCTGGATGTGTTCTGCCGGTTTTACCATGAAACTGCAGCATATTTGCTGCATACGAATAATTCGGCAATGGCAGACCACACTCAGACAGACAACACACAATCGATTTTTAATACTAATAATATTTGCACTTCTAGAGCGCTTTTCACCCGAGGGTCACAAAGCGCTGCACAGAGCTGTGGATAAAACGGCATGTTAGCAACAACAACGACATACGAACAGCAAATTATCAACAATAACGTCTTTTTCGTTACAAATTTGAGCTAGGGATAAAACGTCAACAACATCAGAACAGTTAAGTAAAAGTCAAATAATGGCAATAATTTAAAGGATATAAAATAAGCGATAAAAAAAGATAATTATTCAGCAATCAACGAAGGAATAAATGTTCCCAAGCAGGCACAGGTCGGCAGCGAGCCATCATCCCAGCATGACAGTGAGCCGCATCAACAGTCACAGCCAGACGACTTGAAAGACGCATGTAGCGGTTGCAATCCACCACAAAGGCCCAAGTATAATCCGGGAAGCAATTGAGATTTACCAGACACCAAAAATTATGAATCACAAATTAGAAATGAGACAAAAGCTCACACAAATGTGGCAGCCAGCTTCAAAAGAAACAGAAAACGGCCCCTATTTTGTTTTACTCCCTATAACAACTCGGCAGACACCCATGACCTAAGAATGCAAGTTCAAATTGTTGTTAAACTAGGGGTCGGATCGAATTAAATTAGATTAAAATAAGACAATGGGCCCCAGAAAAGAGGGAAGGGATCCGGGAGGGGAGGGTGCGATAAAAGCATATATAGTAATAATAATCGCACTTCTAGAGTGCTTTTCACCCGAGGGTCCAACATCTATGTAAGATAGCAGTCACACGGAGTTCACTTAATCACAGTCACATAACGCTTGAAGAGGTCTCCATGGGAGGCGAAACGTCGCGAAGGAAACAGGAGGCACGCTCGACACGGCTATCCCAAAAGAACAGCTTTTTCAAGCAACTATTACACCAACTCTCTCCTGAAGCACTCATGGCTAGCAGCCCTCGATCAGGCATTTCGCTTCTGAACACATTGCCATACACAATAACAGATTAGCCCGCGTCACAAAATAACCACCGGCTATACAATTGGGTGGCTTCTCGACGAGAGTTGACTTAAGAGCTTCTCGTAAAAGCAATTCTAAAAAGCAGACCTGTAGGGGAGAATAATTGTACGGCGAGATTTAAAATGCGGATAAACATTGTAATGGAGGATGGGAAGAGTAGCGAGACTTCGTACCGGTTTCAGTCTCAGCCTGCCATCCACTAACTCCAGGAGTCCGTGCTCTCTGGACACCCTTTTGTCCGTCACCTGCATACACAACATAATAATTAAATACTAACAAGGCACACAGGCTTAAACCTCAAGAGCTCCGTGAACATATCCAACGCCCGTTTTCATCACATCACATCGATGGTCAGACAACTTTCACCCACAGGCAGCAACAGAAGCTTATTCGGCCAAATTATCCGATTTCAAACATGACAAACATAGGAAGACGACAGCTGATAACTGAAGTTATAGCGAATGAAAAAAACGACTTATGATGCACGGCATATTCAATTACGATGGGAATCTGAGCTGTAACCCTGACAGGAAGAAGACTGCAGTAACAGATTTGCCACTGGCTGTCGTCTGCACGCGTGATTCTATGGGTCTCAGCCGTGCGCGTCTCCCCTCTCCCGGCCAGATAATAAACTGATAAGAAGAGATACTCCACTTGAACTTAGCCAAAATGCCGAGTTTAATATCATTCTCCGCCTCCCCTCTCCCCGGGTCCCCTCTGCCCTCTCACTCCGAGGAAAGGCCCACGGCCGATGTGGGTGACGCCGCTTGCGGGAACCTCCACGTCCCCGCGCGTGGCCGCGTCTCCCGGGCCCAGCGGCCGGAGCAGCGCCGCCTGCCGCGAACACATCGCTGATTACCACAGCTCGTAACTAGCTCGGTGGGTAACCAGCTCGGTGGGTAACCACGTCGGCAGGCAACCAAGTCGGCTGGTAGTCAGAGTTCGCCGCAGCACAAACTATCAGCGCAGCTCGGTTTAGGTAGCGAATCGAATCGCGCGTATTGGGCACGCGATTCCAGCTTCCGGCGTTTAATCGTAAGGTGAACGGCGCGCACCCTGTAAACGCGAATCGATTCTAATTTTCCTCGAATTAACGATTAAATCGACATCACGATTCATAACAACCACTGGACTCGGGGAATCGTTGGGCCTTGGAGCCTGCGGGGGTCCGCGGGGCCTCCGAGCGCTGGGAGGCGGCGAGACCCGGACGAGGAGGAGGAGGAGGCGGACGAGGAGGCTGACGACGACGAGGGGACGCGGCGCCATGGCCAAGGAGCTCCCACCCGGGGACCCGGAGCTGATCGCTACCATCGTCGATCACCTCAAATCGCAGGGGCTGTTCGATCAGTTCCGCAGAGACTGCCTGGCGGACTTCGACACGAGGGTCAGAGAGGCGCTCGGGAGAATGGGACAGGGAGAAGAGAGAGCAACCTAGAGAAAGAGTGACACGGGGAGACGCGAGTAGAGTGATGGGGGGGGACACAGGCATGAGGACAAGGAGGCGCACAGGAAGCTCGAGCGATAGTGGCCCCGGGTTGCGCACTCGCAGAGACCTCCCCGGCTTAGAGACGCGGTGTCCATCGGGCCGGCTGAGCCGCAGTGAGCGTCCTCGGTGTTTACACGATGTTGCGGCGACGGGTAAACCAGACTGTTACACAGTGTACGGGTAAACTAGACTGTTACACAGTGTACGGGTAAACTAGACTGTTACAGAGTGTACGGGTAAACTA
>JAZEWT010000013.1:6324544-6370594 GCA_036362905.1 Mordacia mordax
ACGCAGCGACGACGCAGACAGAGGTGGGGCGACTGCTGGCCCGAGTTTCCCACTGGCGCTGCTGCTGCTGCTGCCCCGTGTGCCTCCGACTGCTCCAATTCGGGACCTCAAGTACTTGCTGTTGCGATGCCCGGTGTCGGTGTTGGGGAGCGCTCGTGTAGTTGTTTGCGCGCTGCGGTGCGAACCCGGCGACTCCGAGTCCCAGGCTCGGCGCACGGCCTCCCCTAGGTCGACTCAGCCTCAAATGAGTACCTGGTTCGGTGTGTATCACCACTCAGGAGACAAAGGCAGCCGGGCGTGCTGCTGGCTACCCACCTGCTCATGTGCCGTGCTGGCCCTTTATAGGTGCTCGCAAACAGCACCTGCCCACTCAATCTGTTAAGGCTGTTGGGGGGGGGGCTGGGGGAGCCGCTGTACTCGGGAATCCCTGGGGGACTGACATGTCTGCCTCAACAGTAGTACTGCGTGCTGTACTGTGTACTGTACATTTGTACTGTTGTGTCACCTTCACTGCAGTCAACCCGCACTGTCCACCCTGGTGAAGTATGGTCAAAATCCCGCTTGTCTGTCGCAGCGTTGGGAAAATACGTCCATATCTCCACTGGATTGGCAAAAGGCCGTAAATTAATATTTTAATACAATCCCGTGTAACCATATTCCATAATAATAATAATTGCACTTCCAAAGCGCTTTTCACCCGAGGGTCACGGAGCGCTGCACAGAGCTGTGCAGAGAACGGCCGGCACCGTTCTCTTGCGTGTGATGCCATCAGCAATACGTTCAAGGGCGAAATTCCAGTGTTGATGTGAGCGTCGAGCCATGACGAACGAAGGCTTCAGCTCGTGGTGTGTGCGGTGCCCAAGCAGTAATATTGTCCTTGGCATGCAGTTGGCTTTGTTTACCCGTCTTGAGGCAGCGGGCAGCGTGAGTCGCTTTGGCGCTCTGCGCCTTCTTTATAGCGGTCAAACAACGCCACGTTCAAACAACGCCACGTATGTTTAATGTTCACTTGTTCCATAAGACCTTGAAGTACTCTGACGAGGACTGTTGATGCTGCTCACTGCTGTGCGCTTAGATGATGGTTCGCTATTTAAATCATAATAATTGCATTGTAGAGCGCTTTTCACCCGAGGGCCACAAAGCGCTGCACAGAGCTGCGGAGAGAACGGCACGTCAACAACGACATTAGAACGGAAAATCAGCAACAATGAAATTTTTTGTTGACGTGCGCCTGCTTTGGAACACTTCTTCCTAACTTTATTTGTTTTAACATTTTTTTTGTTTCGTGTTCTTCATAGATTTATTCATTATTTTATATTAAGTGATCTATTCTGATGTTGTTGACATGCCGTTCTCTACATAGCTCTATGCAGCGCTTTGTGACCCTCTGGTGAAAGATGCTTCGGCCGAATGCACAATTGTGTGGAGTCATTAATCCTTCCCTTTATAGAGGATCCCCTCCCCGGGAGCAGTCCGCACTGCGGTGGCCCGGGGCAGCAGAGATTACCAAGAGCTGTTCCTCCGTCAAGTGTTCAGTGAGGTTATTATTCGGTATCCACTGTAGGATGCAGGGCACTGCTTCCCGGACACTCAGGCACCTATGTGATGGCCGTCAAGCCGCTTTTATTAGGAGTCTTGGAAGAGAAGCCATCGTCAAGATGGTTCTGCAGTGTGGAGTGTGTATTGTTTAAGACTTGTGTGTAGCTCTGAAACTGTGTCCTGTAAGAATGTGGGCTGTAGATGCAAAACTCTTGCACATTTACCATATTTAACACGGAAACTCTCACGACCAGTATAACGAGTCATAATCGATGAGTGGGTCAGATTGCACGGACAAAATGTGAGTCGTCCACACTTGACCCATTCTACTTACGCAATCCGACCCACAAATCGATTTTGTGTGGTGCAGTAACGCCCGGCCGTCTCGCTGCACTCCGTGTTCCGCTAGTCCAGATGCCTTTACCCATCTAGTGTGCGCTGCGTGCATAAGGACGGGATTCCTTCCGAGCATTATCTCAACACTCACAGAACCCTGATGATCACGGGACCCGCTCACGCCCTCACGCAATTACAGCACATGGTCGCTTCCCATGTGCGCACACGGCACTTCGGTAAACAACAGCGCCGCTCCACACGCACGCTCAGCGCTTATCGCGGCACCCAACCCCCCAACTGCTCCGTGAGAATTCGGTCATCACAGCTCCCACCCAAGGGCGGCGCGGTGGCCCAGTGGTTAGCGCTGACGCCTCACAGCAAGAAGGTCCCGGGTTCGAATCTCTCGGCTCGGGTGCCTTTCTGTGTGGAGTTTGCATGCTCTCCCCGTGTCCGCGTGGGTTTTCGCCGGGTACTCCGGTTTCCTCCCACAGTCCAAAAGCATGCTCCTGGATAGGTTGATTGGCTCGCAGACTAAAATTGTCCCGCAATGCCCGGCGATGGACTGGCGTCCCGTCGTCGGGTGTATTCCTGCCTTACGCCCTGTGTTTCCGGGATAGGCTCCGGCTCACCGTGACCCTATATAGGATTAAGCGGTTTCAGATAATGAGATGAGACGAGCTCCCACCCATACCCCCACTCTGTCCAACCTCGTGTCCGCCCACTCGTTCAATCACACACAGCACTCACAGTTGTGCTAAAGTGTTGCTTACACCCGCGCAGTACCAGACGCCACGACGCCTTCCCAGGACTCGATCCTCTTTAATCATGTCCTGCCCGGCGTTATACCTCACCACGTACCACACCATCCTTTCCCCTACATTTTTCAATCGCCGTACCACACTCGACCAAGTGGCCCAGTCTCATTCAGGTGCCAATTGGATCCTCGTCACCTCGCCTCTGCTTCACCGTTCAACTGCCAAAGGTGTCGTGACATTCCCTTTTAGTTTGTCCCAATCTTTGAAATTGGTGCCTCGCCCCTCACGGTGCTCCCCCCGACCATCCACCCATCATCCAGATGCTAACTAATGCACTAATCATCCTCCCACTCTGTGCCCAGATAGAACCAAATGGGACTGTTGTCCCCCTTCTTGCGAAAAAAAAACCTTCGAAGGGACCTCTGCCAGCTCTGGATGAAAAAAAACGGGGTTTAGGCCCCATCCACTGAGTGAGCCTGGTGTGTGCTGCAAGTGAGATGCGGGTTGCGTGATGAGCTAGGATGAACACGTTGTTGCGGTGGTGATGCGTTTGGGGCCAGGCACGAGGAATCGGTTGCCCATGGTGCCAAATATGAATCATTCACTGTATTTTGGTGCCCGCAAAGCATGCATATATTACTTCCCACTGCATAACTGTTTACATTTCGTGAGTCAATTAAAACCTTATTGAGGATATTGATGACTCTTAAAAAATTACAGCTCTTTTCTATTAGTTTTGTTGTTGAAACTTATAGTATTTCTGCGTGGTAGTGCAAAATAAACAAATTTAGGGTTAAAAATAGTATACAGGACAAAATAGAGAGAGCAGGAGCCATAATTGTAAGCAATGTGATATTGAATGCCCAAATGTCCAAGCCCTATCACAGTGCTGCTTCCACACTGCTGCTGACCCACATAATCCCACCACCGGCCGCTCCCCGCAGGCCGCCATGCAAGGAGAGAGGGTGCTGGATGAGGCGCTGCGGGCCGTATTGGCTACAGTGCCCAGGCTGCCACGGGTCAGCGAAGGGGCCCAGCGTCTGGAGCAGGCCCTGGAAGGCGAGCTGAGTGAGCTGCGAGCCCAGCTGCAGGAGTCGGGGCTCCTGTCTGGCACTGCCTCCCGCCCCCTCAGGTTTGGAGTGCCGAGAAACGCTCAGCTGCCTGGAGTTCCCTCAGTAACACCATATCTAGGTTGTGGAAGTTAAACACAAATCCACAGGGAATATCTCATCTCATCTCATTATCTGAAACCGCTTAATCCTATATAGGGTCACGGTGAGCCGGAGCCTATCCCGGAAACACAGGGCGTAAGGCAGGAATACACCCGACGACGGGACGCCAGTCCATCGCCGGGCATTGCGGGACAATTTTAGTCTGCGAGCCAATCAACCTATCCAGGAGCATGCTTTTGGACTGTGGGAGGAAACCGGAGTACCCGGCGAAAACCCACGCGGACACGGGGAGAGCATGCAAACTCCACACAGAAAGGCACCCGAGCCGAGAGACTCGAACCCGGGACCTTCTTGCTGTGAGGCGTCAGCGCTAACCACTGGGCCACCGCGCCGCCCCACAGGGAATATGTAATCAACAAATAGCCAACGTTGAGATGTATTCCAGATGTTATTGTGTATCGTGTGTATGATTCGTTAGTACTTTGCAATCGTTGTTGAGACATGGTGTGGTGCTGATTTGTGCACTGTCCTGTCCAGTTCCATGAGCGTTCCCAAAGACGCGTCATACTTCCGTCGTGAGCGTGAGCTGCGGCTGGCACAGGCCTTGCAAGTGAGTCCGCTTGCGTCCATTCACAACGATCACCCACAGCAACACGTGCGCCCAACGCTAGCCAATTAATTCACTCTCCTTGTGCCTCCCGTATGCGCTAAACACCTGCCATCCCTGCACTTACTCTGCACACTTGTTCACACTTGTGTGGCTGTGATTTTACACTGTGCGGGCTTGTTCATACACGTGTGCCTATGTGAGCGCGCGTGTGTTCACGCGAACGCGCGTGCATGTGTGCGTGTGTTCGCCCCGTGTGCGCGCGTGCCCCCCCGTGCACGTAGGTGCGCGGCGCACGCCCCATGCGGGTGCACGCCGATACGATCCTCGGCGACGTGGACGCTTGTATGGCGCGCGAGCACACGCCCGCCAGCTTGCCACTGCTGCTGCACCAGGTGTGTGGCCTGGGCCCAGGACGCCTGGCGTCTGTGCTTCCCACAGCTCCAATCACAGTGCAGCCCTCAGCGCTGGGTATGGATAAGGGCTACTAGCGCTTATGGCTCTAAGCTAATGAACCCTAGCAAGAGGAAAGTAGTTTCTCGATTTTAAATGTAGGCCGAAGATGCTCGGAATTGAATCGCAGACTAGGGTGGGTGTGAAACATAAATACAGAGTAGAACATGGCAACAGAGCACTGTAGGTGAGGAAGAAAGAGTTTTGATGTGTGCGGAGGTGGAGGACATTGCCGAGGCTGACCTGAGACACAACTTGACCATCCCCAGTTGGTCGAAATTGGAGCAGCAACATTAATATTCGGCATTTTCAGATATGCGCAATGCCCCGCCTCTTCTCTGAGACCACGTTCGCTGAAGGAAGAGGCAGCATTTGTATAATGAAGAGGAGGACTGTGAACAGAGAAGGATGGAGAAGATGCCATCCTGCTGTAACACCAGGGCACCAGAGATGATTACTATTGGATTTTTTGTCGTGTCGGTAAAGTCTTGATTCCTGCATTGCCATGTCGTGTGATTCGACTGCAGTTCTTTGTGGACCGCATGCATGCGCTGGCACGGTTGAAGCACGTGCTCATGCTGCGCTGGGAGCGCTTCTGTCGTCATGTACCACATATGCAGCGCCACTACGCCTCGTACCAGGTGAACACCGCAATTGGCTGCGGCTCCCCCTCGACCCCGGTGCAGCATTCGCGACCCCGGTGTGGGAGGCGTGACCCGGCCGCAGCGCGTTCACACGGCTCGTCAACTTGCGGGACTCGCTTCGGCATCTCACTGTCATTACTAGGCCTGTGTTGAGTTGTTTTGCTAATTGCACCTGTGCTCCTCTGCCAAAGCAGCAGCATCACCAATTTATTCGCACGATCGCAGACCGCCTTGTATTGTAATGCATTGTGTCCATGCGGCCCCATCCCACGCAGCAACATGTGGCACTTGTGCTGCGCGAGTATAGCGACGCAGGCGAGCGAGCGCGTCGCCTGGCCGCCGCACGTGACGCCCTCCTTGCCGGGATCGCGGCGGGGCCCGCGGGCCGCGTTGCCTCGGACGACTGTGCGATTTATGTGCGCTGGCTCGTGGGACACCTGCGCTCCGTGCGGCCCATCCACTGCTTCATGCGCGTACGTCTCCCTCTGCCGAACCAATCCTCGTTGAGTCCGAAGCTACGCAGAGTATAGCCTGGACAGCACTAGCATGGCATCCCTTCAAATCCAAATTGTGTTGAGAGAGGCTGTTTTCTGGCAGTGGATTTTATAAAGTACCTGCGCATGTATGTTCACAAATACTGCTTACATTTCACCATTAAAAAATTCCACTTCTCCACGGCACTAGATTAACTTTGAAAAATATATAATATATACCTTTCTTTAAAATAAGCGTTACTTTTAAATAACAAACTGATCACTGTTAAATTAATTTCACCGATGCTCGACCGTGTAATGATAATATGGCGAAAATTTGTCTTAAGTAGTAGAGAAACTGATAGTTATGATCATCTCACAGACATTTATGTCATTTGCAATGATGACCATAACTGGTGACGCATATGGATCATACAGGACCCTGCTATGCATCTCTCCCGGCATCGCGCGTGCTTAGGTGCTGCAGTGGCTCGCCGTGTCCCACGGAGTTCTTACGGAACCCGGGAGTTCAGAGCGGGAGGAGCCCGAGGGAGAGAGCCCAGCAGAGGAATCACCTCCCCAGCCTGGCAGTGCTCTCCAGCCCAGCGGCACGCGTTGTACGTGCACAGGTTTAAAAGCAAATGTCTCTACGGCTGTTGACATTTGAGTTGATGCAATTCAAATGTGGAATAGTTGCTTGTTTTTCATTGGCTATGTATATGGTCGCACATACTTTATTCATAGTTCACTCTTCAGGAGATGATGATAATCTATCATTTATAATGCACCGCACATTCACTATCCCGGCAAGCATAGGGTCCAAGGCAAGGCTATACCCAGGATGATATTCCGTTCCATCACGGAACACTGGGGGCAATTTAGTCAGCAGGCTTTGAACTGTGGTGGGAAACCGGATTACCTGGCGTAAAACTATGCAAACACGGAGCGAACATGCAAATTCCGCGTGAAAGAGTACCCGAGCCATGAATTAAACCCGGGATCTTGCGGCAAGCTGCGAGTGTTACCGTTCCGCCGCCGTGAAGGAATCGTGCCCGTCTCGCTGCAGCCGAACTCCACGTGACTTGGGCTGGTGAGCGGACGCCGTGCGTCGCCAGTAACTGCGGATGACACATGCTCCCTGCGCTCCTCTTGCAGGCATCATGAACGGGGACGTGAAGCTTGGGGACGGGGGCCGTGGGCCGCTTGTGGCGGCCTTCATGCCCCAGCTGCTAGCGCTGCTGTCTCACTTCAGCGTGGAATGGAGCCCGCCCACCCCGCCCGGCGTGCAGGCTGATGGAGAGCTTCTCGCCGTGGTGAGTGCCGGGCGACGCTGAAGACGGCGTCACGATGATACCAGCGATCAGCTCGCATGTGTAGAATCACCAGCACGTCATGAGTGCTTGTGTGTGTACAGTAGCATGCAGCGGTTGCCCCATTGGTGGCCCATCGGTTATAGCACTGCGCTACAAACCCAGCGACCCGAGTTCGAACCCTGCTCATGGCCAACACCAATGACGATTTTCTGGACTGGTCCTGGGCCTCCCCTAGGTTGACTCAGCCTCAAATGAGTACCTCGTGCAATGTGGAAATATTGCCACTAGGAAGACAAAGGTGGCCGGGCGTGGTGTTGGTCACCCACCCCCTCGTGTGCCGTGTAGACCTTCATAGGTGCTCGCTAACGGTACTTGACCTTACAGTCTATTAAGGCTATACGGGGGATCTTTTGATCTTTATGGAGCAGTAGGGTCGTGGTTAGCATGCTGTGCTATGGACTCAGCAGGCCGAGTTCAATTCGCACTAATAGCCGACACCAGTAACGATTTTCTGAACCGGTCCTGGGTCTCGCCTTGGCCGGCTCCAGTACTCTTGTTACCTGGTATGGTGTGTAAGATGGCTGTCTAATGCCATACCTCGCCTCTATCAATGGAGAGGGTAGGGCAGGACGAGGGGGCTGGATCAGCAACCGAATGGTACGGAGCAGGAGATTTTGTCTTAGGTTGTGAGCAGTGATGTTCTTTCTTATAATTTAAAAAAATACTGGAACTGCCGTGATGGCTTCACACCAGTTGTGGATTACTGCCTTGGAGCATAAACGACAAGATATTGAGATTTACTGCACTGACATCTTCTAAAATACACATCACTTCGTTGCACAGAATTGATTTTTCGCACCCAACTTGAGAAGATTCCTACCCTCATCCGCTCTGGCTGTTCCCCAGGTATCTCAGATATTTGGTAGCATCTTCAAGCGGCAGGAAGAGATGAAGTGCTTCCCCGTGTACAGCCAGGTGCAGCCGGGCGATGCCGGTGCCCATGCAGCAGCCAATGTGGCCAAGAGAAAGGAGGCCACCTGGCTTCCCTACATCAAGGTACACATATATACGGTACAACGTCATTTATCCGACCGTCATATTTCCCCCTAATTAATAACCTAGGGTCGCCAACGCTTACTGAAGCTTTTCTGGGAGATATTTTTTTTCAACGTAACGTGATCTATTATAATGAAGCAAGAGATGTGTACGTATGTACATCCACACCTGATTATCTGTGAGGAGTTCGTTCCAGAAACTTTTGCAGATTGCAATTTTCCCAAATAGCACCTTTACCCTAGTATATATATATATATATACCTATTGGCCATAAATATTCCATTCAAAACTTTGAATAATCACACGCACTGCGCAACTCATAAAGAACTGAAAACAAAAATTCTGTTCCCAAATCTGTGAACTGCAGTCACAAGTGCACAGACTACCAAGTGGGAGCTATGAGCCATATGTAATCGTGGGTAATCGCGGGTGATCGCGTGGGATCGCGGGTGATTGCAGGTGATCGTGAGTGATTGTTGATGGTTGCGGGTGACCGTGGTTGATCGTGAGTTATTGCGGGTGTTTGCGGGTGCACTGACACCGAGTGGAAGCTGTGTACCGCAGGTGAAGCCTTGCCGGGACCCTTGGCGGGAGAGCACCATCCAAGAGCTCAGGGAGAGCGGGCGACGGGACGAGCTGCTCCATGTGCTGTCCCGGTTCCTGCAGGTAGTGCCGTGAGCTGCACCACCACACGCTCACCGTTGCTTCCATGGAGTGGTCATAGCGAGAGAGGGGCGCTTCTGTATGATTTCGTCTTATGACAAAGTGCAAAACTTAGACATCTGCTTTGAAACAGTGAATACAAACATAATGGTTTTAAGACAATGGCAAACATAAGTACTCCTACACCCAGCCTACAATGGGTCTGCATGTGATAGAGTTTCCCCCGGGCATGTGTGGGTTTTCTCCATTAGCTCGAGTTTTATCTTCCATTTCAGCACTCTTGAATTGGCCAAAGACACTCAAATAGATAAAGGACCGCAAACCTTGAGCAGTTGTTGGTGCCGGGTTATCTTGTAGCTGTCTTCCTGCTTCTCTGTAGTTCCCGGTGCCTGTGAGTCATAATCTCTGTACGAGAGTTACTGGATACTTTGCACGTTACGAGTGAAGATTTTTTGATGTGATGCGCATGTCAAGTCGCTGATCTCTTTTGAACCTACTGAGTCTGGCTATGAGTGGGCTCAAGACACGCGTGTGCCTTTGGTTTTCAGATTTCCAGTGCGGACCGAGTGATGCAGGTGCTGAAGAAGCATGCGGCCACCATGCACAGGATGGAGGCGACGGGGCCGGCACCGACCACTGACAGCTCTCTCATCTGGTGCGAGATTTATGGCAGCCCAGCCCTTTACCAGGTGACCTGAGAAACGGCCGTAATGATCATATGACAAGAGATACTGCTTTAGCGTGCAGTTTAGGCACTATTCTTTCATTCATTGATTACCAGTACCCATTTAATCCTTTAGAGGGTCACGGTGAGCTACAACTTATGACGGTAGACATCGAGTGCAATACAGGGCAATATCCAATGTCGTACACTAGTCTTTCCAGCACTGGCAATTAACCTAGACAGCATTATGTTTTTGACTATGGTAGGAAACCCACACGGACATGAATCGAACATGCATACTCCGCACAGAAAGGCACCCAAGCCACGTATGGAACTAATGATCTTCTTGCTTATGTCAATATTATTAGGAGCTAAATGCCAATGTCTAGGTCTGCTATCCACGCGAAGGCTTCAGGAAAGCGTTTGTGTAGTTTTGCACTTCCTCTGTTGGCTGAAGGAGTGCAGACGGCCATGGTGTCGGTGAAATTTGCCAATTTCGAAATGTATGCGCAAATTGCTTAATTGTGATTATACACAGAAGCAATCATCAACCCCTGCTGACAAGGTAATGCCCCAGATTACTCTTGGAAATTCTACTGTATCCTGGTCGATTAAGGTCTTAGTCATCTGTGTTAACCAAGCAAAGGTGCGCATTGATCACAGGATGTTACCGTTCTGCGGGAATGATGTGGTCTGCTCCGTGACAGGAGAGCAGTGATGGGGACCAGTCCCATCCCAGCGAGGAGGTGAAACCCACTCACGTTCCACGTAATGGCCACACCGCACTGAGTGCCAGCAGTGGGTACGTCACCTGGGCCTCATCAGGCTGATAAGCCTCACCATGCTATTACACCTAAATAAGCTCCTAGGCCTCAGTAAATTCCTCGGCCTTGCTCTCATTCACAGGTGAGAACACACAGCAACAATATGGTTGCCACCTGTTCCAGCTTTCATCTTCCTTTTGAGGGAGCTGTTCTGGAAAGTTCTAAATCTTCCATATGTTTTATAATTTGCTTATAAATAATCATAATATACCACTCAGGATAATGCATGTACATTGAGCCCTTCTTTCTTATCGTATTGAGAGATATTGTGCTTCTTAAAATGATCTAGCCATATCAGAGATGCTAATCGTGATGAAGTCAACAATAAAACATTTTTGGCGGGAGAGGCAATTTCATAATTTCACAACACATTGCTTGTTGAAAAGTAGCAAAGCTGAGAAAATAAATTTTGATGCCCTGAACTTAATCCTGCCCGGCTCACGTGGATGACCGCCAGATGTCACAGCACAGGTGTTTGAATGGTGCGTAGAATAACCTTCCGTGCAGAGTCGTCTGTTCAGCACAGGCATCGTGGGATCAGCTGTGCACGCTCGCCCCATTTCACAGGTACAGCCTCCGCAGTGCCCTGCAGCAACTGGGGGTGGACGAGGAGGAGGATGACGAGGGCTCGCAGGACCGTGAGGCCGGGGCAGGTGGCCGCGTTCGTGGAGATTACCTCGCCTTCGTGTTCCTACGTCACCTCCGCATTCGCGAGCTACAGGTGAGAGCAAGTGTTCACCTGCGCCCCCGTTCTGCATTTAGTTGGCAGACTCCTGATGATGCCTGCAAGTGAAGGAAACGAAACTTTTCCAAAAAGAGAGGAGGAGCGCTCGACACAAATCTCCCAAAAGAACAGTGCTTAAGGGTAATTCTCACACATCGGCCCGTGAAAACCTACATAATACATGCGCTTTTCACAACAAAAAACAAGAATTCATCAAACATGTAGGCTTTCGCAACCTATATGGTAGAAAATTGTTCTTAAGAGCTGCTGTCGAGCGATTTCCGTACATCGAGACGTAAAACATTGTATCAGTACAATATTATGATTCATAATTCATTTTTTGTAATCAGATGTGTCATACATCCTCCTCCACCCAACGCAGCCAATTAATAAAGTTTTCATTTGAACAAATTTGTCATTTTATTACAGGCAGTTCCAAAGTTTCCGGTAACTGCCTTATGATGCTGGTTGTAACTACCAATGGAACATGATACTGAATGGTTAGATGTGTATGGGTCGTTGTCCATCACACTGTAACTGCTGAAGCAGTAATACTTTGGCTGTGACAATTAACGGCATACATTTTACGTACGTGATCTGAGCCAAAAATCAATTACAATAAATAAATAGTGCTTTTCTCACAACGTTTGTCCATGAGCCCCAAGACTAAGTAATACTTAGTCTTGGGGCCCATCCCACAGTTCAATTGCTGCTGATTTAAATTTTGGTCAAGAAAATGTTCAGCTCATGGTCCAATTAGGAAAAGATATACTGAGTACAGCAAGTGCACGGTGCTTGTGCTATGAATAAAAGTCAATAGGTAGAAGTCTTTGCTAGTACAGATAGAACTACAGCTTTTCATGAGAGACAAGTCCTGTCTGAACATGAGAGCATATGTTGACTCGACTTGATTGTGGAATAGATGTTATCATATTTGACATTATCGTCTGATTTTAAAAAATGTTTTAACGCTTATCATGCAGTACATTAACAGACTGTTATACTCGAGGAAAAGAGTAAAAGAAGAAAAGCTACCGAGTTATGATTAATAACCGATTGCTTGAATGATTGATTTAATTATCAATACACTCCTTCCGTGTTATTGTCTGGCATCATCACGTCAAACATCATTTAATTGACTCAGAGCTGGAATGATCCTGATTAATTTACAGACCGAATTTACGACGAAGGATTTCTTCATTCAGTCGTTAGTCACGGGGTCCGAAGCAATTGACGCATCGCAGTTTCGCTCTCCCTGGTTCGTCTCGGTGAGTCCGCCCGACTGCCTGCACTCAGTGTCGCGACCTCTCTCGCTGTGGCATGCTGCAGCGCGAGTGCCTGGGCCTGCTCAACTACTTCCGCTCGGTGGAGCGCTCCGTCACCATTGACCAGGCCGGGCTGAGCTGGCAGCGCGGCGCCATTGGGGACACGTCTGGGAACTGGCTGGGAGCGGCACGCCCAGGGCGGCTCGGCTCCCAGCAGCATCTCTACAACTCTCCGGCCGACTACATGGTGCATCTTCCTGCTGTTGTCGTTGCTGCCTCCTGTCGCAGCTGCCTCTTGTTGCCTCCTGCTGCTTGCTCCTGCCTCCTGTTGCTTCCTCCTGCCTCCTGTTGCAGCTATTAATGCTCATGACTTGCTGAGCATACTTTATTTACTTTATCCAAAGCTATGCATACTAACCTAGTGCTGACGCCACGCTAATGGCTCTGCTGGCGCCATGGTAATGGCTGTGCACTGATGCCGTGGTAATGGCTGTGCGCCGGGGGCCGCAGATGCGTGAAGTGGAGTTCATGGAGCTCACGGAGCTGGAAAACCATCAGGACTTCTACAGCGACGAGGAGGACACGGGGCTGTTGCAGGTGCGCGACCCGCACGGCGTGCTCATCATGTACGATGTCGCACTCATCGACCTGCGCCAGCTCGAGGCCGAGCTGCTGCTGGTGGCTCAGAGCTGCGCTGCCTTGGCCAGCACCAACACTGCAGGTACCACTGCTCAGCACGGCACCCACTGGTGCCCATCTCATCTCACCACCTACCACTTGAGACTCCAAAAACACGTTTTTGTTGCTGATTTGCTGTTCTTATGTCGATGTTGCTGACATGCCGTTTTTTCCATAGTTCTGTGCAGCGCTTTGTGACCCTCGGGTGAAATGCGCTCTGGAAGTGCAATTGTTATGACTATTGTTACATGTGCACTGCACATGTGACTTGCAGGGCGGCAGGCACTGTGCAGAGACGGGGCTGACAGGTTCTCTCTGCTCTTGGAGCTGTGGGGCTGTGAGGCCGCCTTCCTGCAGGACAAGCGCCAGGTAGCGTCCGCCCACCATTGTGGGAGTGCGCGGGGAGGGCCGCACTCACGCTGTGACCGGGGCTCACTCGGGGCCCTCGCTGGCATGCAGATCTCCAGCAGAGCGTCGAATTCATTGATGATTAAAGAATAACAAATTTCAACTTGTACAGCTCCGTCGCCGTAGTGTCCACACGGCCTCGCAGTGAGAGAGGATGACTTGGCGGCACAAGGAGGAACTGTAGGAAGGCAGCAGCCACGTGGTGAGCCCTGCACCAATAATTCTCCAAGCTCTGCATTCCTCTACATATCAAGATGTTATAAGCCGATTAGTGAGTGGGAGGAAACCGATGCACCATGCACCAGGTAGAAACCCATGTGTGGCAAGGGGAAACACTCGATCCTTTGGAGATGTAAGAGGTGTAGTGCTGCACATCCTTTGCCAACCCAACGTATGGCTTTTCTCCGATGTCCATGGGAAGAGAGTTTTGCAACGTTTGTGTGATCCACAAACCCTCCCTGCCTCCACGGTGCTGGATTACAGGCCACGTGCATAGCCACCACCATCCAGCTGATAAATATAGCTTCCTAAGAGCAAGGTGAGTATTGTATTGAATTGCGTGTAAACAATTCAGGTTTTTCAATTTGTATAAGCAGCTGGTAAGAGTGCTCGTCACTCTCCCCCCCCCTCCGTGTGTTATGCCGGCATTTATAGGTATTTCCTAACAGCCCTTGCCCCGACATTATGTTAAAGCTATATGGGGGTTATTTGTCTCTGTCTTACCAGCTGGTGGACTGCTACTTCCAAGCGTATGAGCAGTGCCTGGACAGGGAGGAGAGGGTGGCGCTGGCTCAGGCGATCACTGACACGGTCCACCAGCGCCCACGATTTGACCAGAATGGCTCCCACTTTGCGGAGACGTACCGCATGGAGCGGGTCTGCCTGCAGATGCTGCGCCAGCTGCTCACACGCGTCATGGACTCACAGGTGCGCGGGGCTCGGCTCCATCACGCGGGCGGCACGACCTGCTGTGTTCCATGCCACTACGGCGGCGAACGGCTCCTCGGGGGAAAGCTGCTGCCGTGTTTGTTGTTGCCGGTTTAATTATTACTCCAGCAAGTACCCAGTGAACTTGCAAATCATGCAAACTCACCAACACACTGATGCGCAAAACCCAGGTTGGGTTGGTCGGTTATCCCCCGGTGGTTGGGGTATCAGAGCTGAATTTCACATCCAGTTAGTCTTCCTGACACCAACCTCGTTTAGTCAGAGGGTCTCCAGATCATTACTTGCCCGGAACTTTCCTCCAGACCTGTTCAACAAGGGAGACCCTAGCAGGAGTGCTCTACTCGAAGTGAAATAGTTCGGGGGTTATTTGGAAGATGCAGAGCCCTCCACCACGATAAAATTGCGATGCATGGAGAGGAGCCACCCAATAAATGAATAAAGTTGTTGCATGATGAATAAACGCTCCAATATTATTTTTCAAACAATTTGTGGTAATTTCATGATGATGCCGGCTATACCGAGAAGTTAAACGTTTGCATGTTCTCCCCATGTCCGCGTTTTTTCAGATACTCCGATTTCCTCCTACAGTCCAAGGACACACTGTTGCTGCTGTTTCTCTGGTTATTTAGCCCGCTGCCTAAATTTTCCCCGGTGCCCTGCTATAGACTCTTATCGCATCCTGGATATAGCCCTGCCTTTCACCCTGTCTGCCGAGATAGGCTGTACAGAGTTAACCAGTGCCTGATAATGAATGATGGGTCGGGACGGTGGCCTGGCCGTGCCGACGGTGTGCAGGTGCTCACGATGCGCGACTACGCGCAAATAGTGTGGCGCGACGGAGAGAGGGGCAACACGCTCGACTACGGCCTTCCTCTTCGTATCGTACCCACGGAGCCCGTCGCGCTCGCCACCAGCGGGTACCCACACGCTCGCCCGCACTCACCAGGAGCACTACCCACACTCACCGCAGCTACTCGAGGAGCCTTACACCTCCAGTGCGCCTGAAGATCGAATGCGACGAGCAGCAGAGCAGGCCGGTGGTGCCCGTATTCACATGTTTGCGCGTCTCCTCCGCCCCTTACTTTGATTTTGCAATAACTGTGTACAGGCCCCGTTTGTGGCAGATATCTGTATTCTCAAGGCGGGGTGATTGGCTGTTGAACATTGTGAGCAACCACAATCTCATAGTACCGGCCTCCTGCATTAATAATGAAGTGTCTTCTGAAATGTTAACACTATTTTAGCTTTAAATTCCCACTTCTGCACGAGTACCATAACCTTACTAAGCACTGTTCCACCTTTGTCCTGTCGGGAGAAGAACATGTTACACACTTGGAATAAGATCGCAGTAGTGCGAGGACTCTGCTATTGGTTTAAAAGTGTGGGAGAGGTTATCAATATAAACCGCGAGGAGCCTCCTAGTACGGATGTGATCTCAACATGAATAAGTCGGAGAATTTGTTGCTTGCTGTCAGACTCCGGGAGAGAGGGGGGGTCAGGTGGGAGGGGGGGGAGTAACAAAGTGGAGGAGGTGGTGGAGCGCTCTTGCCATGCGGCTCTGCAGCCTCCGACGTTCCACTGCCGCCTTGTGCAGCACCGGGGCAATGCCTCTCTCGCTGCTCGAGGTGCACCCATCACTGGCGGTGGTGGGGTGCGTCGCCCGTGCTCTGCATCTCGCCTGCGCCGAGCTCTCCCCACCGCAGCTCCGCTCTGGCACCGAGCGACTGCGCACCGAGCAGCTCGTCCTGCGCCGCGCGCTCGCCGCGTGGGCGGCTGCCGAGACCCCTGAGATGGACTACGGCGCCGTCGTCTACAGAGAGGTGAGTGAGCTCCCGCTCGGTGCGCCGTGCCATCACTCAGCGGAACCACCATGTGGAGCACGCCGCGTGATGGGATTGATTTTGAGCTATTAGCCCGATGATGGCTGGAAGGTGGGAGGTGAAATGTCACAAAGGAGAGAGCAGGAACGCTTGACACGGCTATACTGAAGGAGCAATGCTTGAAGGCAGTCCTTTTACGTTGAGCCATGAACACATAAATTATAACACATACTCTTAAAACGCTGTAAAATGTTAAACATTCTTCACACGACGGATGCTGTGCAGAATTTTGTACAAGTAATCCGGGTATTTGCAGCAGCTACTCGTATATTCATCAGCCATGGCCTCTTGTTTCCCTACATGCATTTGCAAAGCACCACTTTTTCTGGTGAGGGTCGTGTTGGCAACATGCTGAGTATGGTGGACCAGACCTCCTCTCCCCTCGTAACGTACTCCAGCTAGAAGATTCCTGGGTACTTCCAGTCCAGAGACACAGTCCCACTAGCATATCCTAGAGACAGACTCCAGCTCATCGTGGGGGATGCCCAGGCAGTCCGACCCGAGAGACATTCCCAACAGCATGTCTTGATCCGGCCTCAAGGCCTCCTCCCGGTTTAATTATTATCATAAAATTTGCACTTCTAGAGCACTTTCACCCGAGGGTCACAAAGCGCTGCACAAAGCTGCGGAGAGAACGGCATGTCAACAACAACATCAGGGTAGATCAATTAAAGTAAAATAATGGCAATAAATCAATGAAGGATGTAATTTACCAAATAAACCGATTTTTAAACAAATACAGTTTCGTGAGCGAGCCCACTAGCATTGCAGAGAAAGGCTAGCGGGGAGCGCACCTCATCTGGGCCACTTGTACCTGCAACCTCAGTCTCTCGGTTAATAGCGTCTCCGTGTGCGCAGCTGTTTGCGGAGGGAATGCTGGGGGACCCATGGTGCGCCTACGAGCTGGGCTCGGCGCTGGTGAGCATCGGGGAGTCGCGACACGGCGGCGAGGAGACGCCGGGCCAGCGCGCCGAGCAGGCTCTCTCCTGCTGGGCGCTGCTGCTCGACGTCCTGTCGCTGCGGTACCGCATCGCCGAGTCGGCGCACGAGACGGCGCTGCTGGCCCGGTGAGTGGCGCGGCGACTGCGGTGGGGGAGGCCGTGTGTCCGTTGTCCGGCCAACACCAATGACAAATTTTTTAACTGGTCTTAGGGCCTCCCGAAGGTCGACTCTGCCTCAAATGAGCACCTGGTACAGTGTGTAAAGATTACCACTAGGGAGACAAAGGCAGCCAGGCGTGCTACTATTAACTCACCCCCTTCAGCTGTTGGGCAGTTATAGCACCTTTATAGGTGCTACTCGCTAATAGCACAGCAAAGGCTATACGGGAGATATGTCTATATTCTGCCCTTGCGTATGGCAAAATGTTCCATCCTGGGTATAGCCCTGCCTGTACAGGGATAAATGACCCTGTACAGGAAGAAGTGGGCTCTGATAATGAGTGAATGTTCGAGAGAACCCATGATGTTGGTGTCCGTCTCACCATCCACTAGTGTAATGCATGTCAACGTTGTTGAAGTGTGCATCTGTCAGTTTTGTGTACGGGCTTCTGACACAGGCTGGAGCGCAGTGACTCTGTGACGGAGTAAATTAGTGAGAGGGCAGCAGTCTGCAGCGCATCAGCTGAGGGCGCCGCAGGTCACGGCAGCACGTTTCTGCAGCAGGGCAATATCTGGCTTGGTGCTAATGCCGTGTGGGTGTGGTGCTGTGTGGTGCTGTGTGGTATGGTGTGGTGGTGCTCTGCGTGTGGTGCTGTGTGGTGCTGTGTGGTATGGTGCTCTGCGTGTGGTGCTGTGTGGTGTTGTGTGGGTGCTGTGTGTGGGTGTGGTGCTGTGTGGTATGGTGTGGTATTGTGTGGGTGTGGTGCTGTGTGGTGTTGTGTGGGTGTGGTGCTGTATGGTCCTACACAGGCTCTATAAGAACCTGGCGGGTCGCATGGGCTTCGAGGAGTGCCACCTGTACCTGAGGCCTGTGCCGTTCGAGTTTGCATCTTCCGGAGACAGTGCTGGGGAAGGCCCAGTATTCCTCAGCGCCACGCTGGACGCTGATGCCAATCTGGACCGGTAAACTCCTCCCTGGTCGGTGGTGACTAAGTGCTTGGCTGCCTGTAATCCGGCAGTTCGGAGGCAACAGTGAGGGTTGGTGGATCACACACAGATGTTTTAAAGCTCCCTTTCTGTGGGCCTCCAGGAGAAGCCATGCCCTGGCTGTGTGAAGAGAATGTGGTACAGCCAATGTGGCCTCCACCTGTTACATCTGTACAGGATAGAGCGTTTCTCTCTCGCACGTGTGGGTATTTTCCAAGTCATTCGGTTTCCTCCAATATCTCATCTCATCTCATTATCTGAAACCGCTTAATCCTATATAGGGTCACGGTGAAGCCGGAGCCTATCCCGGAAACATAGGGCGTAAGGCAGGAATACACCCGACGACGGGACGCCGGTCCATCGCCGGTTCCTCCAATATGCAAACACAATTAGTGCCAAAACAACTTAAATGTATGGAGAGCTGCTGAGCTTTTGAGGTATTTTTCACTCATTCTGCTGCTGCCTCTACTTGTTCTTTGCTCCTTATGCCTCCGAATCGTTCTCTTTCTACGAGAGCGAGTACAGTGCGGTGGTGGTGGCTTCTTACAAGTTGACGTGATTATTTTCATCTGGCTAAGGCAGTTATTGTGTTTACACAGAGTTGGGCCCATTTCTAATGGGATGGTGACCTCTCATTGTAATAATTAAGTTATTTTGTTTTAACTATATCACCTCCTAAAATCTGTTATCTGACAAATTGTATAGGAATCCTGCTATGAATAGAAACATTCAGTTCATGATGTGCCCTGCAATCTGTAAAAAAATGTGCGCTGGCTCCAAGGTCAACTTGTTCCAGCAGAACCTTAGTTTAGACAGATTGTTGAGACTGCATCACACTTCAGTCACGCCTCATGTAGATCACTGGTCTAATGGAGTTGAGGTAAGTGGAGGAAGATGCGAATGTCTTCTCATGTTACCCATGTTAAAGTTATTTACATTTCCTACCAGTGTTGACTGCTGTGGCCACTTTCTTACTGATACGTTGTACCAGAATGCACCGGCTTACTCTCACCTCTGGCGTTACCCTATAGTTTAACGAGTGGAGGTGACACGTGGCTTTGGGGAAGAGCGATTGGGTCATTTGGAAGCCCCTGAGCTTAAAGGACCCTGTGTGTTTCCCAGAGGGACCCTTGTGTCCCCCCCGAGGGACATCTGTGATGAGTGACACTGAGCCACATCCCACTGCTTTCACCGTCCCCAACAGGACAGTACGCAGCAACAAGTATGGCCTCCAGTTCACTTTCTCAGATCCCAACGCAGGGCTCAACATCATCATTATCAGTAGCAGCTTCATCCAATATAGAGTCGCTGCCTTTCTGTGCTGTGATGCGGACCCCTCCCCTCTCAGCTACATCCCTTCACAGCTCCCACTGGCCATCGGTGAGCTCGATGAGGCTCCGGTGAAGCGGATCAACTTCCACTCGCGCGATTCCCTCATGCAGGTACCCAGTGCACATCGATGCAAATCGCTTGTCACGTGTGCTAATTTGATTTCTGGATTTTTTTTTAAGTAAATATTTTACTGAGGGAGAGAGAGAGAGTCATAGCTTCATAGTAATCGTGTATTGTATGTGTGCTTATTCACTGCCTTGGTCTGCGTGACAACCAGTTTGTGCGGTGTAGGCATGCTTGTGCTCTCGAGCTTTCTATTGATCGTGGTGACCACCGTTCACAATGACCGCCATCTGGTGGTGATTACCATTCGGTCGGTCGATCCTCCCCGACGTGCGGTGTCGCCTTCTCGTGTTGGCCTCCAACATTAACATATTCCATCCTCTACAATAATACAGTGGATGTCGAATTTCCCTTCATTCCCCTACCTTATTAAATGGTCAACGTGTTTCCTTTATGATAATAGGCTTCGCTGGCCCCAAATATTTTTCACCTGTAACACTGTTCTTGTGTTTTTGCCACATTCATCGGCATTAGTCTCTTTAGGCGGGCCCACACATGTTGACCAGATTCAGCAATCCAGGGTCTAACCAATGTGCATAGGTAACATGACTACACTCAATGAGAATAGTGATTTGCATTTGCGTATTCAACTCTCATTTTGACGAATACTGGGCAATACACGTATTGCCTATCAGGGCATTCGAATGTTAGGTATGAACTAGTGCTTCCATATGTTAATTTGGATATTTTGGGCTGTTAAAAATGGTGTAATTACGACACTCAAATAATCCACCTGTAAATACACAACAGGGATGTGCCAAGAGAGACAGAGGGCCTAATTTGTGTAAAAGTTTTGACCATTGTTCTACTTTTTTTTGGAGTTTTTATAAAAGATCGGCCCCATTCGTGTTGTTGTTTTGCTGGTTTAATTGGTCGCTATGCAGGTTGTTCCAAAATAGCGGGGGTGTTGGAGAAGATTTTTTTGCAGCTGATTACCCTTCCTGATGCCACCCTCCTTTAGTCGGAGGGTCTTCAGATTATTATTTGTCTAGAACATTCCCTCATACCTCTTCACTAAGGGAAACCTTAGCAGAAGTGGTGGACTCCAGACCTGTTGATCATCAAGGGAGACACTATAAGGAGTGTTAGACTGCAGGTAACTTAGCTAATTGGTTCATTGGAACACACAAACGTCTATAGCTTGATAATATTACGATCAAGTCAAGGGGACGAATTGACAAAGAAAACCAATGTCGCCTGATTGGGTGGCCTGGTCCATTGGCATGGAGAGCACGCTGACAGCAGCAGCATGGCCCCGATTCCCTCGACGCTTCTCCAGCTGTTGATCAGCCATGTGTGGCATGGAGCCCTCCACCAGTCGCACGTGGTGAATCACACCAAACACTGCCACGAATATTTACTGTGGCCGGTCTCACCCATAAGCGGAATCGCTAAGAGGCACGGAACTGCATTACACGTGAATTGAGTTGGGCACCGGAGGGCTGTGCTGGGTGTTAGAGATACAGGAGGCAATGGGAACGAGTGTTTGGATACACGGCGTGGGGGTGTCATTTGCTGTTGGTAGGTCCCTAGTGCCACGTCGTTTGTGACGTACACGTGTCGCTTTTCAATTGTCGGTTTCAACGATCCTGTCGTGCAGCTCATGAGCCGAGCGGGAGTGGAGTGCCTGCAGCTGATCCTGCTGTGCCAGGTGACCCACAGGAACAGTCTGGTTGCAGTGCTGCAGCAGGCCAACTGCTGCCAGCTGGCAGCCGTGCCTCATAAGTCAAAGGTGATCAGTTGAGCACACTTGCATCTTGCATCTCCAAAGACAAAGATCCTCACTGCCTCTAGCGCACTTCAAGGGAAAGTCCTGTTAGCGAGCAACTATTAAGGCCAGGATGACAAATACTTAAGAGAGTGCATGGCCAGCATCACGGCTAGCCACCTTTGTCTTTTAAGTGTTGATATTTACACACCATACCAGTTACTCATTAAGGCTCAGTCAACCTAGGGGTTGTCCAGGAACAGTTCAGATATTCTCTACAGGTATTGTCCATGAACGGGAATTAAGCTTGGGTGCTAATGACTACCCTGCCACCCACATTGCATGTCTCACACACACATACGGCATCAGATATAGTTAGCAACCTCTGTATTCTCTATATAATGGAGCAAGTATATGTCTGCGCTGAATATATTGTATTCCCTCATGTTATATCACACCAGCCATCCCTCCCATCCTCGTGCCTATTCCCAAACTCTTACGATAATAACCTCACTCAATTCAAGAACTGCATCAACTCTCATGTATTACAGCGTCAATAAGAGTCGGCACATCTTGAATTTAATTTATTACAACGTCGATGATACAAAATATATATGTGTGTATAAAGATATACGGGATGGTGCGCCGTGCCGGCCACACTATCATCGTTATCAATACCCGCTTAATCCTGTACAGGGCTCTGGGGAGCTGGAGCCTATTCAGACACAGAGCGTAAGGTGAAGATATACCCAGGATGTGCCACCAGTACACATGTGCCACCAGTACACATCCTGGGAGCAATTTATTCAGCAAGCCGATTAGCCTAGGCAACAGTGTGTTTTTGGATGGTGGGAAGAAACCGGAGTACCTGACGAAAACCCACACGGACACGGGGAATATACGCAAACTCCACACAGAAATACACCCATGCCGGAAATCGATCCCAGGGATCTTCTTGCTGTAAGGCACCACTGCACCGCTCCTCGGCCTCACTGCATACCCGCTAACTGGGCTCATCCACGGTGCGACTGCGCGTGCGCCAGCGGCTGGCCGAGGAGTCGGACGGCTCGAGTCGCATGAGCTCCGGCTCCATGCGAGCACCCAGCTCCGCGGCGGCGCTCAGCTGCGCGTTCGTGGGGGCACCCGGCTCTTTGGAGGCACCCGGCTCCGTGGGGCCACCCAGCTCCACTTCGGGACGCTCCGAGAGCGAGTGGGGCCCTGCCAGCGCTGCTGGGACCCACAGCCTTTCTGCCAAGGCCCCGTCCTTCAGCAGGAAGAGGTCGACCTAATTTGTAACACCTACATAATCAACGTGAACATCACATTTTATAATTTATGCTAATTTATTACCCCCTTTGGGTCTTGCATAGGTGGGTGCAGTAATTATATCATAACCGCCCTATATCTAAAAAGACCCATAAAAACCGGAAAGCAACTCCAGAGTTGCTCATCCCAAATTGGTGTGAGTTACCTGATGATGCTGATTGCAATTAGTGAAACGTCATATTTCATTGTAAATGCTGTTGGTTTGCGCTCCAAAGCTGAGATAGTGAAGAATTGGCACGTTGTGTTCATGTGACACAACATTGCTGAATGACTGCGTCGGGAGGATGCAGGTTTGCAACAATATTTTTTCATGACCTATGCCAAAAATATATATTTTATGTATAACGAGCAGTCTCACTCCGCACATGTCCATCCCCACCACTCTCACTCTGAGCCTCGAGCTCAGCATGGCCAAAAAGACCTTTGTGTGTGTATGGGGCCCTGCAACGTTGTGGAACTTCCCACTCGTGGAGATCAGACTCTTGGCATTGTGGCGCAGTGATAACATCTGTGCCTCAAAGAGAGACTCCCATCTTAGGTGCCTTTATGTGTGGAGTTTGTGTGTTGTCCATTTTGTTCCTATAAAAAAATAATGAATTGGGCCGATAACATCTTAATATATAGGTTGGAAATGTTGGTACCGGCAAAGCCTGTGGCTACCTTCCCCCCAACCCCTCTATGGTTTATTTGCGCCTCTGAGTACTTCTAACAGCACTTGCCCAACAGTCTGTTAAAGCTATAGGGGGGACCTTTGTCTTTGTACTGCTGCCGGTGCTAATGCACCTCACATTGTGTGTTGTCCCGGTCCACTGTGTCCCACGCAGTGTGACGTTCGCGGACGCCCAGAGCTCCACGTGGTGAGGATGCCCCACGCCTCTGCACTCCCTCTCACCAGTTACCATCATCTCACATTTCAGATGCTTACGTGACATACCTCACTTGCAGAATACCCACACCACGGGCGATCTTGTTTCATGCATGTAACACGTTCTTCTGGCAACTCTTGTTTATAACGTTTCTGCTGATATGACTGCTTTGACCTGGATTCTTCAGGATTAAGGCAGAGCACTGCTTAAGAGGAGTGATACTACTCTTACAACAGTGGGAATTTAAAGCGAAACTAGTGTTATAAAGTTTCATAAGAGTAATCAATAAGTAGCAAGTAAACCTGGAATAAGACCTAAAAATATTGGTGTTTTGCAAATAAAATGTGTACCTCTGAAGGATCAGAATCTGGTACCATAACTTCAGACAAAAATACACATACAAACATTTGCTCTATTTTATATATATATTATGATGCTTATTATACAGTGATGCCTTTGAATTGATGTCCACCATAGATCCAGGAGAGCGTACACCTCGCTATATTGATTCGGCCCATCATAACTCTGGATGTTGATAAAATGAGTGCTGCTTTGAGGAGCAGTCAACGTTGGTTGTCTTGTAGATAGACCTGCACCCGTCATAGTAATGTAATGGCTCTGTGAGGCTGTAGGCGGGGACGAGCTGTGGGCGTTGCTGTGTCTCTGCGGCGCAGGCTGGCGCAGGCGTTCGTGTCGCTGCAGCTGGAGCGGCGAGGAGTGCGCGACGCGATGCTGCAGCGATTCCTCCGCTGGAGGGGAGCGCACGGGGCACTCTCCACACACGCGGTGCGCACTCGCTCACTCGCTCACTCGCTCGAACTCACCACATGCACCGCACGTACCAGACTCACCATCTTCACCAAATGCACCGCACGTACCAGACTCACCATCTTCACCACATGCACCGCACGTACCAGACTCACCATCCTCACCACACATACAGCACTCTCCACACACGTGGTGCGCACTCGCTCACTCGCTCAGACTCACCACATGCACCGCACGTACCATCCTCACCACACATACAGCACTCTCCACACACGCGGTGCGCACTCGCTCACTCGCTCGGACTCACCACATGCACCGCACGTACCATCCTCACCACACATACAGCACTCTCCACACACGTGGTGCGCACTCGCTCACTCGCTCGAACTCACCACATGCACCACACGTACCAGACTCACCATCCTCACCACACATACAGCACTCTCCACGCACGTGGTGCGGACTCACCACATGCACCGCACGTACCATCCTCACCACACATACAGCACTCTCCACACACGCGGTGCGCACTCGCTCACTCGCTCGGACTCACCACATGCACCGCACGTACCATCCTCACCACACATACAGCACTCTCCACACACGTGGTGCGCACTCGCTCACTCGCTCAGACTCACCACATGCACCGGACTTACCGCACTCGCCACACTCACCATACATCATTACTCGCCACGCACGCAGAATGGACTCACCCTACCTCTCACTCAGACTCGCCACATGCACCGCACACTCCACACTCCCCAAATCCACCGCACACTGTGCCGAAGTACGGAGATGGAGCAATAAAATCGGCCCATGCACATGCGGCGCAAGCCGGATATTGGTTTCACTGGACTGCGGGTGTCCACAGTGAGGAACAGTGTTGAAGTATCCCAGATTAACTTGTTACGGGCGGCATGCCGATATAATGGTAATACTGCCGTCTCACAGTAATTAAATGACCTCTGGGTTCGTTGCCTGACAACTGTGCCTTTTTCATGTGGCGTTTGCGTGTTCTCCCCGTGCCCACGTTGGTTTTTTGCCAGGTACTTAGGTTTCCTTCCACAGTACAAAGATATTTTGCTGTCTAGGTGATTAGCCTTTTGAATATATTGCATCTGTTGCCAGTGATGGACTGGGGTTTCATCCGGGGTATAACCTTACCTTGCACCCTTTGTCTGCCAGGATAGGCTGTGGCTTACCGCGACCCTCCACAGGATTCAGCAGGCATCGACAGTGAGGTCTATTTGTCAGGTGTTGCGTGAGCAATGGATTTGTTTTAAATTCTACATCTTGGTTCGTTCCATTTTCAGGAGGAGGTGGATAAAATTAAGAGAACCCTCATCCTGGAATTTTGCCAAAGGTAACTTTTGTAATATTTATAACTTTGTCAAAAAGCATTAAATGTTATGGATTGATCTCATATCTTTACATCACATTGACAGCTTGTTTGGGCACTTTTTATATTCATCACCTCTGAAGGCTGGCATGGCACACAGGGAGGTGGGTGGCCAGCACCACGGCTAGCAACCTTTGTCTCCTCAATGCTGATTTTTACACACCGCAGCATCTACTTATTCTCAGGCTGAGTCGACCTAGAGGAGGTCCAAGACAAGTTCGACTATTTAAGATATATCTTTGCCACTCTCATTCAAACTCAAGCGGCCAGGCTTGTAGCACAGTGTGCTAACCGCTGTTCCACACTGGACACACATTTCAAGATATGTAGTATTTAATTAATGCAGGCATTATAATTACAATTCACAGATGTATACAGCAGTGATGAGTTTATTGCAACAACTAATATTGCCAATTGAAACTCTGCCCCAGTATAATCAATGTGCAAGTGTGTCGTGATCCAAATGCACAATCTCCTGAACCCATGTGTTTATGTTTTTGTGTTCACGTGGGTGACTGTTCAAGTGAGTGACTGTGCTTAGGTGAGTGAGGGGCACCGTGATCACAGAAGGTGAGACAGTCGCGGTCTCGACAGTGGGGCCCTACCATCCGAGCCTGGCCCGTTCAGTGGTCTGCGTTCGCCCCATACGATCCAGAAGCATGACGATGGTGTCCTGCGGTGCCGCGCTGTGTGCGGTGCAGCGTGGCATTGAGGATGGCGCAAGTGTCGGCGCGCGGGCAAATCGTGGCGCACTACACAGGGCTACGCGCCGCGCTAGACGCACTGCCCGCGCTGCGCGACTCCCACTTCATGCTGGGTGATGGCAGGGAGCGGAAGAGCGAGCGTGACTCGGAGGCCGGACTCACCGCCGACCCTAGGTGGGTACCAGGACATGACTCCCGGTAGCGTAGAGGTAACATCTGCGTGTCACGGAAGGAGAATCCTGACTGAGGCAGTTCAATTTCTGTGTGGAGTTTGTGTGTTCTCCCCCTGTGCTGCGTGGGTGTCTTCTGAGTCTCCGGTTGCCTCCCACATCTAAAAAAACTACTCCTTAATGAATTGGCCGATGACATAATATAATGCAGTGTCTGACAAATGTTGGCACCGGCTGAATGCATGGCTGCCTTCCCCTCGCCGCTCTGTGATTCCCTCACACCTCTATAATGATGTAAGGCACCCTGGATAAGGGCATCTGCTAAATAATAATAAATAATAATAATACTCACGCGACTAGTCAACACTCATGCAGAGTCATCACTCACACCTAGGCAACAAAGACGCCTGTTCACCACAGACCCTTATTCACTCAGGCTGGATTCATCTTGTATGCTTACCACTTGCTCACCTTACCACACCCACCGTGTTCTCGCAATGCCATGCTCACCACGAGTCCACTGTGCACTCACCACGTACTCACCGCGCGCTCACCGTGTGCTCACCGCGTCTCGCCGCAGGCAGCTTCTGCCTCGGCCGCGCCGCATCCTCTCCGCCGACGGCCGAGTATTCCTCAACGCGTGGTTCATCCCGCACCCGCGCGAGGTGCTGCAGATGTTCAGCGCCCTGGAGGACGCGGTAACGGCGGCGAGCGGCCTTACCGGACATCGCCGCTCGGTCACCCCGAGCGACGATCACTCGTTGGTAGCGTGAAGAAGTGATCGCTGCCCTCGATATGAAACAAGACACAGCAGCCCGTCCCCATCACCTACATTGCCAGCACCACCCACTCCGTCATTACCACGACAACTAAAATCCGTGTATAGCCTTAACAGACTGCTGAAGCAATCGATGTAAGGGAGTACCTTTGAAGGTTGGCACAGCACACGAAGGGCTGGGTGGTCAACACCACACACAGCCATGTTTGTCTCCCAAGTGGTGATGCTTACACAGTGCGTAAATATTGCCACTAGGGAGACAAGGGCGACCGGGCTGGGTGCTGGTCACCCACCCCCTCGAGTACCGTGTTGACCTTCATAGATGCTCGCTAACGGCACTTGACCCTACAGTCTATTGAGGCTATATGGGAGGTCTTTGTCTTTGATGCTCTCACATTGCACCAGGTACTCATTTGAGGGCGAGTCAACCTCGAGGCAGCCCAGGACCGGTTCAGATATTCATCGTTAGTGTTGGCTGTGAGCAGAAGTGGTCGCTACCAGCATCATCATCACCATCCATCTGTATGGGAGAGAATGCTTCCCTCTCTCATGCATGGATTTCCTCAGAGTGCTCCGGTTTTCTCCCACATGTAAATGCCCGTTAAGTTGCGGCATGGTGGTGCAGCGGGCAGCGCTGTCGCCTCACAGCAAGAAGGACCCGCGTTCGATTCCCGGCTCGGGTGGCTTTCTGTGTGGCGTTTGCCCGTTCTCCCCGTGCCAATGTGGGTTTTTGTCAGGGACTCCGTTTTCCTCCCACCGTCCAAAGACATGCTGCTGCAAAGGCTACTTGGCCTGCTGAGTAAATTGCCCCAAAAAGTGTGCCCTGCGATGTGCTGATGTTACATCCTGGGTATCCCCCTTACTTGCGCCCTCTGTCAGCCCGGATAGGCTCCAGCCCCCCTGCGACGCTGTACAGGATTAAGCGGATATTGATAATGAATGAATGAATGATCAATAACACTATATTGTATTTGAGGACCGCAGAGGTTGATCAACCGTCACCACCATCACCGAGCGCCATGTAATAGTAATGATAATAATTGCACTTCTAGAGCGCTTTTCACCCAATAATCACAAAGCGTTGCACACAGCTGTGGAGAAAACGGCATGTCAACAACAACAACATCAGAGTAGATGAATTTAATGTAAAATAATGGCTTTAAATCAATGAAGAACATAAAACAATAGATAAAATCATTGGTAAACAAACAAAGGAAGGAGTAAATGTAACCATGTGCCTCCTGTGCCCCCTCTCGCGCAGCCCTGCTACCGTGCACTGCGCGTCGTGCTGCGCGTGGCGTCGGCGCTGGACGATATCGTGCGCATTCTCAGCGCGCCGCTGGGCGCCGAGCGCGCCACGCCGCGCGGAGCGGAGACCCACGCCATCGGTGAGCGCCACGGCCACCAGCGCTCTCACGCAATGGGCTAGGGGGTCACAACGTTTTCGCTAAAGACTTAATCCAGACATATCTCTCAATACCATTCTGCAGTGTGACAATGCCGTGCCGCAGTGTGACGATGTCGTGCCGCAGTGTGACGATGTCGTGCCGCAGTGTGACGATGTCGTGCCGCAGTGTGACGATGCCGTGCCGCAGTGTGACGATGCCCTGCCGCAGTGTGACGATGCCGTGCCGCAGTGTGACGATGCCGTGCCGCAGTGTGACGACGCTGTGCTGCTGTGATGGTACCGTCTGCAGAGAGTGAGCTACACGAGATCCAGAGGCAGCTGGATGCACTGCAGGACCCGCGGAGCCCCGAGCAGGCGGCCGAGTTGCTGAGCCACTACCGCCAGGTCACGCTGCTCAAGTTTGAGGCGGCTGCCAGCCGCAGCCCCGGGTGAGATGCCAGTTCAGTAGAGGAAACAAGCCGCGCACGAACACTTCGCCTGAGGATGCCTCCAACGTGTGAGGCGAAACGTCGCGAGGAGAGGAGAGAGAGCCATCGACGCGGCTGTCCCGAGAGAGCAGCTTTTCGAAGCAATCATCATGCATCGAGCCGTGAAAACCTACATCATAAACTCGCAGATTACCCGCCCTATGGGCGATCTTATTCTAGTAACATCTTCTTGTTACGTTAAAATAAAGGCAAAATAGTGCTTCAAGCGTGTTGATGATACTGGCACAAGTGGGAATTTAAAGATGAAATCGTGTTAAAGATTGAGAAGAGAAAACAATAACTGGGAAGTAAAGCTGAAATAAGTCATAGAATCAATGGATTCGAACCCGATACCCTCAGTGCCACCATACATACAAACACTTGCTCCATTATATATAGAGATTATTATTGTCTGCACGTAGACACACAGCCTTCGTGTGTGTGTGCCGTGCGGCGAGCGCTGCGTGCCATGTGCCATGCGCTTCACAGGGCGTCGAGCGTAAGTGAGAATATGGGCCACCCGGCACGGACTTTCACGGACGTCCCGAGCGGCAGCTTATACGCCGCCGCCCTTCGCCTCCCACAACCCGTCCAGCCGGGCAGCACACGGGTAGCCCCTTTCACCCCCTCCTTCTCTCCGTCACACGTCGCTCTACCTCACTGACTCACGTGACTGCACCAGGCTCTCCACCAGTCCTAATGATTAGCAGCACTCGCGGGCATTGAGAATAACTGGGCCTGTAATACGTCGCGTGTTCACGCGATGTGCCCGCGTCCCCATGCCGCCCTACACAGGCCGCGGAGCTCTTCCCATGGAGATCGCTCCTGAGCACAGAGGGGCCCTTCCCGGGGATGATCAGCCAGCTGTGGCGGATGCAGCACAGCCTGCAGGTGAGCGGAGCCTCACGCACGTAGAAGAAAACCACCGCTCCCAAATCCGTCGGGCTTCCAGAGCTCACTTCACTCACCACCGGAATGTTTCTGCGTCCAGCTGTGCCTGTGTGGACTGACGGAGAGTGGGCGCCGTGCACTCAACGGTGAGATGCTCGCGGCCTCGCTGATGCTCGAGGACGTCCTGCAGAGAGGGGCTGCCGCTTCGCCTGCGAGACAGGCGCCTGGCAGCGACGCCGGGGAAGGGGGTGGCGTGTTGCTCCCCGTCGCCGGCGTGCCTCTCCCTGTCCCCGACACAGCCGATCCGTTGGCGGCCCTTGCGCTGCTCGAAGCCTTCCTGCTGCTCTGCAAGCAGCTGGAGCTGCTCAAAGCAGAGTGGTGGTGCCAGCAGCCGGGAGCAAGCGATACCGCGGGCGGCGCCACCGCATTCAACAGGACGTACAGGTAAGAGGCACTGCCCACGCTCTATTCACCGCGGGGGGAGGGAGGACGGACGAGGGGCATTGATAATAAATTTATATATAGGGAACCAGTGTTGGACGGGTTAGTGCTAGCCGACTGTTTTGCTGCCTACCCCAACCTCTCTGCGGTTATATAAATGTCCTCTATAAATGTACAGGCATTCCCTGATTTTCGAACGTCCCACTAACAAACCCTCGTATTTACGAGCGTGCTCCCATAAGATACTGTTAGTATATGGTGTAGCAATAAATATTGTGTTCCAACTTCAAGTTTTGAAAACTATGCATCAACAACAGGATAGATAATGTCCAAATCCTGAAAGCATCGATTGCATTGCTGTGTGTTCCAACTTCCGAACAAATCCACTTCTGAACAGAACTCAGAAAAGGAACCCAAAACCCAGATACTGCCTGTAATAAATTATCAAAAATAATACTTTTGAGAAAAACAAGCAAACGCACACACTGCTGTTAGGCTGCGGTCGTAGCGCTGGCGAGCGGTGCTGACATGGGCCGTGCGCCCGCTGCCAGGGTGGAGATCCTGGCCCCGGCGATGAAGGTCGTGGCGAGACGCATGGGGCTCGAGATGCCGACGCAGCCCCAGCTGGAGGAGGCTGCGTCTGCTCCGCCGGGGGCTTCCGAGGTGGACATCCGCGTGGCACAGGTTAGGGCCTCCATGCTCACCCCATACTCACCGCACCTCACGCTCGCCACACCACGTATGAATGTGGAATTTCCACCGCCGACCCACAGCGTTTAGGTTGTGCACAGTTTGTATTCAGGCGTTTATTGCATTGTGCATATGAGTTGAAATCCAACTCGTAAATTTATGGGCTGATGATGATTTCAACGTGTGACTTCCACTGCTGCTGCACAGTAATTTTTCGCTGTCAAAGACAGAGAAGATAACTCAGAAATGCGAGGAACCGCAGACACGCAGCAAGGCAGCCATCCGATCAGACTGTGCCAGCAATTACGTACCTCTGCAGTTCTCTATATAGTAAGGTATTATTGGCCAATTATTGAGGGGTTACATGTGTAAATAAATCAGAGCATCTAGAGAAAATGCATACGTGTGAGGGGAACTACTCTGGACATACACTGTCTGAAATTGCCTCCAACGTGAGGAGAGGTGAAATGTCACGAAGGAGAGAGGAGGAACACTTGCCATGGTTATCCCAAAAGAACAGCTCTGCAGAAACAGTTCTCAAAACTACGTGAATCTCCCAAAGCCAGCAGACCTCGATGTTGGCATTTATATCTTGAACTTATGTATTTTTTAAACAATAATAATAATATTTCGCTAATCCAGAATAGACCAGTGGCAAATGTTGACGGTGATGCACAACGTCTTTTCTTTCAGCTGGAGAAGCTGATCGATGGAGTGGAGTGCAGGATGATCCACGAGACGCACCGGAGGATCACCGCAGAGCTGGCGCTCGCCGTGTCTGAAAGGGCGCGGGAGGAGGCAGCACTGCCAACCGGTACATTCCCCAGTGCACTCGCATCAACACCGGTACATTCCCCAGTGCACTCGCATCAACACCGGTACACTCCCCAGTGCACTCGCATCAACACCGGTACACTCCCCAGCGCACTCACATCAACACCGGTACACTCCCCAGCGCACTCACATCAACACCGGTACACTCCCCAGCGCACTCACATCAACACCGGTACACTCCCCAGTGCACTCGCATCAACACCGGTACACGCACACCTCACCAGTACACTCACTAGTACACTCGCCAGTACAGATATACTTTACTGTTACGCTCATACGTCACCGGTACACTCACGTCACCGGCACACTCACCGGTACACTCCCCAGTGCACTCGCATCAACACCGCTACACGCACACCTCATCGGTAAAACTTACACCACACCGGTACACTCGCTGGTACACTCACACCTTACCAGTCCACTCATACATCACTGGTACAATCAACGGTACACTCACACCTCACCAGTACACTAACTAGTACACTCACAACTCACCGGTACACTCACTGTTACACTCACAGCTCACCGGTACTCTCACCACAGCTCCTCACTGCACTCACAGGCAGTGCTGTTGGTGCCCGCATGTCACGGTGCCCCGTTTCTCGGTGCCTGTGTCACCGTCCGCGTGCGAGCAGACCTGTGGAGACACCCGCTGATGAGCGAGCACTTCACGAGCGAGCGGCCAGCTATCGTCGAGGACTTTGTTCAGCACCTCGTGGAGCACGCACAGCTGTCCGAGACTGAAGTGAGCTCCACGGCCCCGAATCGGAGCACACGCCTGCGTCATGTATGCCATGTGTGTGCAGGTCTTTACCTGCTTACTAACACTTCTTGCCTCAAAAGCTCGTTAAGGCTATGTGGGAGATGTCTGTCTTGGTTTATAAGTGTTAGTGTGCATCTGTGTGTACGCTCTTAGTGCTGGCAGTATGCATCTGTTTGTGTGCTCTGAGTAGTCAGTTATAAGTTGTGTTTGACATAGCAGCCGAGTCTGTGTTAGATATAGTAAATAAAGGTGTCGGGACAGTTCTGGCAGCTGGAGACAAAGTGTGCCTGATTGCTAATGAGGTACGTGGCTGTTAGCAAGGTTCAAAAATGTCAGGAGAGAGTGTTAAAGGGATGCCCTATGGGAACTCGGGGCACTGCTAGGAAAACCTTCCTACGATGTGCATGACTAGAATTCTGGTAAACAGGTGCCTACAGTACTCGCGTCGTCGAACGCCGTGCCGCCTGCATATGTGCCGCGGTTGAGACTGTGCCGTGTGCTGTAGGTGCGAATGGACAGAGCGCACCTGTCTCGCGGACTGGCAACTCTCGCCTCGCAAATCATGCAAAGGGAGCGCAGCAACTTTCAGGCCTTTTCCATGTTCTACGAGCACCTGCTGCGCCACCAGCAGCGGCTGCTGCAGCAGCGGGAGCAGGCACGTGCCCTGCACTTAGCCGGTTCGGTGACCGCCCCCCCCCCCCGACCACCAGGTCACTCGTGTAACCGAGACTCTGTCCCGATGTAGGTGCTCATGATGTATGAAAGTTGCTCTTCAGAGCCCTTCTGTGAGTTTGCCGTGAAGAGCGGATTTCGCTGCGGACGTCGTAGATGTCCTAAGATGTCTCTTGGGTTCCCACTCATTACGCAAAAGTCAAGTATTAAAGAATGGCAAATAATATTTATGACGCACGCAAATTTCGCGACTGGTTTCATAGCCATACAGAAAGCTATCACCAACAATTGCCAGACGACGCGTCCTCTATGTGTTAAGATATCATCATACAAATAATGAGGGTTTTTTAGCTATGGGAAAAAAACAGATTATCCCCGCAAAAACTCACAAAAACATGGAGAGCGAACACGCAAACTCTACGGAAAAAGGCACCTATGGCAGGAATCTAACCCAGGGTCATCTTGCTGTAGGCACGAGTGTTCCCACTGTTCCACCATGCTGCCCTGACAGCCTCTGCTGGGCTGAAGTCTCTTCTGTGAGTTCAGCAGACCATGCAATCGATGCCAGTGCGGTCCTGAGAAGGTAGAGCCAAGCTAGCAGTGGACCCTGCAGACTTGCTTAAGTTGGTAGCAGCCTGTGGATGGCCGCGTCCTGATTCACGCCGAATATCTCTCCATAGGAAATCACCGCTCGACAGGAGTCGGTTCGGCCCGCGGAGCATCTCGACGAGAAGGTACCGCACAAACAGCAGTGGCCGCCTCTGGATACTCTCGCACGCACAGTCGCGATCGCGGTGTGCGTGCTGCGCTACGAGGCTGCCCATCCGTGTTCTATTCCTGCTCAAGGATAACACCATATTTTACTAACCGGTGCTGGCATTCCCCTATGTCGGCTCTGCCTCAATAAGTACCTGGTGCGGTGTATAAACGTCACTAGGAGGGAGGCAAAAGCGGCCGGGCATGGTGCTTGCCAGCCACCCTGCCGTGTGCCGTGCCAATCTTTATAGGTACGACTCGCTAACAGCACTTGACCCTATAGTCTGCTAAGGCTATGCGGGGGATATTATGTGTGTGCGTCAGCATGAGCTGGGCGAGAGGACACTGCAGCTGCTGGTGGAGGTGACGGCGCTGCGTGCGCAGCTCGCGGAGTGTCGCGGCGCCGAGGAGCGCGCGCGGCAGAAGGCGCACGACGCCGCACGCGCCGAGTACGACGGCCTCACGCGCAGCCTGTGCTGCGACCTCTTCTCCGTCATGGTGAGGAGCGACCGGCGTCAGCGCCGCCGCCGCCGCCACGGCGACAGGGCTCCGCTGCGTAGACGTGGTCGCGTCCAAGTTGCAGTGAACACGCTCGTTCCTTCAACTTGCTTCATCGACATAAGCACCGAACGCTGCTTGCCATCGAGTGACGTATCGGTAACATCCACGCCCCACAACAAGAAGGTCCTCCACGAGGCAGTTCGATTCCCACTTCGGGCGCCTTTCTGTGCAGAGTTTGTGTGTTGTCTTCCTTGTTCTGTGTTGGTCTCTTCCAGGTTGTCTGGTTCCCTCCCATAACTCATTGTTCGGCCGATAACATGACATTACATAGGACACAGTGTCTGGCGGGTTGGCACTAGTTGGACAAATGGGCTGCCTCCTCTCCACCACCCGTGTCTTTTCGTGTGCCGCGTACATGCAACAGGGCGAAGTGACGTGGACATTCATGTGCTGTGTGTGTGTTCCGTGTGCGTGTTCCACACGTGTGTGTACCACGTATGTGTGCACTACGTGTGTACTACATGGCGTTGTGATTCGTGTGTATGTGCTGCAGGGCATTGTGATGTGTGTCGTGTGTGTATGTAGCAGAGTGTTGTGATGCACCTGTGTGTGCTTCAGAGTGTTGGCAGAGTAGGCAGGACGGGTGGTGCACCTGCCAGTGTCCGTCAAACAACCCATAACACCTGGGTCTGTCCCGTGATATCCTGTCAGCGAGGCTTCGACACTTCACGTGTCCTCAAAGTGCATGTGGCCTGGCACACTCGCCGTGGTGACGTCACCCCCACTTAGTGGCGAATGACGGTTGTTGTTATGACGTGCGTGTGTGTGTGTGTGTGTGGTTGTTGTTGTTCCGTGTGCGTGCGCGCGTGTACGTGCAAACCGCAGGGCGCGCTGGACGGATTCCGGACGGAGTTTCACCGCGAGGCGCTCAACGCGGTGGCAATCGTGCGCAGGGAGGGAGTCGACAACATCCGGCTCCTGCGCAAGACGAGCGGCGTGAGCACGCGGGACGACGCCCTGCAAAGGAACCTGGACAAGGTGAGGCTGCGGGCCCCCTCGCATACCACGTGCATTCGATGTCACCACTGGCGTCCGCCACAGGGCACCGGGGGCAAGTAATCAAAGAGATTATTAAAGCAACAGTGTGTCTTTAGACTGTAGGAGACAACTAGAGTTCCTGGAGAAAACCCACACAGACACGGGGAGAACATATACACCCCACTTCGAAATACACCCGAGCCAGGAATCGAACAAAGGCTCTTCTTGCTGTGAGGCGGCAGCGCTACTCACTGCTCCAACGCGCCGCCCTGTCTCTGCTTACGTCTCTGTTGAGACTGGAGCTGTGCAAGGAACTGTACTATCCTGAGAGACGCACGTGGAGGACGCATGCTGCTCCGATAAGGAATCTGATCGACATCGCCATGCTCAAAACTAACATGTTGGTAATGTGTCTGTGTGAACGAGTGGCTTGCTCAGCATGAGGAGGTACAGAGGCTGCGAGCAGAGAAGAGCCACCTGGAGGCGTTAGTGAGCAAGATGAGGGTGCTCAGCTACTGGAGACAGAGCAGCCTGAGGAGGAGCCACTCCAAATCGACTGCAGAGCTGCAGCAGGTGTCTCGCACACGCGCCGTCTCACCACAACGACTCGATACTATCGCTCACGATACCAACAGTTTGTTGCTGACTGCTCAGCATAAATATTTGATCATACGATGAAGCATTTCACCCAGATGTCCCAAGGCGCTCCAGTAAACCACAAAGAGGTGGGGGGGGAGGCAGCCACGTGGTCAGCCGCTGCCAACCCGCCGAACACTTCTTCCTAAATATTATGATGTTAGTGGTCGATTAATGAGTGTGGGATGAAATGGGAGAACCCACAGTAAACCCACGCAGAACAGGGGGCAAACGTAAACTCTGCCACACAGCGAGGCACACGAGGCAGGAATCGGACCACCTCAGGCAGGACCTTCTTTCTTTGAGGTGCAGATGTTAGGGCTGCACAGGCACCCTGCTGCGTTGCACTGCCAGGGAGCTAAGCTGAACGGCTAAAAGCAGAGAAACCGCATTGCCTCAGTCACGATCCGCACAACATCGCTCTGCGCACAGTTTCAGTGACAGTGTGCTGATTCGGCAAACTCTGCAGACATCTGGCTGTGTTCCCGCATGTACGGGCAGATATTGTCTTTCTTCCAGCATTGAATTCGGACCATAATTCCTTCCATAGATGAAGATGCAGGTGTGACCCTCGTTATTACGTCGGTGGGAAGCATTGTGTGTGTGGATTTCAGACCTGTTCACCAAGGGATACCCTATCAGAAGTGTTAGAATCCAGGCAACTTAGCACTGGGGTTCATTGGAACACCGATGCCCTTCCACAAGTATAAAGATTTAATTCATGCACAACAAATATTTAAAAGGTTTGTGTGCGTCTCGTCTTCTTGCATCGCTCCAAGTAACAGCAGCAGCCGCAGTGGTCGCAGATTCATTGTGGTAATTGAGCGCGTGTGATTGCTTTGAAGGTCTCCCGGACGTATCGCGTGTTACAATCTCCGACTCTCACAGTGACCTCCGCACCGCTCTCAGTAATCTATACTGGAGCAAGTGTTTGTATGTATATATAGATGTATGTCCAGGCTGCAGTACCCAGTTCAAATCCTGGTTGTGTGGCCAGTACTGTGCTGTGAGCCGTGTGGTGATTGTGTGGTTGTGTCAGCTTTCTACACTTGCGGAATGGCCTTCAGCTCATGTGTATGGAGCACCAACACTCGTTGCTTTAAAATCCGTTGTTCAGACGTTCCTGTTTGAGATTGGTTTAAGTTCTTAACAAGTTAAATGCACCTGCTGTGCGTGCACAGTGTTCATCTTAATGTTGTCGTACGCTGCCTTCTCTTCATGATTTATTCTGTTCTCATTGCCATGAGTTTTTACTGCTCAGTTGCGTTTTACTTTGCTATGGTATAGGCAGCCGCCAGGCTATGAACAGGTGCAATTCTTCAGTTCCGTACGCGATTCTATACTCTACATATACAAAGCAGTAATCCACTCAATACTTTCTGGATTTAGACATTATTTTTCTCTTGTAGATACGTATAGTTTATAAAGTATAAAGTTTGAACACAATTTTTTATGTTCTACCATATACTACCATTAATAGTATCTTATGGGAACTCGTTCATAAGTACGAGCGTTTGTAAGTCGGATGTTCATAAGCCAGGGACTGCCTATATTACTTTCACGCACAGGTGGTGACGCGTCTGCGCTTGGAGCGGGTGAGCGCGCGGGCCCAGGCCGGCGCCGAAACGTCGTCCCTGCGCGCACGCGCTCGCGCCCTGCAGCAGGCCCTCGCGGAGGCCCAGGCCGAGAGACAGGAGGCCCGCACTCAGCTCCAGCACGAGGTGCGGTCACAACGAGAGGTCCCTGTCACCACCGCCATAATTATCACTTCCATCTACCGAATCTTACAAATGTTCCAGAGCTGGAACCACACCTCAGTGGTCAATTAGTACGGTTGGCTTCTCTCCATAGTTACCCACAAGGTTCGCCAACTCTCACTGATGCTCTTGTTAGAGATTCGTTTTCCCCAACGTGACGTTATCTATTTATAATGGAGCAAGTGTTTTTGTATTTCTCCGCACTGAGTGGGGAGTGGGTGGGAATGCTGCATCAGCCCAAATTATATCTGCAAAACACCAAGGCTTGTACATCTCATTATAGCATTACTTCCCATAAATTGTGTACTCTTCTGAAAATGTAACACTCTCAGCTTTAAATTCCGACATTGTACCACTATCAATCTTCTTAAGTGGTCTTTCACATTTATTCTGACAGCAAAAGAACGTATTACACACTTGGAACAAACTCACCTGTAGGGTGGGTACTCTGCTGGTGTCATTAATAATACTGCTCCAGTTAAAATATCCTGGATTACTTCTCAAAGTCATTGAGCAGAGTTGGTGCCGATTTCAGCCAATCCGGGAGCATTGGTAATTATATCATAGACCCATGTGTGCTACACATTCCCCACGCTTGCAGCCATCACTTCTGCATTGACACTTGCAGCACCATTCCATCATATCCAACGGGAATATTCACGCACCAGCAGTACCATACGGTTCTAAATTGAATTAACATTAGACATGGCCAGGAATCAAACTCACAAGACTAGGTGTGTAGTGCGCAGTGCTAACCACTGCACCACGGCTCCAATTCGTATAGGTTTCTTTAATGAATTTGAATTATGGTACCCAGATAATTGATGATGGGCCCCACTGCGACCAGCAGCCTACCTGCTATACTCGCGTCTGCTCATCACTCAGTAAAACCGTGATATGGAGTAGATTCCTGGTGGCATGACGAGAAACACTAAACTGGTCGTAGATCTACGCCGTGTCCATGACGTGCCAGTGATGTGTTTGGTGGCAAGATGTTATCTTCGTGGCATGTCCGTATCCCCAGCGTGAGCAGCAGCTGGAACAGAGTCACCGGGAGCAGCAGGAGCGGCGAGTGCAGCGCGAGCGCGGGGTCGCGGCCGCTAACTCGGCCGCCCAGCTCTCGGAGCAGCTGCAGCAGAGCGAGTGGCGGCTCGGAGCGCTCGCCCTCGAGCTGGACCGCAGCAACCGTGGGGCACAGCTCACGCAGCGGCGAGTCAGCACCGACAGCAGACAGGTGGCGCTCACCCACGCTTCTCACTCGCGCAGCTAACCCGCCACGCCGCTCACTCATATCGCTCACTCTCATCACTACACCGCTCACTTACAACGCTCACTTACACCGTAGTGACTCATGGCGCTGAGCTCGCGGTGAAACCCACAGATGCGCAGTCGCCTGCAGCAGGAGCGCAGCCTCAAGCTTGACGCTTTCCAGCTCGTGGACGAGCTGCAGAGTCAGCTGCACGACTCCCAGCCTCGCTCGCTTTCTGCAGGTGCCGTGTACACGAACGTATGCACCGCACGCTCCCACACTGATCACATGCACACTTAACGTATATTCGCACACTCACCAAATACAACGATCCCCTGTATAGCCTGAATAGACTCGAGGGACAAATGCCGTTAGCAAGCACCTATGTAGGTAGATACAACACACGAGAAGGTGAGTGACCAGCAGTATACCTGGTCACCTTTATCTCCCCAGTAGTCATGTTTACACACTGCACTATGTACCCATTTGAGGTCGAGTTGACCTAGGGGAGGCCCAGGATGCCTTCAGAAAATCATCGCTGGTGTTGGCCATGAGCGGGACTCAAACTCGGGTTGCCAGGTTTGTAGCCCAGCGGCACTAACCACTGAGCCACCACTTCCCATTTTGGAAAGAGTCAGGAATTGTCGTAGAAAGGTAACAATCCACCCTACCTCTGTTTGAGGACTTATTTACCACTCATTATTAAGGTCATAAATGAATCATTTATTTGTGGTGCAAGCAAATATTAATACAATATCGTGGCTTGTCATGCAAACCGTTCGACAAGGTTCAATCGAGAAAAGTAGTATATTTTAATCTGTTATGATTGTAAATCATTTCATTTCATCCCGTTTTCCAAACCTAGAGAATACCTTTGCATAGACGATCCTATGCCTTGCAGAGACCTATGCGGTACTAATCCCACATGCTAGCTGTGCTGGTACGGTAGTCAAGGCATCACTCCACCTTCTCACATTCCATCAACGTTTGTACGGATTGCTGCCACCAAACACTGTGCCTGTCCAGCGCTAGTTTAGAGCCAGACTTAACAATGTCAGTGCCAAACCAATTTTTTTTTAAACAACGACGACAACTCCTTGTGCGTTGACATTCCGTGTTTGCGGGTTTTGTGACTTGTCTTGCAGTCTCGCGCAGCCGGTCTGCATTGTCACTGCTGCAGGGCTGCAGCAGGAGCAGCAACAGCAGCAGGCGTAAGTGTCGGTCTCGCTTGGGACATGATATGAAGTATTTATGTAGGTTTCCACGGCTCGATGTATAAGAATCGCTTGATGATGCCTGCAACGTGGAAGTTGAAACACCGTGAAGAAGAGCGAAGGAATGCTTGACATGGCTATCCTGAAAGAGCAGCTCTTCAGAGCATTTGACATTATGCCAACTGTCGCTGAGTGGCAGACAGAGCCTCGCAGAGTGCGCACATCTTGGGAAAGCAGCAGGGCCAGTTGTTAAGCGTGAGAGTGCTGCATCTCCACGGTGATGCTCAGTTGGACGTAAATAGCAATTGTGTACAAACACGCATGAGGCATTGTGGTCACGCATTTTCGAGAGGGATGTGAAGTGAATGTTGTTCTTGTATTGATATAGGTTTTCACAGCACGTTGTATACAAATTGTTGTGAAGAGCTGTTTTTTCCTGACGTTTTGCCTTTGGGACGTTTAGCCTTCTCCTTTCTCCTTTGTATGTTTGAGAGGAAAACACTCTCTCCCATACAAAAGGGACAGGTGGAGTCCATATTTTACTGTACTGTCTTCTGGTGAACCCGGATATGGTTCGTCCTGAACGTCCACAGGAAGGGAGTTTCACAAAATGTGTGTAGTGATCCACCAACGAACGCAGCCTCTACAGTGCTGGATTACAGATCACGTGCAGCATAGCCACCACCGCTCGGCTAACACGTGACACGATTCACACTGCAGACATTGGGCCAGAGTGTGGTCACTAACATAGAGAAAATCACGACAGCACTAGGAAGCATTGACACGTGCCGAATGTGGCTTTAAACACATGCGCATCAATCATTTCAACATACTTTTACTTGAAAGAAGCTATTGTGGTACTTCTATTGAGAACCACAATCAGGCTTTTATGGGTGATGGTTATAGAAGGGCACTGAGAAATGGAGACAATAAGCCATGGGTATTACAGCCAAGAAAGGAAATGTGATCAAGATGATGGGGAGACCAGAGACTCCATACCACAGCCTGAACCCGTATGAGAGGGATATTTCAGTGGAACGGGTGGACAGTGGCACCAATGTCGAGGGAGGGAAGACTTTTATTTGTCATGGAGGGGGCAGCGTGGTGTCACTGTGAGTGAGGCTGCGGCTTCATAGTAAGAAATCCTGGGTACGTTTTTTCATCCTTTGAAACCCCGCGGGAACAGGGGGAAAACACGAAAATTCCAAATCGATCCCAGGACTTTCTTGCTCAGAGGCGGCAGCGCTACTCATTGCACCACCATGCCGCTCCATAAGTACCTCTCTACTGTGTGTAAACATCACCACTCGGGATACAAAGACGGCCAGAAGTGCTGCTGTTCACCCACCCCCTCTGGTGCTGCGCTGGCCTTCATCGATGCGAGTCGCTAATAACTTTTGCCTCACAGTCTGTTAAGGCTACACGGGGGATATTTGTCTTTGATCTGCAGCAAGGGGCGTGCAGCTGCCGTCAGCGCCCGCATCGGCCGTGATGATCGTTCCACCGTGGCACGCACTCACGCCGGGCCCAGCCTCGCCCAGCCCCCCTCCACCACCAGGCACCACCCTGCGCCGCCCCAAAACCGTGAGCAGCCCTGCCACATATACACGTGTCTCCCGACCTCGGCGTAGTTTTTTTGTTGTTGTTTAGTAAAGACTTAGGTTGTTTTATATCGACTTGTTTACCATTCTTTATCTTATTTCACCTTCAGCTGCCTTCAACTATTTAGACTCTCTAGCAGCCATGGGACAACCCAGATATCCCTTGCATCATTGATTTTTTGGGTTATATCACGTAGTGATTTGGCTAAAATTGTGTCGAAAGACCTTGAACACACCCGACATAGCCAAACACAACTCCTTAACACAATTATTACCACAAGTTATTGTTAAGCTCGCCGGCAAGTTGAACAACAATTTTCACAACTAAATATAGCAGTGATTAAATAATCATGTAACTAGCTAAGTGCCAAAACAATAGTTGTCTGGCAATTATGCAGGTGTCAAGATCTTAAAATACCACCTTTCACAAAGTGTCAACTTTACAAAAGTCACACATACTTGTGGCGAAATATGCAAACAGGAAGCTTTGATAACATATGCTACTCTTTACAAATGTAAACTGGCAAAAGTACTCATAGCTTAATAGTTGTCTATTGCAAGAGAGATCTGGGTTGTCCCATGGCTACTGTAGAGTGAAAGTAGTTGTACGAATTAGTTGTGGGTAACATTCACATGTAAATGGTTGGGATCATTGATAAGAAAACACACGAGTCTTCTGTTAAGATGAAGACATCACCCAGGCCAAAGCCAGTGGTGCCATAGCCACTGCACATCAGCAAAACTCACTACCATCTTCCAGATCCCACAGCCACTTGAGACGTGCAGTGGCATCCAAGAACTGCCCCAATTGAGCAGGTGGACATGTGTGGAAACATATCAAGGACATAAATCCTGTGTAAAAACGCAGACGACTTGTTAGGTTACGAGTCACCTTTAGAAACAAATGCATGGCTGTAGAAATAATCCCGTGGCAAACATTCTGATCACTGAGTTAATTCAGCTTTTAATACATACAGTCTAATGCTGTTTAGTATTACACCGAGACACTAATACTTGGCTAGGGAAACACTTGACGCTCCTATTAATTAAGTTAACTTACGACAAGATTCATTGAATGTGATATTTGGAAATCTGCATCACGCACTGTGTTTTTGCAACGTCTCTTCACCTTTTTGTTGAATTAATTAAGTTTTCCAATCACATCTGTTACATTGTTTGTAGAGCGTGCATAGAATTGGAAAGAGCTGGTATTCACGTTGGCCTGAACAAATCACAGGGGAATGTATTTTAGATGATAGTGAACAATAGCTGGGGGAGTTCTTATTTTCTAACGTCTTTGAGGCCAGGGCATCGGTTAGTGTTCAGACTCTACTGGAGAATGTGTTATGTAGTTAGTAAGTCTGAACATTTATTGTCGTGCATTCTTTGGAATCTAGTCTGTCACCAATGTGCACTGATCACACTGAGTAGGTTCATTGGAATAACAACACTGTCTTAATCCTATTGCAAAACTGCCTCAGACTCGGGGATAGATCCCAATCACAAGCCAGCAGAAACTATTTCCACGTTTCTGGGTCAGAAACCAAACATCTGCGCTGGCCGCATCACTCAAGATCTGCGCGCACAGGTCCGTTATATCACCCTGGGCTGCAGGTCATAGAATCCATCTATGGTGTGAAGAGATTGCTACAGACTGATAATCAATTATGCTTCGGCTTTCCCCAACTGTGGGCAGTTTCTGTAAATGTGTCACTGCCTCATGTAACGACACATTACAAACCGTGCATGTGTTTGCATGTGTGTATGTGTGTGTGCGCAGTCTTCAGCTAGACTCAGGGAAAGAGATGCCGTGGTGCAAGATCTGGATGACACACTGGCCTGACAGGAGTTTTTAATCGCTCGTCCACAGAGAATCATAATATGCTTTGTGTCGTTAAAAAAACGATTGTCTCATAAAGATCACGGGACACAGCATAGGGTTCACAAATAAATAACGGATGTTTATTTTATGGGTTGCTGCTTCAACTAATTCTTGAGTTGCTTATAGATTTATATTTAATACAAAGTGCTGTTCTAATAGTGTTGTGTTTGATCTGCATATTATGTGATGTCATTGATATGTGCCATAGTTATGACTTACAAGCACAATTATTTTGCCATAAATTATATGCACTGTTCTCTACTCAATGCGATGGACGTGACTGTCACATGTGTAGCTTTGGAATCGGCCTTGTGTTATTTAACATTTAATACTGTTGTAAGAACTTAAAGCATTTTACTAATTTTAATGTACGAAGCATTATTGTTATTATTGTTTACTGACATGTCACAAGTATGAGTTGAACACTTTAGTAGTGTTTGAAATCAGGGCTTTACGGTTTCTATTTAAGCAATATGTATATGATGTGGCTAACCATTCTCTCTCGGAGTCTATTGCGGGTCACCACCTTTTCCACTGTAGAACAAAACCGGACATATCTTTCAGTTGGAATGTTGTGATCCGTTGCCAGCAATGCATACTTTACGGCAATAGAGTTCAATATAACACCGGTACTAGGTCTCGGATCACTTCCTGCGACCCGAAGACAGGTCATGACAATTCTCAAACTTGTGGCAATCCTAAGTCTCTCCTCCAGAGCGACACCTACCAATGGGAACCTGTGTGCCATCCTCAACAAATCACGATGTACACCTATAAATGGGAATTCAGAGCAACTATTGGGGAAATGTAATAACGTGTTTAAAATTGCCGTGAACACATTTCAATACTGCCTTTGTGCAACATCTTATAATTTTTGTTTCGAATATATAAACTGTTTTCCATATGCAAAAAAATACCAATAAACCACGAAAGAACAGCTCACCATACTGGTGTGGTTGTACAGCAATGGACGGGGTTAAACTGGACACAATGGTCTAAAACTAACAGCTAAACGAGGGGCGCAAGAGGTAGGGGCGAAAAAGGGACTGGAGGGTGGAGGGCAGTGTTAATTTAAAATTGTGTTGGACTATGGGATATAGCGGAGGATCCTGTGCCCTCAGAAAGTGTAAAAGCAGGGCAAGTTGAGTTGTAAAATGAAGCGCCCAGATTCTGTGGAACCCCTCTCCACCCTGACACAATCTGAGGTCTTTTGATTCAATTTAGTGGAGGTATGTCAGCGAGCATTGTGTGGCGGGGACTTAATGGGTTTTCCACCACTTTAATACAGTTTGGTAGGCCGCCGAGCAAAATATATGGTGCAAAGTCCACTCCCTTTTATTAATAGTGGGTGGCCGTAGTCCCTATGGTGATGTTTTATAAAGTGAGTTACCAACGTTCCTGTGATGCTATAAAAGTAATTTTAAATGTGGAACCTTTGTTTTGAGTTCTAGAAATATCAGGTATTGGCAGTTTTGTGCCAAGAGATCTCCTGTGACACAAGAGATACTCTTGTTTACGCAGACTGATGGAATTCCGCATTTGGGGGAATATGGTTGGGCAGCTTTTGAAAATTTAAGTACAGTACCT